>CM050214.1:16575206-16580206 GCA_027475355.1 Coilia nasus
GAACAGAAAAAGGAGGTGAAATAGAGGAGAGAGTGAAACAAAAGCTTTAGGCATCAGAAGTATCAGTTCATTCTCTTCACTCCACTACACTCTCTTTTACCTGTTATTCGTCTACAACCAGTTAGCTAATGAGCTAACAGGGAGCCCCAGCACAGCACAGGTTGAGGCTGTTAGCAGAAGTGATCCTGTTATCGGCATAGTGCCCATTATCAGCCATTTCTGTTGCTGTTCCACTTAAAATGAGGCTTTACCCAGTGATCCCTATGGAAATAGAATTCAGCTCCCGTAAACCTCTGGTTTGACTAAGTGAACTTATAACAACACATTAAACTGATTTCACATTCATAGCGTAAGCTAACTTTACTGTCATGGAGCTCTCTTTGGTGATGTTTTGCTGCTAGATTGTTTGTATGTGTTGTTGGTGTGCAGGGTTTTATGACTGTGACCCAGAAAATAATTGGTGAGTGTGTTGTGGGTCTGTCCATGACTCTACATCAGGGATCCTCAACCACCGGACAACAGACCAGTACCGTGTCGCGAAGAAAGGATCATGTAAGTACAATTATTTCATATGGCTTTTTTTTATCTTCTGGGTATTTTGTTGCCAGTTCGGAAAAATATTCTGGCCTACAACCATTCCATGACACAATACAAGGTAGAGGACCACTGCCTAAGATGACCTAGTACGGTTGTGTGTGTGTGCATGTATGTGTATGCATGCGTGTGTGTGTGTGTGTGTGCTCATGTGCATGTGTGTGTATGCATGCTCACCCAGGGCTGGTCTTGACGGCGTCTGGGATGCCAGCCTTGCTGGGCGTGGAGGTGGGCAGGGGCGACTTAGGGGTGTTGGAGGGGGTGGTGGGGGGAGGGGGCAGAGCATTGGAGGGCATGGCAGCCCCCTCCCCACTGGCACTCTGACCTGCCTCTGGAGTCCCCGGGGTCTTAGTGCCCCCCTCTTTACCCACACCCTTCTGCAGACAAACATTTGGAAATTATCATTCATACATCCGATACTGAACCCCTGTGTGTGTGTCTGTGTCCGCATGTATGTGTGTGTGTGTACGTGTGTGTGCACATATATGCGTGTGTGTGTGTGTGTGTGTGTGTGTGTGTGTGTGTGTGTGTGTGTGTGTGTGTGTGTGTGTGTGTGTACGTGTGTGTGTGTGTCTGTGTTCTTACAGGTTTAGTGGCTGGTTTGGGTTTCTGCTGCAGAGCTTTCTTGGCCTTAGCTGCTGCTGCCTGGGCTTGGTGAATCCTCTCTGGAGAAAAAACAAAACTGTTAATTACACCCACATACACACACACACACACACACACACAATACAGTTCCATGAATTTCAGACACAAATACACTAATACTTTTATATGCATACAGAGACACACATTAATGCATTAAGCAGCCACACACTGGAAGATACACACACAAACCCGTGGCAGGTAAAGTGGGCAGCAGCAAGACTCACCAAACTCCTCCTGACTGCGGTCCCTGTGCAAGTAGATCCAGAGCTTCCTGCCAATGTCATATTTCACACACGGGTCCTTCTCATAGTGCAACCTGTCCAGAGCCCCACTCACCACAGTGTTCACCTACTCACACACACACACATCTGTTAGCTTACAGTTACTGTGTACTGTATGTGAAACATTTTTATTTTATTTTCGTGACATTTTATGCCTTTAAAGAATGTATTTTTTAAATAATGTTTGCACTTTTTTTCTTGCCATTTTCCTTAAAACTAATTCTTCAAAACCAGTGTGAAGCATATGTAGCTGCTTAGTGTATCATATGTGCTAGATACAACAGCTTTGCCTTGCCTACAGATTTTAAACACTGACTGGAAGTTGCAATGCAACTAAATTTTTAGATAGATGGATAGTTTACTGTCCCATAGGGATCATATTCCAAGCAGCAAATGTAAATAACTTGTGCATCTCACAAAGAGTGTAGCATCCCAAACATACACAGCAATATTGACTTGATGACATTTGATTGGAAAGGCTACAGTTGCACCCTAGGATGCTTAACGACATGTTTGAAACACACTCAAAAATACTTCACACAGCATGGTACAGCTCAGGGTGAAAGACCTGTGTGTATATGAAGGTGCAAGAAGCTGTGTGTGTGTGTGTGTGTGTGTGTGTGTGTGTGTGTGTGTGTGTGTGTGTCGGTGCGTATTGAGTGTGTGTTGGTGCGTATTGAGTGTGTGTGTGTTGGTGCGTAAGTGTGTGTGACGATGTGTATTGAGTGTGTGTGTGCATATTGAGTGTGTGTGTCTGTGTGTATTGAGTGTGTATGTCAGTGTGTATGTTGACCGCTGTGTGAGCATTTGTCTGTGAACATGTGTGTCAGTTGAAGTGTGCGACCGTGTGTGTATGTATCTGTGTGTGTGTATGTATGTGTGTGTGTGTGTGCGCGCACGTGTGTGTGTGTGTGTGTGTGTATGTGTATGACCTGTGCACTGGTGACGTCGGGGGCCAGGAACTGGGAGTCCTTGAGCAGCTCACAGATCTCTGCACGCGTGCCCTCCCCATTGGGCAACCTGGCTGCGGCGTCCCGCACTGAAAAAAAATAGACACACACACACACACACACAGTCACACATGTGACCTTGTCTAACATGGTGCCATGGTGCTAAAAGTAACTCATGCTGGGGACTGTCATGTTCCGAGTCACTATAGACTACATGTCCTATCCTGAGCATATGGACTCAAACAAGTCACTGAAACGCATACATGTAGTAGTTTAGCATTAGGCTAAAGAGTCTATGTACACAAAGATTATAGAGATTATTATATTTCATGAAGATTAAGTTGTGTGCTCCTGACGCAGTAAGATTCGTCCTTACCCAGGGAGAGGATGGTGACGTAGGCAGGCCGGTCGGAGCGGAGCAGGGAGTGTTCCCGCGCCTTGTTCAGCGACGTCTCCTTGTCGAAGACGCCCTTGACGGGCCCCACCACCGACTCGAAGCCGTGCAGGCGGTAGGTGAAGGCCTTATGTGGCTGGTCGTAGCGCTGCTGCTCCTGTGGGGAGAAACACACACACAGAGGGTTAGAACAGTGGGGCAGCTGGGTTGTCGTTTCAGCTACTGCCAGACAGATTTGAACTCCATGTGAGAGAGAGCCTGAGGGCAAGTACAAGAAAGAGATGGAGATATAGAGAAATACATTTCCCACTGTCATAACCTAAGATACTCATAACCTAATATTTTATCTTATCCATTTTATCTTTATAGAGGAAAGAATATATTGTACTGTTCTGCTCATACAGCATTGTACACTGATTATGTGCTTTTTCTTTTCTGTTGTTTTACTGTCATATACGGCACTGTACACCTGTATGTATGTCTACACATAGACACCTAGATGTTATATGCACCCCATACTTGTATTACTGCTTTGGCAATACCAATGTCTTATTTGCCATGCCAATAAAGCATTGTTGGGTTGAGAGAGAGAGAAAGAGAGAGAGAGAGAGAGAGAGAGAGAGAGAGAGAAAGGGAGACAGAGAGAGAGAGAGAGAGACAGAGACAGAAACAGAGTGACAGTCACAGAGTGAGAGAGTGAGAGCAAGAGATCTGTCAGCTACACACAGAGATTGAGTAAAGGGTGCAACCAAAGTAAAGGGATCCGCACACTGCCTTAAACAAAGTATGGCGCACTGCGTATCTGACATTCTATTAGTTTAAATTCCACTGTATATTTTTTGCCCTTTTATGCCTTTATTTGATAGGACAGTAAGGTTTGGAAAAGAGGAGAGTGGGGGAGAGAGAAAGGGTAGGGTTGGGAAATGACCACAGGCCGTATTCGAACCTGGGCACTTGGCCATTTACGGTGCGGGTGCTCTAACCACTGCACCACAGCACCCACAGATTTAACTGTTTTCAATATAACCCCTCACACAAACATCGAACTGCTGCCGACAGAGTGTTGATTACGATTGGGCTCTATTTTTGTCAGCACAGCTCATTGAAATCCATTGTTTACCACAACAGCTGTACATGTAATACTATGGTGTGCGGGGGCAACGGACATTGTCGAATTACAAAGTAAGCCACCCTTTGTTGAAACCTGTGTGCAAAGCCCTTAACTCTGCAGTATCAGCACACACAGACACACACCACACAGCTATATGAGGTACCCTTTGATTTTTTTTATCACTCAGAGAAAGACAGCGAAATATGTAAAGATGACTATGAGTAGTAGGCAGATAGATGGCGCTAGAGGGTGAGAGAGGGTTCACACAGCTTTAGGGGGTGACTGAAGTAAAGACTGATGTAGGAAGTGATGCATATAGAGACAGCTACAGGACTCTGAGGGGCGTAGACCGACCTGCTCCTGGAAGATGTGTCTCTCCTCCCCAGTGCTCGGCCTCACCACATAGTCTGTCCACCTGAGGAAAGGAAGCAGATGGAATCAATGTGGTTAGTGTTCCCTCACTGGGTCGGCTGGGCTTCAGCACCACGGACAGCAGCTCGCTGTGCCCATGTCTGCAGCCCCTCCCATAGTGCCCTATAGCAGCTTGCTGTGCCTAGCTGTGCTGGCCTTACCATAGTGCACTGCAGCAGTGTGGGGTCAGGGCCCAGCTCCCACAACACTCTAACTATCCTAAGAGATGCCTCTGATCCGGCCACACACCGACACCGACAGGGCCATTCCAGTAGGAGATGGAGCTAGTGCTTTAGCCTTAGCGGACCGTTCTGGCCTTTAACTAACAGTGCATGCTACTGGTCCAATCCCATTCAATGATTTATGCTAAGCTAATAGCTAAAGTGCTACTGCCAGATTCGGAGATCCAACTGACAGATTCTGACTCAAAAACGCTAAAGCTCAACAGTTTAACTCTAAGGGTGTTGGGAGCCTATTTCCAAAGAAAGTGGAGTGTCTCTTTAACGGCTAGTGAGGCAGGGGAATTGCTAGTAAAGCAAGGAATGGTGGCGGCTTTGTCTTACACTCTGGGGGCAGGAGGGGTCCCATCAGCAGCATCTTCTCCCTCCTGTGGC
>CM050214.1:16585206-16615206 GCA_027475355.1 Coilia nasus
CATTGTCTTTGCTCTGCTCACACCCACCATCGTCGTCATCATCGGAGGAGGGGGTGCTGTCTCCGGCGCCACACTCGCTCCTCACCTCCCTCAGGATGCGCTCCACGCGCCTCCTCACCCGCCGCTCCCGCACCTCCGCGGGGTCAGGGGCACTGCTGCGCCTCCTCAGGGCCAGCTCAGGACCTCCCCGCGCAGCCAACTCCAGCAGCTCCTACGGCACGGGGGGAGGGGGAGGGGGAGGAAGAGGAGGAGGGCAAGAGGAGGAGGATGAGGGAGGAGGAGGAGAAAGTGGAGGAGGAGGGGAAGGGGGGAGGAGGAGGGGACGGGGAGAGGAGGAGAAGGAGGGGAAGAAGGAGGAGGAGGAAGAGAAGGGATAGAGAAGAGAGAAGGAAAGCCCACAGAGAGGGTGTAGGCGAGGGAGAGGAGGAGGGGAAGGAGGAGAGGAGGAGAGTGGGGGGGGGAGAGAGAGAAGGAGCGGTAGAGAGGTAAGAGAGGTAAGAGGGAGAGGAAGAGGATGGGGGAATAGGAGAGGAGGAGGACAGGAGAAGAGGACAGGTAAAGAAGAGAGAAGGGAAGCCCACAGGGAGGGTGTAAGCGAGGGAGAGGAGGAGGAAAGAACAGATCATCAGAGGGAGGGGTGGGAGAGGAAGAGCAAGAGGGAGAGAGGACAGAAGACAAAAAAAAGGACAGGAATGAGGCGGAGATAGAACAGAGCACATGTCAAAAACAGGGACACGCAGTGACAGTGACGTCATCCGACAGTGACGGAATGAGACAAATGACAACCATGCACACACATACAGATGCAGACACAAGGACACATACACAGACTCATACCAATACACACACACACACACACACACACACACACACACACACACACATACAGATGCAGACACAAGTACACATACACAGACTCATATCAGTACACACACACACACACACACACACATAGAGATGCAGACACAAGTACACATACACAGACTCATACCAATACAAGCACACATACACACACCATAGACTTACTTTCCTGGAGACGAGGATCTGGTTGAGGAGTTTGTGGTAGTACTGCTGTAAGCAGTAGAGCTGCCTCCTGCGCTGGGACTTGGCTACCAGACGCCTGTACTTCACCACCTCAGGGTTAAAGTAGCCATCTAAAGCACACACACACACACACACAGTAATGGTGAGAGTGTGTATATTGTCCCAGTTGTACATTATGTGGCATATATATATTATTGCCTATATTAGGTGCCTGTATGTGTATTTTTGTCTGTATTGTACAGTATGAGTCTAAACATTTATATTTGTCTATTGTATTGCATTTATTGTATTGTATATTGTGTTATACGTATGTCTACATGTTGTATGTATAGAGAGCTAACATCTGGCGGAGTCAAATTCCTTATACACGCAAGTGTACTTGGCCAGTAAAACTCACTGCGTGCACATGGACGAGTTGAATCCGATTGGAAATGAATTGGGATCGTATCGAATTCATGTGCACAGGCTAAAGATCGTATAGGGATTGGTTTCACGAATCCGATTGCAAGCCCTGGCTTAAAGGAGAACTTCGGTGTAAAATGAAAATTGGCATGTTAAAACATCATACCGAGTTGGTATGTGTACTGAGGAGCAAAATTGATTTAGCCTGTGTCATTCAGAGTTTAGCTATTTTTTATCGTTTGTCCCAGAAGGCTAACAATGGAAGTGGTAGGTGCCCTTAGATGAAGCATGACGACTACGCTATTTTTAAACCATTAAAACAGCTCGAAGAAACTCCACACTCCATCGGTAGTACAACACAGGTCCTGATATTAAAAACGAGGCACTGAGAACTTTGTAAGTGTACACAATGTTTATTTAAAAAAATGTTCTTACATGTAGTAGTTTGCAGTTGTTTCTCGTCGCCGCCATGATGAAAGTCCAAACAAGTCGATTGTACTACCTCTTCTCCTATTCTTCCTGCTGGTCTGTGTTCCTCAATCAACTTGTGCGGACTTTCATCATGGCGGCGACGAGAAACTACAGCAAGGTACTGCCTGTCAAAACTATTTTATTAATAAATGTTGTGTACACTTACAAAGTTCTCAGTGCCTCGTTTTTAATGTCAGGACCTGTGTTGTACTACCGATGGAGTGTGGAGTTTCTTCGAGCTGTTTTAATGGTTTAAAAATAGCGTAGTCGTCATGCTTCATCTGAGGGCACCTACCACTTCCATTGTTAGCCTTCTGGGACAAACGATAAAAAATAGTTAAACTCTGAATGCAAAAGGCTAAATCAATTTTGCTCCTCAGTACACATACCAACTCGGTATGATGTTTTAACATGCCAATTTTCATTTTACACCGAAGTTCTCCTTTAAGCTGATGTTAATGTGCTTGGTGCTGCCTTGTGCACGGGATCGGATCGAATTCCTGTACTGCGCATACACTGACAGTTCGTGTCGTATCAAGGAAACCAAAAACGTTGTTTGTTCGTTCATACAGACTTCTAAACAAAGGAGAATGCATAACATGTATGCAAATGCTGCTCTGTCAACCTCCTCGAACGCCATCTTTGTTTGTATGCCGCCAGACAGTTTGTTTATTTTCTTTTTAGCAGCCGTCAACCGGAAGTAGTTCTAACACCACTTGTTGAAAGGAATACAGCGCCACCTAGCATAGTGGAAACGGCCAGATCTCTGACCACTATCCGATTACACAAACTCCATGTGCACTTGGATTTTGGGACAGACCACCCATTGGGTAGCAACACCCAATCCAATCCCAATCCAATCCGATCCTACCATGTGCACGTAGTGACTGATTCGGATTCTGAGTGGGAGCTGGGTACCTCTGAAGAGCTTCTGTGCGAGGTGCAGAGGGTTGCCGAAGCAGAAGTTGCGGTTGTTGAAAAGGCCGCTGACGGTGCGCTCCTGCTCGGCGCTGCTGTCGTCAGGGAAACGGGGGAGGAACTGAGACAGGTGCTCCCTCTGGGCTTCCGTCAGGACGTCCGTCCACGTGCTCTCACTCAGCACAGAGAAGAAGATCTCGGGCTATGCGTGCACACACACACAAACACACACACAAGTAAACAAATGTGTGCATTTGGACTTAAAGCAACCCCCTATAGGTTTGAAGCGGAACTCTATCTTATTTGAACTACAGAGACGTCCAGCTCCTCCAAACTTACTTAGTGCTGTTATAGCCCATGGAGTGCCTTTCACCCAGTTACAAGTCGATAAACCACTGAAACTATTTTGGAAACATTATTTGAAGGTTGAAAAAACTACTTTGTGTTGCTAACAGTGTATCTGTGTGACTTTCAGCATCACTGCTGCACTACTTTCATTTATAGCACTTTGGCTTTGACCTTTGTGAAGCACCTCAACCCCACACGTCATTCCAAAGGCACAGAAAGGTCATGACCCCGTGACCCCTTCTAGAACTTACATCCTCCAGCAGGTCCTCAGGTAGTCGCACACAGCTCTTTCCCAGCATGCACTCCTCCATGATGCCGCCATTCGTCTCCGTGCCGCCCGACTCCAGCGGGTCAGTCAGCATGTGGTCCAGGGCCTCCATCTCACACGCTCTGGAGGAGACAAGCCGAGACCCACAAGCAGGTGAGGAACCAAGCAGAAACTACACACAATGGGGCAGCAGGGAGATGGCAGCAGGGAGCGTGCAGGAAATGCCTTCAGGACATGCTCAGCCCTCTACATCCGGCCCGTGCTGAGCATTTGTTTGAAACTGCTGGACAGGACTGGAAGTGATGTTTCATGTTTGGCTCAGAGTTATGTGAGGACCAATGAAGAATCATTCCACCTAACAAATGTTTTTTATATAAACTACATAACAAATCTAAATCCTCAAATAGGTCATGGCCGCAAAGGCTTTATGAAGGTGGAATTTAAAAACTCCACACATGGTTTAAGTTGAAACACCTCACTAAACCAATGACAACCAAATGCATGGTGTTTTCCTGGTTCAAATAAAGATAGCAATGTCTACTTAACATCTTTCTCTTAAACAAAAAGTTACTCCTATATCTGTTCTTCCCTGGATTCAAACATGGATTCACATATATCAAATGTATTGCGCATATCTCTGGACTTCATACAATGCCCTGACTTGACCTCTACACAATGACAACTCATTCCATTATGAAGCAGAGGTAGCAAAGGGTAGAGCATGACACTCAGAATCAGTACACTTTTTTGACTAGCTTCTTGGCGCGGCTACTTATTGACATATCTAAAGCATCATGCATTTGAACACACGCCATAACCGTTGCACTAAACATACAAACGTGGAGAACCAAAAACAATAGTTAGAGTAGTTGCCTTATTGCACAACTGGCATATACATTTTTACACTTTCAAAAAAACTGTTAGCCAGCTATCTAGCTTAGCTATTTTAGTGCTTACCTTACAGTTAATATCCGACCCTGTTTACACGTGACTGGGTTAAAAACGGTACATCATTTTCTTCTGCACATTCTGGGCTTCTAATGTAAGTTTATACTCCAGTGTCCCTGTCCCAATTTTTAAAAACATCTTCAATTACTGTTGTTTAGGGGTAATGAACAATTCAATAATCAAAAACAGCGATTTCCGTTGTTACTACTTCCGGGTCTTCTTCGTCTTTTATTTTCGTGCATGTTTCAGTAACTACTGCCCTCTACTGTGTCGATAAGGATAAGCGTTCTCCCAATAATATTGTTCTGCTCTAACATCTAATCACCATTCTACGTGGCTTCAGCTTCAGGTAGCCTACAATGCGTAGTGTAATACGTTCTTGTGGATAACAAATTTCAGGGAATCATTTTATTGGACACAGAAACAGACATTCAGATAAGCTTTTAAAATGTGGGCACTGTCTTTTTGTATACAAAAAGCACAAATGAAGCCTTGTAGTAAACACATGTGGGTTGTAGTAAACAGGTTGGATTCACCTGTTTCCAGCTGTAGCATATTGAAATTGCAATGTCAGAGGTAAATATCTAACTTGTTATTAATTATACATAACATTTGGATGTGTCTGTAACATTTTCACATATTTTCCATGTGCAATAGAACTCTCCGTGACTCTCCAAAAATACCTCCGCTAGAATCTAAGACTTTTCAAAACACTCCAAGTCTCACAAACAGCACGCATCATCCACACCCCGAGATCGTGATCATGAATAAACATTATGAAACTGCGGAGGTGTAGGTATAGGCACCGCTAGGTGTCAGCGAAGTCGTCCTCTATGCGAGAGAAGCAAAGCAGACCAAATTGACAAAGTCTGACACAGCATGCGCAACAACCATCGCTAATTTTTTGCTTGTTCATTTTAGTCCTGCTATGCACGTCTGCTTCGTTGCCTGTGTCAGCTTTCTGTACTGCAGCTTTTTTGTTTTTGCTCTGGCCCTTACTGTAAAAGACTGTGACACACACAGCGATGTAATTACACACTTGTAATGTGTATGTTGCGATGTAATTACACACTTGTAATTCTACAATTCTACAATTGTACATTAATCTACATTAATCTATATTTCCTGTTTGATATTAGATATGGATATCCCACATTGTTGCTGATGAGGATAGTGGTGATAACTGTAATGGAAACTGTTATAGATCCAGAGAGTGCATCTAGTCATATCCTCTTTTGAAAGGCCCAAGCATTGTGTGTGTGTGTGTGTGTGTGTGTCTCGGATGCAGGTAAATTAAGAAACACTTGTTGGCAAAATTGACAGGCACTTGCATTTCTGTCTCATTAAAAGTGTGTGTGGGTGGGTTTCTTTGAATGTGTGTATACACCTGTGTTTTGTGAATGAGGTCTGTGTATGTGTGTGTGTGTGTGTGTGTGTGTGTGTGTGTGTGTGTGTGTGTGTGTGTGTAGGACAGAGTAAGGAGGAGAGGAGGAGTATGTTGAAACAAAGGAGAGAAGAGTGGCGAAGGGATGAGTAGGACAGAGGTGAGTCATGATTAGAGGATCCCAATGAGTGTGTGTGTGTGTGTGTGTGTGTGTGTGTGTGTGTGTGTGTTGAGAGAGAGAGAGAAAGAGAGAGAGAGAGAGAGGGGGATTGTGTGTGTGTGAGGGTGTATGAATGAGAAAACAGAGATGTTTGAAAGGAGGAAGATGAAAGGATATTCATTTGTGTGAATGGTGTGTGTGGGAGGGGAGAGAGATGCAGGGGAAAGCAGACAGAAAGGGAGCGTGAGAGATAGAGAGAGAGAGAGGAGAGATAGAGAGATAGAGAGAAATAGAGAGAGAGAAAGGAAGAGATATGAGCACCTATAGTCCCCTCCTGTTCCTTCCAGCCCTTTTCACAGACCTCTCTCTTTTCAGACTCGTCTATTTTTACTCCTCTTCTCCACCCGCACAAGGACAGGACAAGAGCTAGCACCTATGAGCTCCACAGAAACAAGATGTATGTCTGTGTGTGTGTGTGTGTGTGTGTGTGTGTGTGTGTGTGTGTGTGTGTGTGTGTGTGTGTGTGTGTGTAAAGGGACAGAGAAAGCATGTGCATGTCGCTGTACACATCTGTATGTGTGTGTATGCCTTCTGCACAGTAATATGTTTAAATAGTGTTCAACGTCAACACTCCACTCCGCAACAGGTGCAACAGCTGCCAAACTCCTACATGCCAACAAAGATCCTAACCCAACACAGACCCTAACCCTAACCCAACACAGACATGGAGACAGCTACAGTTACAGACAGACAGACAGACAGACAGACAGACAGACAGACAGACAGATAGATAGATAGATAGATAGATAGATAGATAGATAGATAGATAGATAGATAGATAGATAGATAGATAGATAGATAGATTGTGTTCATTTCACTGACAGTGGAGAGAAGATGATTGGAGCAGAAGAGCAGAGAGTGAGACAGGAAGTTCCTTTTATGGCCTTATCTTGTACAGCATCCTGCAAAAGAGCTGGTGTAATAACTAAGAGTGGGCTGAACAGGAGTGTGTGTGTGTGTGTGTGTGTGTGTGTGTGTGTGTGTGTGTGTGTGTGTGTGTGTGTGTATGTATGTGTGTGTGTGTGTGTGTGTGTGTATGTGTGTGCGTGTGTGTGTGTGTGTCTGCCCGCGCGCTTCCGCTTAGTGTGGGAAGATGATTGTGCCCATGAGTCAAGGGTGTGTGCGTGTGTGTGAGTGGAGTGTGGCTGTGTATTGCATGTATTGTGTGTGTGTGTGTGTGTATTGTGTGTGTGTGTGTGTGTGCGCGTGCACAAAGGCAAACTAGCTGTCAGCGTGTGCGTCAGCTCTGTGCTGTGGGTTCTGAGAAACCATGGCGACCAATGAGAAGCAAGTGAATGGGAGGCAGGGAGGAAGAGACAAGAGGAGGGAAGAGGAGAGGAGAGCGGGAGAGGAGAGGAGGAGAGGAGAGAAGAGAAGAGGAGAGCGGGAGAGGAGGAGAGGAGGGAAGAGGAGAGGAGAGCGGGAGAGGAAAGGAGAGGAGAGAAGACAAGAGGAGGGAAGAGGAGAGGAGAGGAGAGGAGATGAGGGAAGAGGAGAGGAGAGGAGAGGAGGGGAGAGGAAAGGAGAGGAGAGGAGAGAAGACAAGAGGAGGGGAGAGGAAAGGAGAGGAGAGGGGGAGAGGAGAGAAGACAAGAGGAGAGGAGAGGAGAGCAGAGGCGGGGAGAGGAGAGGAGACAAGAGGAGGGGAGAGGAGAGGAGAGGAGAAGAGAGGAGAGGAGATGGAGAGGAGAGGAGATGGAGAGGAGAGGAGAAGAGAGGAGAGGAGAGGAGAGGAGAGCAGAGAAGAGGAGGTGAGAGGAGAGGAGAGGAGAGGAGAGGAGAGGGGAGAGGTAAGGAGGGGAGAGGAGAGGAGAGGAAAGGAGAGGAGGGGGGAGGAAAGTGCACAATAACCACACAACCACTTCACACCCCATAATAAGGTTTAATCAAGGCCCTCGGCCTTCGTTTTCACATAGACTTGACATAGCCTACACCATAGCGTCACCACAACACTCACTGGCAGAGCTACGGGACGTACAGGCCACTGGTAAGAAAAATAAAACTCATTTTCAGACAAGAAAATACAGCTCGTAGGAATGCATTCAATAAACTCTCCATGTCAATACATACTTTATACTTGACTCAAATGACATGAAATATATCGTCAATATATCATTGATAGTTATTCGTGTACTGTACACAGAATTGCACTGACACATAAATATTACTTCTTGTAATCAAGATAATCAAATATTAAATATCAAGACCATAGGAATCATCCTTTACTTAGGCGTAGAGAACTCTACGTTGGTGTTTGGAAACACTGTGGGTTACGATAGAACAAGTTCAAACAAGTTCCTTTCAGTTGTACTGTATGTAGTGCATCCAATAGGTAGTCTTCACATAAGTGAATACAAACAAACCCGGCGCGTCTTCTTTCCTCCAGCTGACAGTAAATTAAGTCAAGTCAATAAACAAACAAGAAATGTGCTTTGAAACACTGTTATGTTCCCTATCCAGTGTAAAAGAAAGTGTCCTTTTTGTGCTCTTTGTACAAGTTGTATAGATCTTATACAGCATCATTTCTGAGAAATGTAGCTCTAGTAAGGATGGCAATATGCCATACTTAATTAAGTCATAGACTTATTTCAGAACGTGTGATCACTGGTTCCATCTGAAAAATAAGAAAGAGAGAGAGAAACAAAACATTAGAACACTGCTGGGTGAACACTATGGTCTATTATAAACTATTTTAGTTCATATAAATATAAAATTACATGTATATATTATATATGTATGTATATGTGTGTGTGTGTGTGTCTTTATGTGTGTGTGTGCGTCTTCGTGTGTGTGTGTGTGTGTGTGTGTGTGTGTGTGTGTACGCATGTGTGTATGTATGTATGTATGTATGTATGTATGTATGTATGTATGTATGTATGTATGACATGTGTATGTACATTCAGACAGGTGTGTATGCTCACCTGGGTAGATGCCATGCGGGGAAGTGCGATGAGGGAGTTGATACAACTCAGAATGTTGCCCCACTGTGGGGGCCATCGAGGCACCAGCCCCAAACACGGTTTCCATGGCCACCAGCTCCTCCAGGAGGGACTGGGCGCAGGACGGTCCAGGGACGGGCAGAGGAAGTGAGGCGTCGGCGCTGGTGGGAGGAGGCAGAGCCGACCCAGGGGCTGCTGGGATACTGGAGGACTGCGAGGCGGGCAGCATGGCTGCCTCCAGGAGCTCCACCTCCATACTCCGCCCACTGAAGCCAACCCCCTCCTCCCCCAGGCCTGCACCTACTGGCCCGCCCCCAACTGGGTGGTTACTACGCGCCGATTGGACGCTACTGAAGTGGTATTCACCAATAGGGGACTGAGCTCCCTGAGACTGGCAGGGGGAGGTCCAGGACTCGGGAGCAGGAGGGGAGCACTCCATGGAGCAGCAGGAGGAGGTGGAGGTGGAGGTGGATAAGGAGGTGAGGAGGTGTGTAGGGGAGGAGGAGGTGGAGCGGTTTTGGGGGGACCCGTCTACTATGATGCTCTCTTCAAACAGAGAGATCTCCTCTGGGACGGGCTGGAAGTCCACTGCTGACCACACGTTAGCGGGGTACAGCTCAGAGATGGGCACAGACTGACTTTGGTGGGGCTGGAAGGGGCCTGTGGGGGCACGAAGGGTTTGGGGTCGGGAGTCGGGTTTTGGGTGGAGGGGGTTGTCATAGAAACCCTCGGCCACAGCACTGATGTACTGGGCCAGCAGAGAGATCTCCAGCCTCTCGATCTCCTTCTCCCAGCCCCTCTGGGGGAAGAAGGCGGGTGGGAAGGGCTGTTTGGTGGGGGAGGCATCGGGGGTCAGGAGCCCATCGGGGGGTGGGGGGTAGTGCCCATGGGGCACATCCACATACAGCGGCCCCCGGATCTCGGGCAGAGCCATGGTGGTGTACTCGGCGCTGCTGTGCCCGAGGGGAAGCTTCTCGTACTGGGGCTTACGGCGGGCAGCCTGTGGGGGCAGAGCCAGGCCAAGGTTAGCGCCGCTCAGGGGTTGCGACTCAGAGCAGGCAGCAGAGGGCACCGCTGAGCCAGCTACAGCAGTAGGGCTCGCACCGATAGCAGAGGGGTCAAAGCCAAACTGCTCATCCCCAAACAGGAAGCTGCTGTGGGCCCCCAGACAGGGGGTGTAGGGGGGTGTGCACACCAACTCTCCCTTCTGCTGGGGGTTGGGCATGGCTAGGGCCAGGGAGGGCAAGGGGTGAAGCGGGGGCAGGTGTGAGTGTGGAGGGGACACAGAGGACGAGGGCTCCAGCTTGGCTTGGAGGGGTGCATTGAGAGCACCCCACTCTCCCAGCTGGGTGAAGCCCTCGCTGGAGTGGGGAGGCTGCTGCTGCTGTTGCTGCTGTTGGTGGTGGTGGTGGTGGTGGTGGTGATGGGGGTCGAGCGGCCCGGCGCTGCCCAGTTCGTCAGAGGAGCTCTGGCTGGACGTGGGCAGGTTGAAGTCGAAGGACTGGGCAGAGAGCCCGCTGCTGCTGGGCGTGAACACCTGGTCCGGACTGGACAGCGGGTCCGACTGGGACGACAGGCCCAGGGACTCATGGTACGGGTAAGGGGCACCACCACAGCCGCCTCCACCACCACCCAGATACAGCGTCAGCTGGTTCTGCTCCATACACAGCTGCTGCCGCACAGACCAGGCCTCAGACTCACTGAGAGGGAGAAAGAGTGATAGACAAACAGAGAGAGAGAGAAAGAGAGAGAGAGAGAGAGAGAGAAAGAGAGAGTTACACAACCAAACCCATGACCTTAAAGTCTGTTTTTATTCGTTAAACAACCAGATTAAAAGTGACACCACAGATGCTCTGTTTGGTGTTTGGTGGATGTAATGCTAAGCTACCTGATGACGTAGTTGAGGCAGCTGATTGGCTGGTCTCCCATCTCCATCTGGAGGACCATGTAGAGCCACACCCAGGAGCCGCCCAAGGCCTCCACCTGCACCACCATCTCCACACGCCTTTCCCCAGGCTCACGCACTGCACAGCAGAGAGGTGGAAGAGGGGGAAACTCTGGTTAGCATCTCATCTGACTTAAACGTACAAATTGTGTGTAGGGGATTTAAGTTGTTCAGTGAGTTTATTTTAAGTGAACAACTTAAAATAAACTCTCTGTTTTTGTCTGTGTCTGTATGTTTGTGTGTGTGTGTGTGTGTGTGTGTGTGTGTGTGTGTGTGCCCGCGCGTTTTACTTACACAGAGCGCAGTGTTTTGCTGAGGCATGAGACAGGTCTCTGGGGTGTAGCAGGCTGTACCAGGAGCGCGAGCGCAGCGTCTCTACGTCATATCCCAGGTACACGCTGATGCTGCAATAAAATTGAATAAATGATAAATACAACTTATGTTTAAAACTGAACTGTACTTAAAGCAAGTGATCAGCTCAGCAGGCAAATGAAGAGGTAGGGGCCGGTGACTCATACCTGTCCTGCGCATCCAGCAGTTTCATGTCTCTCGCGTGTCTGGAGTGAAAGCAAGCCAAGAAAAAAGACTGGTCGGGGGGCGGCGTGAGTAAAGGGTTCTTGGGCGAGGCAGGGTAGGGAGTCCGGAGTTCTAGGGGCGAGCAGGAGCACATCCACACCGGGTTCGAGGACCAGTAAGAGGAGGCAGAGGACGGGAGGGACAGGCAACGCGCGCGCACCAACGTCAGTTTGTTCCCACTGCCTTGGCGACGCATGAACTTAGAGGTGTTGAAGCGGCAGCGAAAAAGACGGTCTGGAAGGATCACAGAAGAAAGGTTAAGATTAAACATCATGTTTGTTTGTTCTGGTTGTTATGGCAGTCAAACAAAAATGATTTGTGAGGCAGGAAATTATTTAAGAGCTTACCTGTATCTGTTGTTGTCGTCGGCACGAGATTACTTCTCAGAATAAAATGATCATTCGGGTCGATGATGTCATACACACTGTCACTTTGGGCTACCAGATCAACCTAAAGGCACATATAAATAATAAATCAATTCATTGTGCTCTGGTTAGCGACCTGCTCGTGTACTGAATTGTAGGCTTGTGGCAGGGAAGAATAAAGCTGTAACTAAAAGCAGCTAAAGACTCACCATAGAGTGTCCAAGATGCTCCGTGACATTGTCTGACAGATAGAGAAGTTTTCCCTCGCTCGAGATAAGTAACAGGAACGCTGGTAACGAATTCATCAGCTCCGACAGTTCGCCCAGGGACAGTAAGCTTCTGCTCAAGCTCTCCTCGTCACGAGCCGTTATAGTCATCTCTGTAAAACACAGATTGTGATGAATGAATCAGGTCGGTCAAAGAATTAGTCTGTTTATTGTACCCCTCACAAATAATTAACAATATCCAATTTAATCCACTTTTAATCGAACCAGTCACTTATGTTGCACTACTTTCCTTCGTGAACACAATACCAGCACCATAGACAGCGACAGAAATGTTTCAGAACCCTGGACAGAGGCATGACACTAAGCGTCAGGCTGGTAAAAGTTCAAGGGTTACCTTTTTCTTAAATAGTAAAGAAATAAAACTGGTCTATTATCGGTTGATACAGCCTTACTAACAACACAGACTAAACAAAGTGAAATATTATCACCTGAAGAGTATTGCTTACCTTGCGAGAAGAAGACGGACTTTCTCGTGTACATGCACGCGAGTGACATGATGTGCAGGTAGGAGAGCCGTGCCTTGTCTGCATCGGAGATGGGCAAAAGTTCTTTCAAGTTACGAATCTCCGCGTTTATTTGGTCCCTCCGTGCCTTCGAAGCCCCCTTTGTCGATCGGTACATTTCTTGAGATTTAGTCCTCCTTAAAGAGTCGTCGGGTCAAACTTTGGGCAGTGTTAGACTGTTGAGTAAAGTTGTGGTTCACTGTCTACACCATCCCAATTTGAACCTGACATATGTAGTGTAAACTTATGTTAAGTATTGAGCGCTTCCACGAAGTGGTAAGAGCTCTCTTAGTGTCGTTATTGATCCTCAGGATGAGAGTTTGAGTATCCGCAAAAGTGATAGGAGCTCAGCGTGCTGTCTCTTTATATAGGCTCGCTGTTTTTCAGGATGAAAAAAAGAGAACGTGTGGATGGGGAGCAATAAAAAACGCTGTTTCTACCTCTCAGCATCTCTGCCAGTGACGTAGGTTTTTCATGGGAAACCTCAGCAACGCAGAGCGCCAGATTTGGGTAAAATAGAGCCTGGGCGGAGACTACATGCCGCGCGCCTGGACCTGGACTAGTGGCGCGCATTGGCACAGGTATCCAACGCGAGGAGGATCCGAAGCTTCTCTCAAACGCATTTACTTTTCGCCGTCAACCTGTCTTGCTGTAATCACTATAAAATTAATCGTGATTGTGCTGATGTTAAATTGAGAAGTGAATGGTTAACTGTCCATCCGAATTGTCCTACAATTCGGATGGCCAACTGAATTGTTGTACACTCTAAAAAATAAAGGTGCTTAAATGGTTCTTTAAGTCTCTGGATGGTTCCATGGAGAGTGAAAACTCTGTGTTGAACCATTACATTATGTGAAAGGTTCTTCACATTAGAAATGGTTCTCCAGAGCCTCAGATCATAGTGGGCTATGCTATGTCATGTCAGTGTCAAATGGTTCTTTAAAGAACTGTTGCGTCGATGGTTCTCTAAAGCACTGAAAAAGGTTCTTCTATGGCATCGCTCTGAAGAACTGGTACTGGCCCCATTATTTTTTAGAGTGTAGGAGTAACCACATTTCACTCCACTAAAACTGAAAGAGTATTTAGAGATACAGATGTCTGTATGCTGCTGGTATACGCTGAACCTCATGCCGGGTGTTGAGGAGTTGGCTATTTGATATACATATTAACAAATTATAGCGTGATGGGGATAATATACCTCTGAGAGCAAACAAAATTGCGCGTGGAATTTGGAACACCACCAGCTCACCTGCAGCGAGCAGTGCAACTGTCTCCATGCACCGCATATGCGAATTGTCGTGACTGTGACACAGCAGCACCAGTGTGACTGGTAAATATTAACTGTGTTTTCTATTGGCCAATATGTATAAAGGTAAAATACTAAGATGCTACGTTATTTATCAACTGCAATTGCTTAAAAACATGTGAGGAATATCATGAAGATGTGTCTCGAAAACAGTCAAACAGCAAACTTTTTAACTGTTGAGAGTGGCACTTGCTATGTTGGGTAACGGGCATGCAGTCTATGAACACACGATTTTATTAATGCTTCGTGTCAAGGCCAACTGCTGGGTAAAAATAGAACGTAAACAATGTAGACAGGGAAACACCAAACAAGCCTAACGGTCTAACTAGTCGTGTTGCTGATAGAGATGCTGCCTGTGTGCCTGTCATGTTGTTCAACCTTTTAATAAAAGCTGCAAAGCAGTCTTGAAGGACAAGAATCAAGGCCTTTTTTTTGCCCACAAACCACGACACAGAGCACAGAGAATTTTAAACAAACACACCATTATATCTCACTATAAAGACAGTAAAATTAGGGCAAGTTACCTAAGTCATTGTGTAAAATTTCCCCCCTGTGTAAAATTTAAGATCATGCTGGTGAATCTATAATAATGTTTGTTTAGAAATTACCCAAAGAGATCAGTGTGCTCCACTGGCGTCTGAGCTGACCTGAGCCAGATCCGTGCCAGTGCAGGCCCAGAGGTTGGCCCGATCCGCTCAGCTGTCGGCTGGGATGTGGGCAGGATGCTGGAGGAGGACCAATGTATATGACACCTCTTATGCAAAGAAGAGTGCATTCATTTTTTTTTAAATGTTGAAATGATTGTAAAAGACAATCTGTATCTGTAATCGTGTTACACTCTCAGAAATATGGGGACAGTAGGGGTACAAATCTGTATCTTAAGGTACAATACGTATTAATGTACCAAGAAAGGCTAATATTTGGACCTTAAGGTACTGATGTGTACCTATTCAGCCCTGGAGAAGGTACAAACTAGTTGAAAAACAGTGGTTAAAAGGTACAATTATGTGCCTTAGGGTACTGCCGGTGTGACAAGCTTTGTACCCCTAAAAGTACAATTCTGTACCTTCTTTTCTGAGAGTGTATAATGAAAAGCATATCATTACTGTTAGCAGTGTATGGCATGCTATGCTGGTTTTATGTAGTGCAGAATCTTTCCATGTGTCTAAAAAGTTATATGTTTATATATAAAACTTATATAACTATCAGGGCATAAAAGACATTGAGCTGTGTATTTGTGTGTGTGTGTGTGTGTGTGTGTGTGTGTGTGTGTGTGTGTGTGTGTGTGTGTGTGTGTGTGTGTGTGTGTGTGTGTGTGTGTGTGTGTGTGCACGTATGCTCTTTGTAGGTGTGTTCATGTGTGTGCCTGCATGTTTTGTGTGTGTGTGTATGTGTGTGTGAGAGCGAGCGAGGGAGAGAGAGCGAGAGAGAGAGAGAGAGAGAGAGAGAGAGAGACAAACAGAGAAACAGAGAGTGAGGGGAAAGAAAGGAGCTGGAGATTAGGAAAAGGAGAGACACATGGTGCAAAAAGTCTCATTCTTGCTTGAAGGACACTTGTCTGGTTTTTTCATATCTCACTCTTTTTTGTTCGTGTTTATTTTTACACCAAGAGAATCAAGGTCCCCTGTCCGCTCCTTGAAAGAAAAGAGTTCATCTGTTGCTTGGCAACACACCCACTGAAATGCTTTAGCAGCAGCAAGAAAAGATGTGAGAGATAAGTGCAAATTTACATCACAGACAGACACACACACACACACACACACACACACAGTACATACATCAACTTGTTGCTTCGGCAATGTCCTAACGGAGTGACCATGTACACAGGACTACAGAAACGCACACACACTCACACACAGACGTGCAAATGTACAGCTTGTTGCTCCAGCTATCGGAGTGACCGTGTACACAACATACTACAGCACTGCACACTTACATATTGATGCAGTACCATACAAACAAATATGCAGATTACTACGCACGCACACACACACACACACACACACACACACACACACACACACATACACACACACACATACACACACACACACACACACACACACACACAGACACACACACACACAGACACACACACACACACACACACACACACACACACACACACACACACACACACACACACACACACACACACACACACAGTTATACCACTTTGCCAGTCTGATTGCCCTCTATTGAGTATTCACTTTAGTGCATCACCAATGACAACCAAGCTCATTTTAAGCCTCTTTAGAGATGCAAAAAGCCCCATTTTCTGGATAGGCAATGGGCAAAGTGACACCCAATAAACAAAGCCCCATATCCTCAAGCTCTGTAATACAGGGTGGGCCAGAAATATGGGACACATTTTAAATCTTGGATTATAAAACTTACATGGAGTACCACATTTTTTTTGTGCATAACTAACATACAGGAGTTTATAAAGCGTAGGCTAAGTTATCTGGATACCACTCTGGCCATGAATTAAAGATTTCTTTTATGTTAGGGTAGATTTGGCTAACCAGTTTTTCACAAAAATACAGCCAACAACGTTGCAACAACTATAGGCCTGAGTTAAAAAAAAAAAAACATTAAAAGAGGTTACTACACTTATGCAACAAATATATATATGGTACTTTGTGTCAGTTTTATAGTTTATAATATAACATTTAAAATGTGTACAGTCATTTTGGCTCACCCTGTACTTACTGAGTGTAATATCCCAACATCCAGTGATACGCAACCAGGAAGGAGAAGCTTTATACATACATTCAGTATCATGTATTGCATGTCATGCAGATACAATAACTTGGCAGTAGGGGGCAACGTGATAGAAAACTCAACCTGTGGTGTGGTCCTGTGTCAGGGTAGCCTGGTAAACCAGCCCCTCATACTTCACTTCATTTTGTACAGATTTTGTACAAAATAAAATGAAGTACGAGGAGCTGGTTTACCAGGCTAGTGTCAGGGGTTAAAGGCACCATATTGAGACACCAGGTTGATGTACTATACACTCTGTTCAGGTGCTCCAAGTCAAGCACATTTACTTTTATTATTAAACAACTGGCCTTATGCTTTTATTAAAAGCATTGCACAAAGTACAACCCCAATTCCATAAGAGCTGGGATGTTGTGTTAAAGTAAATACAAAATAAATGCTATAATTCTCAAATCATACAAGCAATATATTAATTTGAGAGTAGTCCAAGGACAACATATCGGTTACTGAAACTGGATTTTGTTTTGTTAATTGTTGTATGGGATATTTGTGGTCATTTCAAATTTGAGGCCAGCAACATGTCTCAAAAAATTTGGGACCGTGTCAATAAAGGCAGAAAAAGTTTAGTAAGGCGAAAGAAAAAAATCAATGGAGGACACTTCATAGGTAATTATGTTTGTGTATTTATATTTTGTATAAAAGGGCTTTCTTTGTTGTGCTTGACATGATTTCAGCAGCCCAACTGGTTGGCCTCTTCTTCATCATGTTTTCCTTTTTATTATGCTTAAAATGTGACAGATCTGGCCAGCACACCGGCCATTTTAGCATCTGGTTGCCCTTATGATGGAGCCACATCATAATGTATAGAATGCAGTTTGCCCTCATTATCTGGTAATGTTTAAGGTCTACCCTAAAAATATAACATCTGAGTGGCATCTTGTGCTGTTCAAAACCTAAATAATAATAATAAAAAAAATATATATAGCCTAAGCCTATGGCTTGTATGATTTGAAAATTATAGCATTTATTGTTTATTTACATTTAACACAATGTCCCAGCTCTTATGGAATTGGGGTTGTATAATAGTGAAAAACGAGACTGGTTTCGGCTGTACTGGGCCTTCATCAGGGTGTGGTCTGTACTTCTTATATAATGGTGTGTCATCAAATGAGCTTCCACAAGACAGGCTTGTTTGAGAGTGCAGAGATAGAGAGAAAGAGAGAGAGGAAGTGAGAGAGAGAGAAAAAGAGAGCGTGTGATTGAGATGCAGTATGTGTATGTGTGAATGAGTGAGTGAGTAAGAATCTGGTCACCACTATGTGTGTGTGTGTGTGTGTGTGTGTGTGTGTGTGTGTGTGTGTGTGTGTGTGTGTGAATGAGTGAGTGTGAATCTGAGTATGTGCCTGCACGTGTGTGTGTGTGAGAGAGAGAAAGAGAGAGAGAGCATGCGGGTATGTGTGTGTGAGCACGCAGGGGTGTGTGTATGTGTGTGTGTGTGTGAGAGAGAGAGCATGCGGGTGTGTTTGTGCGCGGGTGCACACTGTCAAAAAGTGTTGAGCACATAGTCAGTGATTCCAGGTGAGCTAAGCACACACCCACACACATCTCCTCCCCCTCTCCTTCTGTTGATCAGACTTAGGCAAACTGTGGATTTGTCCCTATTCTCTCCCTGTCTCAATCTCTCCCTCTTCCTTTCCCTCTCACACATTCTCTCTGTCTGTCTCTCCCCCTCCTTTTCTCCCTTTCTTTCTCTCACTCTGTCTATCTCTGCCCTCTTTCTCTTTTTTCTCACTCCCTCCCTGTCTATTTCTCCTCCTCTCTTTCTCTCCCTCTCTCTCCTCTTTCCATCATTCCCTCATTCCTTCCCTCTTTCTCTCTCCTTCATTTGCTGTGGCTATTTATAGCTGTGAGAGTTGTGCAGAACATTGTATGAGGAGCCACGGAAAGTTCTGGAGTGTGACATCACCTCCACTGTTGTGTTACAGAGGAGTGACAGAGAGATTGAGAGAGAGAGAGAGAGAGAGACACTCACAGAGCAAGAGAGGGAGAGAAAGAGAAAAACAGAGTGAGAGCGTGCAACAAGCCTCTCAATTGCCACCTTATTTATATCAAGGACAACTCATCAGTGTGTGCACGTGTGTACACTTTTGAAAATGTTCCTTCTCTGAACTACAGTCGGTCCATTTTGTACAGGCACAACGAGCCAAGGGCACACTTTGATCAGTTGAGTTGAAAACATATGCACAGGGTCAGGGGAAGGGAAAACTGTCCATTTTCCCACTCTCCATTCAGAAAAAGCTATCAAAGTTGCATAGTATCTCTTTAAAGTAACCAAACAAGTAGAATGATTCACACACTGGCAGCAGTGGATAAAACTGAGTACCTATTCAAGGGTGTGTTTGCCTCTGTGTTGCCTGTGGTGGTGGTGGTGTGTTCATGTTCACGTTCACGTTCATGTTGAAAGACAGTTTCCATGTGACTGACGTTATAGAATAAGATAACCTTCACCTACTCTAAATATGGCATGAGTCACTGGACACTGTGTGTTTGCATCGTGGACTTTATCTTT
Source organism: Coilia nasus (assembly GCA_027475355.1). Lineage (NCBI taxonomy): Eukaryota > Metazoa > Chordata > Actinopteri > Clupeiformes > Engraulidae > Coilia > Coilia nasus. The sequence continues at coordinate 16,604,421 of CM050214.1, forward strand.
CTTGATTTTTACCTAATCAAAGTTTTAAGCACTCTACAGTCAGTGTGTGTGTCTGTGTGTCTGTGTGTGTGAGTGAGTGAGTATGTATGGGTGAGAGAGAGACAGAGCGAGAGAGAGTATTTGTGTGAGTATGTGTGGGGTATACAGGAGTGTGCATACGGATGTGTGTATAGGTGTGTGTGTGTGTGTGTGTGTGGAAACAGTAGACATACCTTATGTGGTCTTGGCAAGTTCACCCTAAAATGACTCAAGGTTCTGCCTGCCTGCCTGACTCACTTCCTGTTTACTGCTTCTCCACTTCCTGTGCTGAAGGAGGAGAAGCGCAATGGTGGCTCCATTATGCTAAGTGTTGGTCTCAGCATAATCATCTAAATTGCAGCCTCAGAGAGCAAAAGCAGGGGCTCTTTGACCTGGGGGGGGGGGGGGGGGGGGGGGGGGGGCAGTGCTGCACACAGGAAAGGAAATTGACAGAAAATAGAAATTAGGGGAGGACAGGAGATGGGAGGGGGGGGGGGGGGGACTCCCACAGAAAGAACGACAGGGAGGGAAAGAAAACAAAAATTGTGGTAAGGGGTGAGGGTAGGAGCAATCTGGGGTAATCTGGAGATGGTTGTGTGTGTTGTGTGTGTGTGTGTGTGTGTGTGTGTGTGTGTGTGTGTGTGTGTGTGTGTGTGTGTGTGTGTGTGTGTGTGTGTTTTTGTGTGTGTGTGTGTGTGTGTGTGTGTGTGTGTGTGTGTGTGTGTGTGTGTGTGTGTGTGTGTGTGTGTGTTTGAGAGCAAGAGAAAGAGAGACAGAGACTGAGAGTGAGAGTCGACATGCATGTTTGTGTCTGAGAGGTAGCGGTAGAGAGGGAGAGACATTCAGCCAGAGAGGGTGAGAGAGAGAGAGACACACACACACACACTATGAGAAAGAGAGAGAATAAGAGTGTGATTGTGTGCGTGTTTGTAAGCATGCGTGTGTTGTGTGTGAGACATGTGAGTCGATGGCGTAGTGTGGCATAGTGGTACCCTGTCCTGTGAGTATGTGTGTGTGTGCTGATTGTGTAGCCTAGTAATTGTCTAGAGGTACCCGGTCTCCTGTGTATGTGTGTGTGCGCGTGTGTGTGTGTGCTGATTGCGTAGTGGCCATAGTGGTACCCGCTTGTCTCCTGGCACAGAAGAGAGGGAGGTGGCCAGGGTAGGAGATGGCACTGTGACCCTGGCATCCCTACAGGAGGTGTGTGTGTATGAGTGTGTGGGTGTATGTGTGTGTGTGTGTGTGTGAATGGGGGGGGGGGGGGTCTGAATCTGTGTGTGTGTGTGTATATGTCTGTGTGCGTGGGTTTGAATCTGTGCGTGTGTGTGACCCCTGCTTTCCCGCAGGAGGGCGTTGTTTTTGACGTGGGAGGCACCACCATCTGCTGAAGAGGGGACACGGGAGAAGAAGGAGGTGGTGAGGAGGAGGGGAGGAGGAGGAGGAAGGAGGGAGGAATGGGGGTGTGTTATGCTATCTGATTGATGTAGTGTGTTATAAAGGCTCTATCAAAACATCCGCATGCCTTCCTGAGGACCAGAAGGGTGAAATATGTGTGGCATGAAAGGAAAGACTTGGATCTTAAGGCCTTTGTTCTATGTGCTGTCGTTTGTTTGTTTGTTATTTGTTGTGCAACATATTAAGGCAAAAGTCGGCTACATTATAATTAAAGTGAGTCCCATTTGTCATTGTGATCACACGGCACATCACAGCACACAACGAAATTCAGCTTCTGCATTTAACCCATCACACACATCCTGCAATCACAGGTCCGATACCTTAACTGCTAGGCCACCACTGCCATTACATTTTCCAAAGCAGACTCACATTTCATTGTCTGCAACCCAGCCCAAGACAACCCAACCTGGAGCCATTAGTGGCTTGCTTGTGTGAGCCTTTCTCTTTAAGTGGTTCACCTGAGCTTTGATAAGCTGAATATTGGTATGCAGGCATTAGAAACACAGAGTCAACACATGCTCAACATGAGTGTGTGCTTGAAGGAGAGTACAGGATGTATATAAGCAATTGTTTTGGACCACCAGAGTAAAGTAAGTGGGCCTTGCTCTGCTGTTGGAACACTGCAATGATGCAGGCCTCCATGCACAACATATTGATCATGACCGCCCCTGAGCCTGTCAGCCAATCAGAACAGACCCTGCCCGTGGACACCAATGAGGCCTTTAACCCCTGTCCTGTGGGCTACCAGGCTCAGGGAGAGAGCTGCTTTGGTGAGTGTGTGTGTATGTGTATGTGCATGTGCGTGTATGTGTGTGTGTATCTATGTGTCTGCGTGTGTGTGTGTGTGTGTGTGTGTGTGTGTGTGTGTGTGTGTGTGTGTGTGTGTGTGGCATTAGTCCTCAGTCACACTGTACTGGTGCTGGCCTCCATACACAGGTAAGTGGCTAGAGATGGCTGACGTACATTCTGTTATGGATACAGGGCTGTACTCACTCACAAATAGTCAGCAAACTGTGTTGTAATTGTGTTAAGCCCACCCAACTACTCTCTACAAGGATAGACTGATGTGATTGGTCTGACCAGATTTAGGAGAATAACTAATGAGCTCCAATAGCTCATTGTTAGACTGTACCCAGGATTGATTTTTTCATCTCCTAATGCTGGGGTACGTCTAGATTTCTAGGCTACATTTGTTTCCCTTTTCCATTCTAAACCTATTGCATCTTCAGTTCTAAATCTGTTGCATGTGGTGTTCTGAGTTCTAACTCCAAGCCAAACCACAGCTTAGCTGCCCCACTTGTTAAAGTGGTTCTGCGTTGTTTTTGTTTCCCATCAGTGTGTAATTAGCCAGTCATGTTCCGTGTAGGCCCCCTCCCTCCGAGCGCACCCTCCAGCAGCGTGCAGCACAGTTCTCTGTCTCTGTCTGGGCACCCATGGCAACAGTGCAGTGGTATCTTAGTAACCGCATCCACGCATTGTGACAGGAGGCCAGAGAGGGTTTGTCACAGAGCGCGCTCCTGAAAGTGCATGATTGAAATAGTAGCAACATTTTATCCTCAATGAAGGGCCACAGGATGTAGCATTCATGCATGTATGTGTGGGAGCACGCGGGCACACACACACTCATGCACACACACACACACATTCACTGTACACATAAGACAAGCATTTACACACACACATACATGCACCCTCTCTTTCTCTCTCTTTCTCTCACAAACACACTCTCACACAAACTACATATAAGTCATACACCCACACACATAGACAAAGTCATTGTCTCTCAGACACAAACACAGTCACATATGTGTTTAGGTATCCAAACAGTGATGAGCGAGATAGTGAGATAGTGATGAGGTGCAAAGAGACAGGGACAGAGAAAAAAAAAAGAGAGAGAGAGAGACGAGAGAGAGAGAGAGAGAGAGAGAGAGAGAGAGAGAGAGAGAGAGAATGAATGATACCTTAAATAGCTGTTTGCATAACCTGAGGAATCGTCAGGTTGTATAACCATCCTTTGTGCTCTGTGGGTAGCATCTTGTAGGTTAGCAAATACACACACACCTCCTCACATTCACACACATCCACATATTCATCACTAATTTAACTTTATCTTCCTCAAATACCAGCAGTAATTGGAGTCTGTGTGTAGAGCCTATGCAGATTTAAGCCCCTAGTGCCGTCATCGTCACCACTGAAAATTGTGTAAAAATAGTGTATGCAGTAGTAGTGTAGTGCTAGTGGACTTAGTGTAAGGATAGTGTACTTACTTTGTGCAAGGATAGTACACTTAGTATGATAGTATACTAATTTTGTGCAAGACTAGTGAAGACTAGTCCTATAGAAGTCTATTTACGTGATGTAAGGATAGTGTACATAATTAGTATAAAAATAGTATACTTATTTAGCATTCATACAGTATAATGTACTTACTTAGTGGGTGGGAAAAGTATACTTGTGGAAGCATAGTGCACTTATTGTAAGGATAGTGCACTTGCATAGAATCGGATGGTAGATGTAGTAAATGGATATTACAGGCAACGCATGTCTGCAGCTTACAGACCACAAGCTGTACTTTCACACTGAACTTCACACAGACTGACTAAGAGTGACTGGACAGATTGCGTGAACTCAAAGTTATAAAATTTCACAAACAAGTCACATGCTGTCACATGCTCACATGAAAAGCCACCAGCAGTTACAATTTCAGTGCCACACAGAAACTCACAGTGCCTAACTGGTCTCATTGATGCATTTATGTGATTAGCTAAGTAAGCTAACTAAGCTAACCTACAGTACTGCCATGGAGGGACTTGGGAGGGAATGGGACAATGGGAGGGAAAAGAAAGCCACTATAGAAAATGGCAGTGACCTATTTTAGTGTAGCAGTGTACTATTTACATTCAAGTACTCCTTAACACACATACACACACACACATGTGCACACACACACATACACACACACACACACACACACACACACATACACACACACACACAGGCCCCATGGCCTACTGAAGTGCTTGAGGTCAGAATACAACAGCTCCTTAACATTTTAATAATTTTAGTTGGATCTTAATACAGGAAAATTATTATACACATACTTACACACACACACACACACACACACACACACACATAACCCATGGTGTATTTAAGTGGATAAGCTCGGTGTGCAACCTGGTTCAAGATTTTAAGCCCCTCATATCTGCCTGCACAGCAACAAACTATCAGTGGTTTTCAGAGTAGCCATCCAATGAGGTATTTGGATATTCCTATATTATATTTGGGTGTTTGTTTGATCTTATTTCACTGTTTGTTTACTTAAAGCAACACTATGTAGTTTTTTTAACTATAATGTAATGTTTTCAAAATCGTTTTAGTGGTTCATCAACTTATAACTGGGTGAAAGGCACTTCTGAATTCGTGTTGCTGCCCTCCATGGGTTATAACCGAACTAAGTACGTTTGGAGAAGTGGGCCGTCTCTGTTTTTTTGTTTGTTTTTTGGATGTGTAAACATTTGGTTGGGTGGTTGGTAATTTGTTTTGTTAGTTATCCTAGAAAAAGGCAGAAAAGTTTCACACAGATAAGATACGTTTCCCAGATAAAAAAAATATCATATTTGGTGTCAGCGTTACAGTGTGTCTACCTAATTAGGTACAGTGATGCAACCTGTGTAACAACACATGACAAAAATATATTATGTACTGTAAGTACAACACGAATACATGATACAGAGGTTGTCCCACTGTACCTAATTAGGTCGATACACTATAACACCAACACTGTAAAATAAAGTGTTACCTTATATTTTATTATACTCTATGGAATTAGCTCCTACTTTAGTATTCCTAAGAGTATGTCTAAGAGTAAACTGGAAGCTAACGTTAACATTGCATGAGTCTTTGAGCATGTGAAACATTTCTACCATTAACTTTTTGAATATTGGATTTTATGCATCTGTTAAACAGACCTTACTCTGAGTGTATCCTCCCACTGACAGAATACTTTTGTTTTTTTACCTGTTATCCTTGCTCATTCATGTTGATCTGTCTATCCATTTATCCCCCATCTCTCTCTCCCTCCCCATCTCTCTCTCCCTCCCCATCTCTCTCTCCCTCCCCATCTCTCTCTCTCTCTCTCTCTCTCTCTCTCTCTCTCTCTCTGAGAGTGGGTGTATAGTCATGACCTGTCATTTCTGCCCCTTAAATCCCATCTGAATTATCCCACCACCTCACTCCACCCACTCTGGCCCAAAATAGCCCCCCAGGTGTGTTTTTTTGCCTCAAGGAGGGGGATCCCACTGTTTGCGTGTGTGTGTGTGTGTGTGTGTGTGTGTGTGTGTGTGTGTGTTTTCGTGCTAATTTTGGCAACTGTTGTGGTGTTTTTAGCCTGGAGGTATACACTTGTAGATGCACATTCCAGCTGTCACATCAAAACACCACTTACTCACCAGCAGAGAGGCACAGGAGACAGAATTAGACCAACATTAGTGAAAATGTACATTAAAGTAGTGGAGACAAACAGATTAAATACATGTATTTAAAGAGAGGTGAAAATGTATATAATGCTTACAGTACAATCTACGAGGGAATGGGACAGGCCAGTTAGTTGCCAGAGCTGCTGTGTGTATATGTGTACTTGTGTGTGTACTGTGTATGTGTGTGTGTGTGTGTGCACACGCACACATACATGTGATTATGTCTGTGTGTTTGGTGCACACATAATTGATGACTATACTGCGTAGCAGAGGAAGCTTCACCACTGCAATCAGCAAATGAACAGCAGTTCGGTTAAGAGGAGAGATTTCAAGGTACTTCGTTTTGATGTCTTCTATGACATACAAAAAGTATACAGCTCTCTCTCTGGCTGAAATGTCTTTAACATGGTTAAGAGGTGTCCCCATTTTTACATGCTTGTCACTGTAATTCAGTGAAAAATGTCTTTCCTCTACCCTGCCCTACAAAACCAAAAGGCAGTAACTACATATTTTGTCAAAACTCAGTTTAGACTGAAAATTGACTTTATAACACTTTCTTTGTCTTGTGACTAAATCATTTGCTTCTTTCTAATAACAAAGTACATAAAAGCAGCACCACTATTATACCAACAACATGTTTGATTGGGCAGTATGACAACTTCACAGGAATTTTCTCAGTTTCAGTGTTTGCGTAGTTACTGCATTTTGCCTTTGTAGGGCAGTACAGCTGTCACTCTAAACATCTAGAGTGGAGCAGAGTATTATGGCATCATCAACCTGAGTGTTCTACCATTCATTTCAATGGGACAAAACATTGCCACAAAACGGTAATAATGAACGAATGACAAGGGCCAGTGTAGCAATTTGGACACGTGTTCGTATCTAAATCAGGCTGGATTTTGTAATAATTTTAGAGTTGTAACGGCATCTCTATCTCGAAAACCCTAGGACGAGTAGTGGCATAAAGAAATGGGTGAACGGTATGATAATAATAAACACTATTTAAGAACAACAATAGGTGTGCTCGCTGAGCAAGCACACTTAAAGGAGAACTTCGGTGTAAAAGGAAAATTGGCATGTTAAAACATCATACCGAGTTGGTATGTGTACTGATTTAGCCTGTTGCATTCAGAGTTTAACTAATTTTTATCGTTTGTCCCAGAAGGCTAACAATGGAAGTGGTAGGTGCCCTCAGACGAAGCAAAAATTAGTTAAACTCTGAATGCAACAGGCTAAATCAATTTTGCTCCTCAGTACACATACCAACTCGGTATGATGTTTTAACATGCCAATTTTCATTTTACACCGAAGTTCTCCTTTAATTAGATACAGTTGTGTATTCAGTGAACACATTCATACCAGTGTTGTACTGATAGGTTGGGAGATATTGCCTTGCATGGCACTCCTGCACTGGCACATTGCAGACCTGATCATTTGGTGATGTAAATATTGTCATAACAGAGCCTGTCAGCCATTTTAGAGCGGAGTCATTAATCTGTGTTGGACCAACAACAGTGAGTGTGTGCTATAAAAACTCCAGTAGACTCCTGACGTCACATTTCTCTCTCTCTCTCTCTCTCTCTCTCTCTCTCTCTCTCTCTCTCTACCTCTTTCTGTCTGCCGTCTTTGCTGACTCTCTCTTCGTCTCCCTCCTACTCTCTCTCTCATTCTCTCCCCCTTCCCCGCTCTTTCTCAATCTCTCTCTCTGTCTCCCCCTTTCTCCCTCTCTCTCTTTTCCTCTCTCTCTCCATCTCTCCTCATCTCTCTTTTTCCCTCGCTTTCTCCCCCTCTCTCTCTCCTTCTCTTTCTCCCTCCCTCTTTGTCTCTCTCTCTCCCTCCCTCTCTCTCTCTTTCTCTCTCTCTGATCAGCTGCTTCTCGCCCCAGAACACCTCCAGACCCCCCACCCCCCCACCAGCAGCCTCCCCATGCCACCCACACCCATCTGCTCTGCCTCCCTGCCCACCCGCACCCGCTGCCAACACCGCCCCCCTGGCACACACATACACACACACACACACACACACACACACACACACACACACACACACACACACACACACACATACACACACACACACGTACCACCACCCCCGCTCAGCGATGAGCTCATCTCATACTGGAGATAGCCTACTGAGTGGCCTACTACAAATGTTACACACACACACAGACACACACACACACAGTTTCTCTTTCTCCCTCACACACACACACACACACACACACACACACACACACACACACACACACACACACACACACACACAGTCTCTCTCTCTCTCTCCCTCACAAACACATACTCTCTCTCACATATGTGCGCACACACACACACACACTTTGTCTCTCTCTAAAACACACACGTGCTGTCTCTCTTTTTATGCCACACACACACACACACACACACACACACACACACACACACCATAGAGCTCTACAGGAGACACAGTGCCCAGTCACACAATACATGAGTGCACTCCCTCTACCTAACCCCCACCCCTCACAAACGCACACACACCCAATCAATTGAACTCACAATTGTACACACACTCACACACAACCAACAAAAGTCCTTCAGCAAACTTTACATACACCCACATTTCAGAGGCCTACTATGTGCCAACCTTTTCACTACACACACACACACACACACACACACACACACACACACACTTATACATAATCATGTAGTCCAACAAAGCTGACTGAACACTCAAGTGGGCGCTGAGTTATTGTGGGCTTTGACAGACACACTTTAATAAGTCCATTCAAAGAAGTGTCAACGATCACTCACATTCACACTAAATCTCACACACTTTCAGATAGCAAGAGTGACAAGAGTGACAGTTACATAATCACACTATGCACATACACACACTGTATATACACATACACATCTCAGACACACACACACATGACACACACACACACACACACACACACACACACACAGAGGCACTTTTTAAATTATATGCTCTCTTCCACAAGCGAGAACACACACACACATCCATGTGAGAACACACACATACATACACCCACACACGCACACACACACACACACACACAGAGGCACTTTGTAAATGATATGCACTCTTGCAGAAATGCACTCACAGCACAAACACACAGGCACACACACACACTAATACCCGCACGCTGATACCCTTTTGAAAACTACACATTTATCACACATATTTCTGTGACTTGGACTTCCTGGCCGAAGTTGCTCATTGACAGGGCCAGTGGGATTAGATGATAAGGCACAAAATGTGTGTGTGTTTGTGCATGTGTGTGTGCGTGTGTGCGTCTGGTGTGTGTATGTGTCATGTGTGTGTGTCTGAGATGTATGTGTGATGTATGTGTGTGCCAGCGTGGGTGTGTGATGTGAGCGTGTTCCTGCCTGAAGTGGCTCACTTATCGAGCTGTGGGATGTGATACGGTGCAAACTCTCTGGTGTAACACTGCCACTATGTGGAGGCGTTGAAGTAATACATGAACACACACACTCTCTCTCTCTCTCGCTCTGTCTCTCTCTTTCTCTCTCTCGCTCTCTCTTGCTCTCTCGCTAACACACACACACACACACACACACACACACACTAGGATGTATGGACTTTCCTCATGCCGGCGACGAGAAAGTACTGCAAGGTACTGGCTGTAAGAACTGTTTTCTTAATAAACATTGTGTACACGTACAAAGTTCTCAGTGCCTCATTTTAAATGCCAGGGGCTTTGTTATACTACCGATGGAGTGTGGAGTTTCTTTGAGCTTTTTTTAATGGTTTTAAAATAGCGCAATCTTCATGCTTTCTCTATGTCCTTATATGCGCAATTTTGCTCCTCAGCAAACATACCAACTCGGTATGATGTTTAACATGCCAATTCTCATTTTACACTGAAGTTTTCCTTTAAGGCTGGACTAGCTGGCTCCAGGCACTTTCACGCTGAGGCAAGAAAAAAAAAAATTATAAACCCTTTATGAGCTACATGGGGTCTAGTGTCAAGACAGTTTGACAGACCACGCCCTGACGACAGCTTGTTGACCTGTTGACAGCTTACCCCATGTAACTAACAAAGGGTTTTGTAACTTTTTTCCTTGACTCATTGCGAGTGCCTGGAGCAGACTAGTCTAGTCTACTAATTTTTAGTTAATTTTAAGTTAACTAATTTATTGGTGATCCTTCCGGATGTACTCCTAGAGCACCTCTGTTTTTGTATGGAGTCCACCACAGGACACAATACTCCCCTACAAAGGCAAAGTGCAGTAACTACGCAAACATTGAAACTAAGAAAAATGCCTTCAAAGTTGTCATACTGCCCAGTCTAACATGTTGTAGGTATAATAGTGGTGATGCTTATATGTACTTTCTTAATGGGAAGAAGCACAACATTATAAACTTAATGTCCAGTCAAAAATTTTGACAAAATATGTAGTTACTGCCTTTTGGCTTTGTAGGGCAGGATAGAGCACTTTCTTTGTCTTTGTTGTCCACTTTAACATTTATTCCATCTAAACCATTTGCTAGGTAAAGAGCATGTTACCAGCAGAATATATCAACAAATTGTTCATTTAGAGTTCATCATTCACACTTGATGGGCACAGACAGAATTTTTCAGGGCGAGATGATGGTGATCTGTCTAATCAAATACAGCAAGGTGTCCATGGTGAAGAGGAAAAACACCTGTGCATGTGTGTGACGTCCCTCTGCACCCCCACTGGCCTTGCAGTGGCAGAGCAACAGTTTTCACTGGGCAGCTGTGGCATAGTGGTTAGCGACTTGGTCTTGCGATCAGAAGGCTGCCGGTTTGAATCCCACCCTACCCATGGTTGAGATGCTCTTGA
>CM050214.1:16620206-16625206 GCA_027475355.1 Coilia nasus
AAGTACAAGCTCTGTTTAAATAAGACAGTGCAAGTGCAAGGACAAAATACAGTAGGGACAGAACATTAGGGCTTTAAGATGATCATACTCTGGGCAATGTTGCGGGGCAACATTACAAACAGATGTTGTTTTGGCCTTTTATCAGCGATACCAGACAACATTTTTTTTATCGGGAGAACGAAGATGAACAGCAGGCAAATTTTTCCCATCATCCCATCTGAAAAGTATGAGCCAGTCATTTTATTGCCAAACTGTCAAGGCACTTTAAGCTTAATCTTTTATATAAAATGTGCTATACAAATAAAGATTATTGTTTAATAATCTTTTATTGATTAATACTGATGATGATGATGATGATGATGATGATGATGATGATGATGATGATGATGAATATTATTATTGTGATTATTATTATTGTTGTTAATAATAATTGTATTAATAGAATAGAATAGAATAGAATAGAATAGAAAATATAATAATAATAAAAATTGTTGTTGTTGTAGCATATTCACATATTTATATTTTAGGTATAGGGAGGTGGCACACCAGCTCATGACTTGACCAACATGGAGACCTTCGGCGACTCTTGGGCTCTAAAGTGGTGACGGCTGAGGTAATGAAGCGACCTCTGGATGGCTGGAAGAAAGAGTATGGCCTTTTTTCCCACTCTGGAGTGAGGTAAGAAGAACACTTTAGATGAGTAAACCAGCCATGTTGGACTAAGGTTAGGGTTTCATATTTAAACTGTGTTCAGGTCTTTGAGCCTGAAAAATGAAAGGACAAAGGAACTTGTATGCGGCTCTTTCTTTATATAACTGATGAAAATAATTGTGTGGCCTGATAGCACGGTGTGGCAGCAAAAGACCAAAGTTATGTTCTGACACTGTATGAATATGTTCCAATTAAACATGGCATTCACACAGAAATCTGGTGCTATCCAGATGTGTTGTCCAAACAAAAGTCCATGAAATCCTGCCACTTACTCCACTGCCATCAACTGCAATCTTATCCTAATCTAACTTCACCTCTTATTCAAACACCAGGGTGACCTTGGAGGATGGCTCACAGCATCTGGTCCACAAGGGCAAGAGAGTGGCCTGAGCTCCCAGACGGTAGTGACAGATGCAAGCCACATGAGTCCAAGATGGAGGGTAGGTCTGTCACATTCCTACTTGTGACCCCACCCCTGCCTAGATACAGTTCACTGTACAACATATGCAAGCAATTTCATTAACAATCACTAGCAGATCTGTAGTGATGTAGTGGCTTCTTCTTTTTCTGCTGAAAACACACGTGACTCTTCAACATGTACTGACCGAGAGAGGGTGTCATTAATGTGTACAGGCCACCGGTCAGTCAAGAGACTTTGGAGGGCAGAAGACTGTGTCTGACTTCATCAGAGCTGGAGGAAAGAAGTACAACGTTGCTGCAAACAACTGCCACATAGCCACAAGACGTATGATGCGCCAAAAAGTGAACGGCAGTCGATCAAGCAGAAGGAGGGGTTGAACTAAAGATGAAGTTGAGTGGAACAAACTAAAGTTAGTGAAGTAACTTACTCCTGAGCGGTTTACATTTATTCAGTAAACTCCTTTACAATTGCATGTTACATTAGATAATAGTTTTGTGTTGAGATTCAGACACAAGTCACTTTTTGTAGACTAGGGAATGGTAAAATATTTGTCATTCTGCGGTAAATTTTAATAAATAAAAAGCAAACAAGTACACAACTTCTTTGAGTAGTGAGTCCTGGCATGCCTTACTATTCATTAAGACATTTTGTGTTTTGTAGTAGGCTATACTAAGACCTAAAGGTTACAAAAACACAAAGGAATGAAAGTGTAGTATATGTGTACACATCTACAATTTCACAGTAATTTTAGATTTTGTACAGGTGATGTTGCAAGAGCCTTTGAGTATGAGCATTCTCTACGTTTAGTTTGGTTTTTGAATATATATAATACCGAAATCTGACCACTGAATAATCAGGAAATACTAATCGAAGCAGTCATGCAGCACCTCAGGATATTAAATCAAGTCAAATTCTTATCTTTACTTGGCAATTTTGTTAAGGACATATTTTAGTAGTATACTCATAAGTTGAACTAAAATGTATACTTGCAAAGCATTTTATATATAATCCTAAACACAAACAATAGGCTACCATAAACACATAGGGATTTATACCTAAAAATCACTGTGTACTGAAAAGTCTTACTCATAACTTGGTTTTAGCTTCACTATTGTTCATTGATTTCAAATACAAAAATGCAATGTTTTCCCATGCACTCCTCACATCAGTTCACTGCATATGATATACAGTAGTGCCACATCTCTGCCACGTCATGAGTGTGCGGCAGAACTTTCAGGCCACACGCTAGCACGAGATTATGAAATTAAAATCTCTGAAGGACGACGGAGGTAGGAGGTGTAAAAAAAGAGAGGGGGAGGTGAGGAGAGAAAGAGAGAGAGGAGATGTAGGGGAAAGAGAGAGGACAAGAAAAGAGAGAGAGTAGGAGTGGAGAGAGGAGATATGAAGAGAGGAGGTGTGAAGAAAGTGAACTGAGGTGAGAAGATGGAGAGAGGAGCAGATATTGAGGAGAAAGAGGTGAGAGAGCGGAGATGTGAAGAGAGGGGGTGTAAAGAGAGAGTGAGCGAGTAGAGAGAGGAGGTGTTGGAGGAGAAGAGGTGAGAGAGAGGAGGTGTAAAGAGAGGGGGGTGTAAAGAGAGAATGAGCGAACAGAGAGAGGAGGTGTTGGAGGGTGGAGGAGAGAGTGAGGGAGTAGAGAGAGGAGGTGTTGGAGGGTGGAGGACAGAGTGAGGGAGTAGAGAGAGGAGGTGTTGGAGGGTGGAGGACAGAGTGAGGGAGTAGAGAGAGGAGGTGTTGGAGGGTGGAAAAGAGGTGTCAGAAGCAGAAGTAAGAGCTAATAGAAAAGAAAATAGACATGAGATGTAGGGAGTGAAGGTGTAGGGAGAGGAGGTGTGGAGACTGGAGGTGTGGAGGTGTAGGGAGAGGAGGTGTAGGGAGAGGAGGTGTGGGGAGTGGAGGTGTAGGGAGAGGAGGTGTGGAGGTGTAGGGAGAGGAGGTGTAGGGAGAGGAGGTGTGGAGAGTGGAGGTGTAGGGAGAGGAGGTGTGGAGGTGTAGGGAGAGGAGGTGTAGGGAGAGGAGGTGTAGGGAGAGGAGGTGTAGGGAGAGGAGGTGTGGGGAGTAAAGGTGTAGGGAGAGGAGGTGTGGAGAGTGGAGGTGTAGGGAGAGGAGGTGTAGGGAGAGGAGGTGTGGAGAGTGGAGGTGTAGGGAGAGGAGGTGTGGGGAGAGGAGGTGTGGAGAGTGAAGGTGTAGGGAGAGGAGGTGTGGAGAGTGGAGGTGTAGGGAGAGGAGGTGTGGAGGTGTAGGGAGAGGAGGTGTAGGAGAGGAGGTGTGGAGGTGTAGGGAGAGGAGGTGTAGGGAGAGGAGGTGTGGAGGTGTAGGGAGAGGAGGTGTAGGGAGTAAAGGTGTAGGGAGAGAGGTGTGGGGAGTAAAGGTGTAGGGAGAGGAGGTGTGGAGAGTGGAGGTGTAGGGAGAGGAGGTGTAAGGAGAGGAGGTGTGGAGAGTGGAGGTGTGGAGAGTGGAGGTGTAGGGAGAGGAGGTGTGGAGGTGTAGGGCGAGGAGGTGTGGGGAGTGAAGGTGTAGGGAGAGGAGGTGTGGAGAGTGGAGGTGTAGGGAGAGGAGGTGTGGAGAGTGGAGGTGAGAGACAGGAAGTGCAGAGAAAGAGGGTGAGGTGTAGAAAACAGGAGCTAAGGGGGTGTAAATTGAGAGAGGAGGTTTGGAAAGAGGAGGAGAGGAGGTGAACTTATTACTCTGGCGCAGGCGGCAAAGAGGAGGAGAGGAGAAGAGGAGAGAAGATGAGAGGAGAGGAGGAGAGCAAAGAATGTGAGCTTATTGCCATGGCACAGGCGGTAAAGAGGAGAAAAGGAGAGGAGGAGAGGAGGAGAGGAAGAGAGGAAGAGAGCAGATGAGTAGAGGAGGAGAGGAGAGAAGAAGAGAGGAGGAGAGAAGAGGAGGAGAGGAGAGGAGAGGAGGTAAGCTTACTGCCTTGGCACAGGCAGGAAAGTGGAGGAGAGGAGAGGAGGAGAGGAGAGGAGAGGTAGAGGAGGAGAGGAGGAGAGGAAAGGAGGTGAGCTTATTGCCCTGGCACAGGCGAGAAAGAGGAGGAGAGGAGAGGTGGAAAGAAGAGGAGGAGAGGAGAGGAGGAGAGGAGAGCATGTGAGATTATTACCCTGGCACAGGTGGGAAAGAGGAGGAGAGGAGAGGAGAGGAGAGGAGAGGAGAGGAGGAGAGGAGAGGAGAAGAGGAGAAAAGACTATACATAGTGATGTTTAGCACAGGCGGGTAAAGAGGAGGAGAGGAGAGGAGAGGAGAGGAGGAGAGAAGAGGTGAGATTATTACCCTGGCACAGACGGGTGCCCAGGATCTCGTAGCCCTCGGGGCACTGACAGGAGAAGCGTCCCGGCTCATTTACACACTGGAACTGGCACAGATAGCTAGAGTAGCTGCACTCATCAATATCTGAGAGAGAGAGAGAGAGAGGTGAGGGATAGAGAGAGGTGGAGGGATAGAGAGAGAGGGACAGAGACAGAGAGGGAAAATGGGGTTAACACTCCTGTATTACAACATTACCACACACTTTCACAACATTACATCATTACATACTCTGAGGCAATAATTCAACCACATAATTTACACTGAGAAAACAAATAAATCAGATAGACAGGTAGAGAAAGAGAGAAAGATACAAAGAAAGAGAGAGAGAAAAGAGAGAAAAAGAAGTGAAAGATTATCTTTCTTGGGAAGATACTATCTTCAAAGATGACTTTTCTTTAAGAAATGGACCAAATATGACCAAGAGGAACACTTCCACATTAAGCTCGACAGGAAGCAGGAAGTAAGGGACAGGAAGTGGGATGGGGCTCACCGTTGCATGAGTAGCCATCGGGGCCCAGGTCGTAGCCCTGCTCACAGC
>CM050214.1:16632706-16692706 GCA_027475355.1 Coilia nasus
ATCATGTAAAACACAGATTAGCCTCAGAGACCAGCAGTCTGTGGGGCAGCTCTCATTCTGGACTTGGCCCAGACACGGGCCAGATAAGTGCCGCATCACAGCCGAATCAGAGCCGCATCTGGGCCAAACCCTGCTGCCAGAGAGGCCACTGGCTGTAGCTCAGGACTTGGGCTGATGCACAGGCCAGATCAGAGACAAATCAGAGCCAAACTTGGCCCGTACCCAAAATGCTTGGAGGGGCCATTAGCATGTTTGACCCCGTGCCAGCATGGACACACAGCCTTGCTGCTGATAGCCTGGAATGGCCGTTTTCAGTCCGCTCACTAACACAGGGAGACCATTTTTCACACTCTCACGTGTCACTAAGTGAACAACATGCAGTACCGTGACGTGCAAACTAGCCTCTGAGCCCACAGCCATTCATCCCTCATTGCGCTAGCTCACCTTTTCCTGTGCTTTCGTCCGACACTGAGGTAAGAGCGGGCCGCTGGCAGTGTGGTGTGGTGGAAATGCTCCTCTATGCTGTTCTCCACACTCTTCCTCCTTGCTCTTCCTCTTTTTTTGTTGTTGCTCTCCTTTTTTTCCTCTCTCTTTCACTTCCTATTTCTCTACTTTGTCCTGTGTGCTGCTTCTTCTTCTTCTTCTTCTCTGTGGCTTGCTGGCAGGAGTGTGAAAATGTGAGTGAGGGAGAAGTCAGGATTTTAAGTGTAAAAAAGTGTGTGTGTGTGTGTGAGAGAGTTGGGGGCGGGCCTACACCCCTCCTGCTGTACACCCCATCCCACCCACACCCCACCCCTCACCCCCCCCCCCCCCCCCAAACCCTCCAGGATGCAAATTCCTGGTCTCTGGCCCAAATTCCAATTTCATCTTACAACCTGCTCGTCACACACACATACACAGCGTGCACATGGACACACAAAAAAGGCCTTCGATCATTGCAACGTGCCACATGCACATTGTACGTGCATACATGACCATTCAAGCATGTACACACACACACACACACACACACACACACACACACACACACACGCACACGCACACACCCACACACTACATGCATGCTCACACAGACTTCTTCTAGCTCACTTCCATTGCTGTCACATGGCATGACACACCTGGAATTCATCAGCAATTACCCCCTGTACACACACACACACAAACACACACTCAAATGCACACATGCACACGTACACACACACACACACACACTCTCTTGCAGCCCCATTTGCCCTTAGCACCTCTGTGTTTCAGAATGACAGCAGGGTACCTCCAGTGGCCTGAGGCAGAAACAGCCATATTTACTACATGACACTGCTGACAGGAGAGATAGGGAGAGATAGAGAGAGAGAGAGAGAGAGAGAGAAGGAGAGAAAGAGAGAGAGAGAGAAAGAGAAGGAGAGAAACAGAGGAAGACAGAGAGAGAAAGGAGAGAAAGAGGGAGAGAGAGAAGGAGAGGGAGAGAGAGAGTGAAGGAGAGGAAGAAAGAGAAAAGAAGAGAAAGAGAGGGAGAGAGAGAGAAATAGATATAGAGAGAGAAAAGAAAAAGAATGATAGAATGGCAGAGAGAGAAATGAAATGGAAAATTAGAAAGGGACAGAATTATTTATGACCAAGAGATGGACAGAAGAAGATGAAAGAGTGAGAGGCAGAGGGGGAGAAAGAGAGAGACGAAAGGACAGATATGCCGGAGGAATGAGAGAAAAGTGGATGCATAAGGAGAAAGAAAAGAGAAGAGAGAGGAATGAGGAAAAGATATGCCTGAAATGATAGAAAGAGTCAGAGGACACTCAAGGAGAAAGAGAGAAGAGAGGAATGAAGGAAAGATGAGCTGGGAAACAGAA
This sequence comes from Coilia nasus, assembly GCA_027475355.1. Taxonomy (NCBI): domain Eukaryota; kingdom Metazoa; phylum Chordata; class Actinopteri; order Clupeiformes; family Engraulidae; genus Coilia; species Coilia nasus. Next base: position 16,634,551 of record CM050214.1, read on the forward strand.
GAAGGGATGAGAGGACACAAGGAGAAAGAGAGGAGAGAGGGATAGAGGAACGAAGGAGAGATATGCCTGAGGAATGTGGGTGAAAATTAGATCAGAATGAGGCACACACTTACACACATACACTCACACACATCTCTACACAAACACACACACACATCTCTATACAAACACACACACACACACACACACACACATCTCTATACAAACACACACACACAATCCTGCCTCTACACACATCGCTTCTCAGTCCTTATACACGCACACAATTTCTCTCTCTGATACGCACACACATACACACAAAAACACACACACAAACACGCACTGCGCCAGACCACACTGTGACAGTAGTCAGGCCTCTCTCTCATTCCAACTGTGTGCCCCTCTGATTGCTGTAGTTACACACACACACACACAGACAGCGACACAGAAACACACACACACACGGGCTGGTTAATTTTTGGTGGAATTTTCCATGAGTGCTGGTTTAGGCTGCTGATTTTGTGGGGGGTGACAGCTGTCGCTGTTCAGGGGGTTTTACGGGGTAGTAAAGTACACCCTGAACTCCCCCCTTGCACACACACACACACACACACACACACACACACACCAAAGGCTGAGCCAAATGTACACCCCCCGCGCCTGCTCCCCCAGCCACAAGAAAACAATCTAATGAGGTCTCTCTCACACACTTACACAAGCACACACTCTCTCACAAACACTCACACAAGCACACGCTTACACAAGCACACACTCTCACACACGCACAGTGTCTACATACTGTGACGCAACAACATTTTCAGTACACATCTCATCTTCAGGATTACATTTTTCTGATTGGAATTTATTTCTGAGGCTCTTTCTCTTTCTCAGACACACACACGCACACACACACACATACACACACACATGCACACACACATACACACATACCTTTTCGAGCTACTGGAATCTATCTGGTCAGACCTAACCCAAGTTAGACTATATCAAAGAGCAAAACCACCAGGAAGAAATAATAGATTTTACTTCAAATAAAGCATTATTTACAAGCCAATATAAATACATCAGTCCTTACTTTACAGGTTAAACAGGAGAACATGATGGGAACAAGAGAGGAAGGGGAGAGAGAAGAGAAGAGAAGAGAAGAGAAGAGAAGAGAAGAGAAGAGAAGAGAAGAGAAGAGAAGAGAAGAGAAGAGAAGAGAAGGTTTTCAACTGTTAAGAGGGGATGAGGGGAAGAGAAATGAGCAGAGGAGAGAAGATAAAAGAAAGAGCAAAAAGAAGGAGAGGAAATAAAGGGATCCCAATGAAAGACAGGAGGGATAAAAAAGAGGAATGGAGAGAAGAAAATGAATAAATAAAAAGTGGGCTAAAAAGTGAGTGGAGTGTCAGAGGTGGATTGGAAGTCTGAGAAAATTAAGAGTTCGAGAGAGCTGCTTCCATGGGGGATAGGTGTGCGGGGCACACGCACACACGCACACACACACACACACACACAACCATCTCCATTACACCAGACTGCTCCTACCCTCTACCCCAAAGACACACTGCGATGGGGTATAGGTGTGCTGGGCCGTCAGCCGTCTCTCTCTCTCACACACACACACACACACACACACACACACACACACACACATACACACACACTCCCATGGGGTGTAGGTGATATGGGATGTCAGTCATGGTACATCTTCAGAACTCAGCTGTTCCTCCATGTTCTAACTACTACAACCCAGTGTCCTAACTGCATGGCAGTGTCCCATACCACATGCAAGTGTCCACTACTCCTGCTGTATCAAAGGCTGTCTTGTCCTCAAAAAGTCTGTTAAATTTGCCCTTTTATGACACTGTGTATGCTGACACTGCTGAGATCGTAAATACACACCTCCTCATTTCCACCAGCTAAGCTGATTCAGATGAGTCATCCATGGAGTCTTGTTACCGCAAGCATGAAATGATTAAAATGAGATTAAAACATGAAAAAAGGGCATCTGGTGAAGGTTCTGCTCAAAATGGCACTCCTTCTCTCGCTGCGCTGTGCTGTGCTGCTGTGGTGGTTAGGGTATTTCAGCAAACACTGATCTTGTGACTGAGGCTGGCTTGTGGTTCACTGATTTTGTGGCTGAAGCTGGCTAATGTCACACTGATGTTGATGGTGAGGCTGGCTTGTGTCACACTGATTTTGTGGCTGAGGCTGGCTTGTGGTACACTGATTTTGTGGCTGAAGCTGGCTTGTGGTACACTGATGTTGTGGATGAGGCTGGCTTGTGTCACACTGATGTTGATGCTGAGGCTGGCTTGTGTTGCATGCAGGTAGGACCAGGGTGCTTGCTCTTTTTGTAAATAAAAATTCCAGACGTTTTCCATACTTTTTGAAAACCTATATTTTTTTCCTGAAAACCTTAACTTCACGTACTTGTATGCTTGCATGCCTACTCTTTTGGTTGAGATTGTACCTATTGTGTTTTAGTAAGTGTATGAATATATCAATGCAGTAAATGTGACCAGTTAGCGAAATCATAGCAAGTTTTTTTGTATATGCTTTCCTTAAGTACTTCTTATTTTACAATATTATGTGCATGCTTATTGAGCACACTCTTAACATTTGACTATGAGAAAAACCTTTTCCATACTTTATTAAGACGTTGACACAAAATTCCAGACTTTTCAAGGTCTGGAAAACAGTATTTCAAAATTCCATACTTTTTAAGACCGTCAAGACCTGCGCAAGCACCCTGTAGGACATGATGTTAGGTCTTCAGTCGTGGTACATCTTCAGAATGCAGCTTTTGATGACGCCCATGTACCTGTCCCAGATGGGCTCATATCTGACAGAGACAGTTTAGACATCACATTTACACACACATATAACACACAAATGAAAACATTCGCACACACACACACAAACATAGACGAAATGGAAACAGAAACACATCAACACCCACACACACACATAAGTATATATACAGAATATATAGAAACACACATACACACACACACACACCGCTGATTATTTCTGAATTGTGAGCTGGTCCTGCAAAGTAAGTGAAGAGATCTCACATACACAAACCCGCTAACATATCCACTCATACCCTGAGTGCTTCAAACACACACACACACACACACACACACATGTATACACACACACACACAGACCTGAATGTCTCGAGCATGTGAGCTGAGCTTGTGTAGTGGGTGAGGAATAGTCTGAGGTCCCCAACAGACCACCTGTCTGACCTGCATGGCTCGATAAACTGAGGACACACACACACACACACACACATACACACACACACACACACATACAAAGGACAAGACATTAGAAAACAACAAACATGCAATAAGCCACCGCACATGACTGAGTTACCTTTGAAATGACTGTTTATACAAAATGATGCATTATAGCTTTATGATGTGCTTAAATTGTTTCGTTGTTTCTGCAATGCCAACATTACCTTCTCCACAAGGTCGATGAAGAGGTCCCTGACGTCTCTGATGTGGGTGAGCTTGGCAGCGATGTTCACAAGCGCTCTGGAGAGATTCTGGAGGCACAAACACCACCACTGTGTAAGCCTCCCAACTCCTTATTTGGCAATAACGCACAGACAGCCATGCTTAATGAACTTTGGAACCACTGTTACGTAATTTTTTTAAACTTACTAAATGGTGTTTTCTAACCATTACGTCTGTTAATGTCAAGGACATGCATAGCTTACCCACCGTATATCCTCACTGATTGTAGCAGGGTACCAGCTGCCTTATGTGTGTCACTTACAGTAGGTCATAACAAGGTCAAATAACTATTATGATTTTGTCTCAGTCCCAACACAACCAGTTTAGTTTTGCATTGATTTGCATGACTGTTAAACAGAACCTACTACTGTTGCCTGAACCCACCCACATTTAGCTAACCTCAAATTTAAACAGCTGGTTGCAAGCTAGGGCTATGCAAAATTTTAATGGCAAAAAAGCCAAATTCAAGAGTCAATGTCAATTAATTTTACAATTTTAAAACAGCTTCTGACAAATACTTGTAAGTAGTAGAATATGACATTATGATTTTACTTTCCCTCATACTGTTTAGAATTGTGTTCTTAAAGCGTCACTGTTTCTGATGCCCTGTTGGACTGTGTGAGATTCAAGGTTCAAGATTCTGACCCTCACCTTAAAGTTTGCCTCCATTTCATTGAAAACTTTGATTTTCCCTCTTAACTGGGCACACACCAAGCTGTGGAGAGACATCACAGAGACACATATATCCAACACTCATACACACCAGCACACACTCTCTGCACACCCAGACACAGGCGGTCACATTTACACACACACTTTTAAACACACACACACACACCTGCCAAAGCTACACACAAACATTACACTTGTGTAGTTCTGCTATATCTGAACTGGCGCAGTGAAAGCAGGTATACTGTACCTCCTACACATATGTCATATTGCCTATCAAAGCTACAGACATATATGACACCTGTTCTAATATACTGTGGCCTAAGCTACACACAAACATTACAACTGTCTAAATCCACTACGGCCTAAGCTACACGCGTATGTTACACCTGTCTAGTTCTACAGTAGACCAGGTGACACAGTGAAAGCAGGTGTACCTCTTGTGTTGGTCCAGCATGTCCTTGTCATTGATCAGCACCTTCAGATCCTTGAGGTTGTGCAGGAACTCCTTCTCCAGATCCACATCCATGTCCTCCATCACATTATCTGAACACAGCAGCACATCAGTGTGGGTCGACGAACAAAACTACAGATTATAACCTCATTAACTTTACATAGTAAACTAGTCCATAACAGTAATAATGATACAGTATTTCATGCCATGACTACCCGGAATCTGCTGAACAAGGTCTTCGTGGACAGCACTCATCCACCTGAGGAACTTGTGACATCATCTCAGAATCTGCCCAGTCAGAGGCCTCGTTCTGACCGTCATTACGATTCCGAAGCAGAATGTGGGGGCGTGGCCCGAGGCATGGCCAGAGGGCGGGCCCTACACAGGAACTCAGGAGAGATGGCATCTAATGATGCTCAGCAGTACTCCTCTTCCTCACCCTTCCTCACACTCCCTCCCTCACTCTCTGTTTTCATTTTACCTCTGTTTTTCTCTCTCCTTTAGCAGTATCAGCTAAATAACGATCTCTGCCATGCTAGCTCTCTCTAGTTTCCATTTCCTTTTCCAAATCAAAAGAAAAAGTGTTCTTATACAAGTTATTAAGAGGTAATTAAGGAATTGTATTACATACAGTAGTCTGCTTCCCATGCGCATTCAGATGGCTACACCTAAAAAAGACCACAACTCTGACCTAATGAGGGAAGTAACAGGAGACCCACAGTGCATCTTACCAACAGCTCCCACCGTCCAGTAGCTGATGAGCTGCCCGGCGCAGAAGGCAAAGTCCTGGAAGGACAAGTACTGCAGCTTCCTCTTGCCCGTCTCAAAGCGACTGTTAGCGAAGAACACAATCGCTGCATAATCCCTGTAAAGTGTAACATGACATGACATTACACTTAGCTGGCGCTCATATCCAGAGCGACTTATTTGGAGGGTTTCAGGTACAGTCCCCGGAGCAGTGTGGGGATAGATGCCTTGCTCAAGGGCATCTCAACCATGGGCAGGGCGGGATTCGAACCGGCAACCTTTCGATTGCAAGACCGAAAAATACTAGGCCACAGCTACCCACTGTCTATACTGTCTGTAACATGAGACATACACACAGACACACATATACACACACAAAATGCTGACCAGTGATAAGCAACCTTTTGATTGCAAGACCAACTCCCTAACCACTAGGCCACAGCTACCCACTGTCTATACTGTCTGTAGCATGAGACAGACACACAGACACACATATACACACACAAAATGCTGACCAGTCATAAAAGAGCTGTTCAGACATCTATTATGCTGAAAGCTCATAATCTACATCAGTATGTTTTGAAGTGCGCTAGGGCACTGCAGAGACAGCAGTCACTTTGCAACCTGTCATTCGCCCAGATTCGCCCTATTGCTCACGTCTGGAAAACCATACAGAACCAAACTAAGATCATCTTATGCGCACAATCATCATGGCACAGTTGGCTAAGGTGCCTATACCATAATCATGGGGAGGCAGGCTTGAATTAGCCTGGTAAACCCGCATCCTCGTACTTCATTACATTTTTTAAAAAGGGTCTGGACCGGAATCTCTTGAGGGTCATGTAGTCGGCCCCAGCAAGACCAATCCAATCAGCAAACAGAGGGTGTGTTCGTTAGCCGTGACGCTGACCTTGTGTGCTACATTTGAATTGTAGTGCGTAGGCTAATTGCATACATGACGACCAGGCGTTAGGGATTGGGTAAAGGTAGAGGCACTTGTTTTAAACTTCAGCAGAGTTCACACATCAAAGAAATCATTTCTGACGGTGTTTGGTCCAGACCCCCTGTACGAAATGAAATGAAGAATGAGGGACTAGTTTACCAAGCTAGGCTTGAATACAACCTGAAGTAATTTCCCAATCCCTTCCATATCTGTGTTTCTCCTTTTTTTGATTTACTTCCTTGATCACTTGAAGGAAATGTATCCCATCCATTGGTTAGTGAATTACACACTAACTCACAAACAGTGGGCTGTCTGCCTATGGCAGCTCCTGGGTAGCAGTGAGGGGTTAGGTGCCTTGCTCAATGGCACTTCTGCCATGATCCACTGGTCGGGGTTTCAACTGGCAACCTTTCAGTTTCAAGCCCAAAGCCCTAACCAGTAGACCACAACTGCCTCAATTCCTGCGATCTCTCTACTGTCCTCTCTGATAAAAGGCAATACAAAGGAAACAAAAGGCAACAACAAAACACAAAACAAATGCCATCTATGGGCCACACCTGGGTCATATCCTGACAAAATACACTTTAGTCTGATAACCCAGTTATCCCAGTTTACACTAAAGCTTCTGTAGAGATCTGTAACTTTAACAGTAAAACAACAACTCCACACCTAATAAATCTAAAAAAATAAGCTTTTTTGTGTTCTCACTCTCTCACACAGAGTTCTGGAAAAACCAGCATCCCTTACTTGGCCAGACTGTCAGACAGCAGGAAGTGACGCTGCACGTTGTCCACTAGGGGGCCCTTGAGCTCCTCCACCACTTTGAAGACACGCTTGAAGTTGTCAAACTGAGAGAGCAGACAGAAAGAGAAAGAGAGAGAAAGAGGAGTCTGTCAGACCCAACAACAATCACAGTAAAACTAAACTCTGATTCAACAACAAGATCAGCAGACATAGCACGTACAGCAGTGTCTCCACACAACAAGATCAGCAGACATAACACGTACAACAGTGTATCTATCCACACCACCCTTAGGACACTTATGGCAGAACAATAAACACCAAACTAGCTCCCAAGGTCAGGGCACTCAGCGGCTCTGTCCTGTGGTAAACAAGCAGCACTGCGAGCGTGGCAGCTGTAGCTGGGTACGTGTCCTCCCCTGGGTGTCTGCTACAGAACACATGCTGCCTGGCCTGGCTTACACACGGCCGACAATTAGGATAGATGCCCTCTTGTTTAGCTGCCGGGCTCATCTCATGTTTCACCTTTCATCGTTTTTATTTATTTATTTATTTATTTTATCCTTTGATTTAGCAGGGTTGTCACATTGAGACAGTAGTCTCTTCTGGAAGTGAGCCCTGACCAAAAAAGGCTTTGCTTATAATGTGCCAGCATGTCACAATTAAATGTGTTTGAAAATAAATACATTTGTAATCAAATGTGTTTAAATATTGTTAAATACAATAAATTATGATGAAGTCAATCTCAAATCTCAAATCTCAAATGTTAATACAGCCTCTGCCATGCTGCTTAGAGTGGTCGAAAGAACAAAAGCTGTGCTCCACATGGCATCTGTCAAATATACAGCCACAATCAGTCTGTGGCAGGGAAGCCTACTGTTTTGTCATGACAGGGAGTAGGGGTATGGGTGGGGGTATTGGTGGGTGTGTGTGTGGGGGTATGTGGGTGTGGGGGTGTAAAGTGACAGAGAGAGTCATTAGTGTCTCCCGCACCTGTCGCCTGCAGCTCTTCACTCCGATGCCCGTCTTGGAGCTGATGTCGTCCAGGTCCTTCTTCATGCCCTTAGACAGCTTCTTGCCCAGCACCTCCCTGGCAAAGGCGTTGTCGAACTGATAGTACCTACCAGACCAAACACGACAGCACACACACCAGCCAAGAGACAGGATGGGCCTTGAATCTTTCATTGCTTCATTTATTAGGGACTATGTGCAGTTGTAACCATAAATGTTGACATTTGACGCACTGTACCATAGTTAGCCCTGGGCTAATGTACATCTCTGGTCCCCTGGCAGGGCACACTGAAAACATCCACCACCCAACAAACAACATTTGAGAAACAAATCAGTTGATAACATATCACACACACACACACACACACACTTGTATGTGACCATACCTCTGTGCATTTGTCTGTTCTCAACATTCTGGTATGTCTGTGAGTTAAGTCTGTGTGCATGTGTGCATGTATGCAAGTGTGCATGTGTGTGTATACAGGGTTTCTGCAGGTATCAGCATATCTCATTTCATGCTTTTTCATGCCCTTTTTCATGCCACTTTCAACTAATTTAATGCCAATGTCCAAATGCAGATACGTTCACACACAAATTGTAAGCATTTGACAATGGCATTTTTTATTTGAAAAACCATATTTAACACTGTTGAACCATATTCAACACTTCTGTTGAAATTTACATTTTCCCATTTTCCCGTCACAGCATTCTCTCACTCACACTCGAAGAAAAGGATTACTTCTGCCACAGATAGTCTACAGGAAGAGTAGAGTCCGGTGTCTCAACTTTGTGCACCGGCCGTTAAAAGCAGCCGATTAAAAAGTTCCGCCCGTCAACCATTACACTACTTCGGATCAAAATTAGATTTAGATGTTTATATAATCAAAATAAATCGTGAAAAACAATGTTTTTATTCAATCAAGTTTACATATTTTTTAATGCCTCTGAACATCGAATTTCATGCTTTTTCATGCCATTTCAGGCCTGAATTTTCTCAAAATCCATTTAATGACTTTTCATGCTTTTTAATGACCCGCGGAAACCCTGGTATATCTGTGTCTATGTTTGTGTATATACCAGGGTCACTGATCCAGGGTGTGTATGTGTGTGTGGAGGAGGAAGTGGGTTGTCTCATGTGCCTGTGTGCATGTGTGTGTGTGTTTGTGTTGGTGCGCGGGTGTGTGTTTGTTGGTGTGTGTGTGTGTCTGTGCGTGATGACGTACCTCTCTATCATCATGGCCTGCTTGTGTGGGGGGATCTGGAAGAGCAGCTGATTGGCCAGCTTGGCGGGGCTCTGCAGGAGCTTCTCACACATCTGGAAGGTTCTGAACTGGTCCATGGTGTCGCTGTGCACGACGTCCACACTCACCTCACAGTCCCGCAGAGCCCCCGACTCCATACGCAACCGCACCGCATCACTCACTACACACACAGGCAGGGAGGACGAGAGCAGGAGGGATGGAGACATGGAGGAAAAGAGAGATTTAATGAAAGAGCAGAGGAGGGGGTAGAGATATTGATGAAAAGAGAAAGATGGACAAACATGAACAAATTATTTATCATTCGCGAAGTACTTATCCACTACATGGGGTGGGGGGCTCAGGGGAATAAATATGTGAATTACACTTGTGAAAGTGCACTTATGTCAGAAGTCCTACAGGAAGAGATAACTGTTTTGTATCAAAATCAGAGGAATCAAATTGACTCAAGCCACACACCTGCATGTCCATCCAGCCAGAGCTGGTAGACGTCTTCATCCATGATGGTGTTGTTTCCAACGAACACATCCAGCTCCACAGACATGGTCTGTGGTACAAAAACGCACACACGTACACACACACAACATTGACAAGTTAATTAAGTGGCAGTTTTCCAACACCAACTTAACCAGTGCGTGGTCCTGTGTCGTAACTCACTCTTAGGTTTTGAAAAAAAAAAAAAAAAACATAAACAGCTAAACTATAAAGGGGGGCGATAGATACATAAACTTGACGGAGAGTTTGTAACAGCACATAGCATAGGCTTTCATCCCTTCTGAAACTATTTTAACTCCAAAGCTTATTACCGCGCTTAAGCTGTCAGGATAGAGGCGCGACATATACACACATACTTACTGTTTTGTGAGTTTTTCAATCGCTAAGTGGGTTAAAGCAGTCGAGGCTAACTGACACCAAAATGTTGCAGTAGATAACGTCTTCGTGCTTGCTCAAAAACCTGCATCTGCAAACTTGTAGCTGTACCTCACGCTGTTATCTTTTCTTGATGTAATTGCGCACTTAATTTTTCCCAAGCCGCTGTAGGTGAATATCCAGTATTACCACCTAAAAAAACGCCGCTGCACTGCCTGTAACCTTCACCCAAAACTACTGACTAACGCTACTTATTGCACATTTAAGTCAATTAATCATCGGTTCACCGCACCCTTCCATAACACACGCTGGTATTTTTGACACTTCGCAACCTCGGACAGCGGTCAGTCCCAGCTCTCGTATTGGTGAACGAAAGGCTAAACTCAAGACTGCCATCTATCGTTCTGGGGAGTAAAGTAAGGGCTTGGTGTTTCTGGTCACACCTATTTATTTTACTAGGCGTAAAATTGTTATATTGGTCATGACTAATGTGACCATAATGTGACAAGGAATGAAGATTATGGTTTTATTTCCTGCAGCTGCCTTAAATCTCAAAACAGCCTAAGAATTACGGCAAATATGCTTTATTACAGGCAAATTCATCATTCAACAAAAATGTTACTGTAATGTGTTGTACTGTGATGTTTCTGCCTCCTAGCTGTTAAAATGCTAAAACTAAGCTGATGTTTTAGGGGATAATACACCTTTGACATTTTAAAAGAAATGTTTTGACCACTATGTTTTTGTCAATGTATGTGCCTTCCTCAGATGACTATTTACACTGCATTAACATTACATCTTTTTGTATTTTTAATGTTCTGAAATGTTATGTGTAAGTATCTTTCATACAGCACTTTAGCTGTCAAACGCAGCCTACTATGTTCATTTTTAAACATGCATATGCACAAGGTTTGCACATGCTCAGTTTATATGTAAAGCAAAAGCACGGCAGAGGTTTTTATACTTATACGACTGAAACAGCTGAGTGCACACAACTGCCTCCAGCTGATCCTGAAGTTGACCGACCACTCCACATTTTCATGGTTCCCTTTTTTGGAGTCCAGAAACCACACCCATGCATTGGAAACATGTTTCAGGACGTTGCATGAAGATCTAGAACATTACAACTGGATTTGGGTGTTTTCTTGTCAGTCATTCTTTTATGTGCTTGATCAGTTCTTCAGCTTTTACTAAGAGTTTGTAATGTGCATACCGTTATATAAAATTCATTTACTCAAAGCTGGCTCATCCTGTCAGCTGCATTCAGAGATCACACCAGCTTCTACATGTATTGGAATGAAAGCCAAGAAATGCACTTCTAAGGGTGTAAAAATAAAACTTTAATAATGGATAGATGTTAAAGTGACTGGTCTTTGGATGATGACTATTTCTTCTCTAAAAAAAAAATCAGGGTTCAATGGTTTTAGACATCTTGTTAAGTTTGACTTGATCGGTTATGACTTTAAGGTTCCTGATGTAATGGCAGATGGTTTTGTCTCTGTCCACTGGTGATCGCCAGTCAGAAACTGATAAAAGAGAAGAGATTAATGAGCTTTAAGGAAGGAAATAGGTGAGAATATGTTGGGTTATTAGATATTATTTGTGAAGTCAGTTATAAAAGCGTATGTCAGCTGTACATCAATGTTCTTACATGTGGCTTTCAATGGTTGCAGACTGTTGAACACTTTGTCTGGATTCATAAATGAAATGGGCACTGCAGACAAAAAACATGATAACATATTATATTTATTTTTGCTTATTGCTTTGTTTCTAGGTCTTATTATACACCTATATTCTACAGTTCTGCAGTGTCAGGGAGGTGTAATGGTCATTTCAGTATTGTAATGTTAATAAAATTAAATATGGCTATACTTACAATAGGGTCGATTCCTGCAACCTGTTATTATGCTCAGATGTTTGGACATCGTGGACTGTAAAGATAAAGAATCTGATTTGATGGAAAGAGTGAATACTCATCCAGACATGACAAAACATGGACAGGTTGCATGACACATGGACAGATGAAAATGACACTAAGATCACAGATTTTACAACTCACCATTTTTTCAAAGTTTACTAGGCCATGGCTGAACGTCTCTGTGGCATTGTAGAGGAACGTGAGGTCTGTTATTAAATAGGACACAGATGTATGAGAGAAGGCTGGAGTCAATGGGAAAAGGAAAAGTGTACATCTAAAGAAATATCTGCTACTGTGACAGTATTACCTTTCAAAATGAGTGGCAGATACGGTATATATGCTGGCCTCAGTTTTTCCACCACCTGCCTCAGGGCCTTGTGGTTCCTGAGGGGGTCCTGAGTGTGAATAAATATACATTAACATTTTGTTGGAAAGGAAATGCAAAGCATCTATGCTGGAGTGTCTGTGTCACTGTAAAACATTAAAAAATATTCGGTACCTGTGAATAATCACAAACCTGATCTAAACCCTAAACTGGCAGTTCAGTTCATATCAAACACTATCGTAGTCTAAGGAGAGTGGTATTAGGTCAAGACATGATGAAAACTGATAATTGAAATTTTTTCCAGTGTTATATTTTGTATTTAGATTTGGTTGAACTCACCAACATTTGCTCATATCTTTGAAAAGTCTTCATGATTCTTTTTGGTAATCTCTGTCAGGCACAGAGGGGAAGAGGATTTTCTCAATGTGCTTGTCATAGCACCACAGTTTATGTACAAGTCATCGTACATAACTAAATTGATAAATCATAGTAGATTAAACAAACTTTTCTCACCTCCCAGGTGTCATGAAGTCTGCTAACAGCATTGTTGCAGAGGCCGTACACAATGGCTGTGAATGAATTTATATTTTGCTGCTTGTACAGGCTGGAAGGAGGAGAAGTCAATGTAACTCTTCTACTCCAGCACAACCAATATATTTGACCTTTGAAGTTACATTTTCAGTGCAATGGAAATCACTCAAGGGATACATCAAGGAACTGACTATAACAATTTTTCTATTCCTACACACTGCCTTAGCCTTATCCCATCACATAATAATAAACTAGAAAAGCACTCAGAGAGTGCAGACCTCCGCCAGGGCAGCTCAGATCACCATCGAAATCAAATGACCTACCCTGAAAATTTCATCAAAACCCGTCCATAACTTTTTGAGTTATGTTGCTGACTAACAAACTAACAAACAAACAATGATGATTGCATAGCCTCCACTGGTGGAGCTAATAATCAGGGCATGAGATGTGTGCTGTGGTCATACTCACATTGTAGCGATATTGATGAATTTTTTCAGCAGGGTAACACGTTTTCCAGGGCTTCTGCAGCAGAGGAGCTCAGTTGGCACCCAGAAGGACACCTCATTGAAGCGGCCTATGAAGCGCTCCAAATTGGCCGTGGTGCCGTTGGAGAACTTGTGCCTCCCCACAACATAGTACAGCAGCTCGGTCTAGTTGGATAGATGGGGTAGAGGGGTAAGGATAAGACAGAGGTGTAGAAACAATATGCATATCATTAGAAGCAACCAAGATTCACACAGGTCTAAAGGAAATGAGCTAGTTAATTCTTTGTATTTAAGAATGTGGTGAAGATAGCTGGATCAGCTTCTTGTGGTTGGTTTACCATTGTACCTTTACCTCATTTGAAATATATTTTAATTTGAAATCATAGTCATGGAATTTTGAAAACGTAGATGGTCACAAACAAAACTAATCTAATTTTCTTTTTTACAATGAACTCTTTTCCTGCCCTTCCGTTCCCTGTGTCTGTTCAGTTCTGTGGCTGTCCCTACCTCATGCATGGCATTAAACAGCTCCCAGTCATAGCTGGTGAGCTGAGCGGCTATAGCCTTGGAGCTTCTGTTTTTTAGGGTAAACATGGTGCTGCTCTCTGGACAGAGCTGATCTTGCAGGGTCGCCTGTGGGGATCACACACTTTAGTTCTCTATAGAAAGGCCACACTAAACACATATGCCTTAGTATGCATCTGTATCAGTTATTTCGTGTTGTTCTCCACAAAGGTTGAAAAGGCAACAGAGCCAATGTTGTAGTTAACGGCAACTTTCATAGTGTGCTAGGTGTAATCACGGCTGACACTAAATCTCCAGATATGAAGAAATAAGCTCTGCAAGGCTAGTGCCATAAGTGTGGTTTTCTACTGGCATAATTCTCGTTCTCTGATTGCCAGCAATGTGGCTCCATACATGTGTTTAGAGTCAATGTGCACTCACAAGTTTATTAATCTGGCTGGTAGAGCAGAGAAACACTCTCTCACTCATGTCTACAAAGGAGATGGCCCTGTCCTCTGCCTTTAGCTGTGTCTTCACTGGAATGTAGGAGAGAGCACAGGCATTTTAAAACTCTACCTCACTAGGCATTTCAAGAAATAAGTCTGTTCATCATTACAGATGCAAATGAAAGGAGCTAATATTGCCTTTATACTGATGTTTCAACTCCATTAGCATTGTTAACTGACACATTAAAAAGTCTTTCCTGGTCTCTTAAATAGTGTTTATTTCCATTTAAATAAAAAAGGGCAACTTTTGTGTAAAATATAATATTAGATGATTCCACTCACCTCCCGAAGGCTTCATCCTCAGTAGCACATTGTCTGCTGCTGAAGCTTTCATGGCAGCCACCACATCCTTTACTAAGACATTAAGGGGCAGCCTCAATGTCACACAGGTGTTGGGTTGATGGACCCTCAGTAAGACTGCAAAGAGAAATCTCTAGTGTAAGTAATATTGGAATCAGTATTTATGAAATGTCTAAGGAATGAATTGTCATAAAGATAGGGAGGTGCTGTGTAATACTCTCAAACAAATGCTAGCTACACAAACCTGTGTCCTTCACCCTGATTGGCCGGTTGATTTGAAGAGGACTGTCATAAACCAGGGGTGGATAATGTTGACGACATCCCTGGAACAAGTAAATAAATTTATATCACTAAATATTTTTTATACAAATAATATATTATTCACAATCTTTGCTCAATAGGGTGAACATGAATCATGTTGGTGCAGTATAAAAAACTGAAGACTTTATCTGAAAACTAGATTAGTTAATGTAATGATATGGTGCATAATTAATTTACCCTTTTTGATGGCTGATGTCCTTTGTCCAGCCTGGAAAAACATTTGAAGACATGAATATTATAATGAGAATATTACAGAGCATCATTTCATCTGTCAGGTGCTATGGTTTCCAGATGTGTAATTTGGGGTGTGTGTGTGTGTAACTCACAGCATAGGTCTCCTTGTGGTGATGTACAGTCTTAGCATGCGGAGATGTGCATTACCCTTGATCTGTCTCGTCAGCTTCTGTTTTAAGAAAGCACAAAAGTACATAATGCACTCAAAATTATACTTTCATTAACTCCTTCATTTAACTCCACTGAGTTATACACAGTCACTGTGAGGTTGAGGAGTAACAAATATGTTAAGATTTTAGGGAGTGAGTTTTTAACATTTACCGTATGTTTCTGAAATTTCACAGACCCCATTTTTTTTTTACTTTCATCCTTCCAACATTCCCATAACACCGGTGTGAAGGTACAGCCCTAAAGGTTGTGAACATCATTACCTCCAGAAAGCGAACCACTGCCGGGTTGTCCATCAAGAGTAGGCCGTACAGTGCCACCCACTGGACAATCAGCTTTCCGACCCGCTCTCTAGTCCTGAGGGCAGAGGCAGCCCTCTCCAGCTCAGAGCCCTCTGATGGCTCACAAGAGAGGGTGAAATGATGGTTAAGGAAGTATGACCTCTGCCACCAGCAAAGATAAGCGTAGAAGCCATTTTCCAGACACATACGAGACCTGCATCTTAAAGCAAAGTCTTACAGTGTCCACTGCTTGTCTGTACAGTCCTATACAACAATACAACATTGTCTGTTGGTGATATGTATTGTGAAAGGATATTGATTGAGCAGGGCAAAGCACAGCTCTTCAGATGGCATGAAGAGATGATGAGTAAGGAGGAAGGTGCACACCAAAGGATCTGCAGGCAGAGACAACATGAAAAACTCAAACAGATTTATAATCACTTCAAAAGTTCTTACTACATTCTTACAACACCACCATGACCATCAGATCAGTTTCATCTACACTGAAACTGCTACACGTGTCTGGGTTTTCAACAGGCTTCATACATGAAGTTGCTTACCACTTCCATTACCAGCTGTGTCCAGTCTGCAGAGCACAAACTGCAGGATCTTAGCTGGTGTGCCAAACTTCACCTGGAACCTAAAAGAAACATGTTTCATGTTAGGCACAGACAGAGAGTAGGGAACAGAGACCACTTTATCATTTGAATTTCTATATGCTTTTACTCTTGCCTGTGAATGTAAGGTGGTAAAGTTACAGTAGTTATACCAATTGGGCCTGGTCTGTTTAAAATGTTTTGTTCAGTTTCTACACCGAGCAGGTTAGGTAAATCAAAATACTTACTCGTTACTGCACGAAGCATTTGGTGCACTGGGAGTAAATGCCTGAGTGCTCATGCTGATGACCAGGGCAGTTTTGCCATTTTCGTCTATGTTCACTGTGTTGGCATTCACATCCTTCAATACAAATAGCAATGTGTTAGGGTGTACACAAAACACCCACATGCCCATCTAAACAATTTCATAAACTGACTCCAAACGCATGGACAATATGGAAAATATAGGCATGTATAGTTATGCTGCGTTTACTGCCATTATTCAGGACAACTGCCCTTGTGAATCTTACCTTAAGGATGATTTCTGCCTTAGTGCCTTCCCCACCAGCCAGCTTATCACTCACAAGGCCCGCAGAGCTGAGGGCTCGCTCGATCTCAGCTCTGCTCTCTTCCCAGACTTGCTGACCAAGGTTGTTGTTGAGGCTCCCTGCCTTCGGAAACTCCTGAGTGTGGATCCCGTAGCTGCCCAACACAGTCTTACGTTGGCCGATCTCACGCTGGGGATACGTTTTCCGACGCAATTCTTCTCTTTGATGTACTTTAAAATATACCGGTACATCTTCCTGTACATCATCCTTTACTGCCCTAAGGCAGCATAAGAGACGTAGAGCTTTTCTTACGCGTGGCATTTCCTTCACCTTCCTAAAACAGACTGAGCACAAACTAGAGCATCGGGGAAAACCTTACATGCAACTCTCATATGTCATAGAATGTTGTCATGGAGTTCTCTTTATTAACAAGTTTGAAGAGTCTGTCTGCACAGTTACTGTAACCATGCTAAAGTAAACAGAGTTTCGAACTCTAAACTAGAATGTTGAGGTGTTCTGAGAGCTATGTGTTATTTTTCAAATTAGGCTAATGTCGCTGTCTATTGCTAGCAACACGCCTAGCGCAAAGATTATTCAATTGTATCGCCCCTGCCCCATCCTTCGTTTGGTGAACACGCTGCAACATTTAGAAAGGAACAAATTATGTAAACAAACCCACGTGGTGTTAAACTTTGTCCGGAAAAAAATATGGACGATAATTCCTTGCATCAAGCAAGCAAGTTAAAACAGTTTTAATAACTTTTAATACCGGTTACAGTGAGATGTTGTATATTTGAATCATATTCGGTCAGTTCTTGGTTTTCTCTTGGTTTTCTTCTGTACAGACATGACAGGGTACAGGCTACACTCAAAGGTGTTAGGGAGGTCATTCTGCCATCTGTATTGACACGTGTATATGTTTTTGGTGGACAAAATTCTTCATCTGTCAAAAGAATTTCAGGCAGAGTTAGTGTGACATGCCAGACATTCACAGAGACACTATCTGCTGTAAAGGTTAAAAGTTAAAAGACAAAATTGCAAAAGCCTATACCCTATACCTATAATGTCATGCTGACAATACCTACTGCCCCCTGCCATCCAAATTATGATTAAAACCCATTACATAATATATACAATATGACCACAAGGTTGCTTACCCTGACAACCACACTCTGAAACATCTGAAACATTACCAACCATGGTCACCCTGAGCCTCCATGCTGTATCAGTAACCCCTGCATGCAGAGTGGCGACTACCAGACTCCTTGACTGACTAGAAACCCAGAATACAGACAGGAGACTGACAGCTTTCACTCGAGCCCTTCTTTGCCACAACAATGCACTGAGCAAAGAGATGGCCTGGTTGGAGACATAAAGTGTACCACAGATAATTCTAGCATCCCCTCATCACCCCATAGACGCTTATTAGGCCCATTCTTGTGCCTAAAGGTAACACTTTTTAGAAAAAAATAAATTCATACTGATAAAGTACAGATGATCACTTCTACCTTTAAACATAGAATGAAGTTTGATTTTTAAAAAGTCCCCACGTGTTCTACTGTGTTGGTGTTACATTTCAGTGTTACAAATTCAAGCCAATGACTATGTACACATGCATATGTATAGACAGATAACACTTAACCACCAGTGATTGAAACACATATTCCCCACTTCCTCATCCAGTGTGCACAGGTCTGGGCAAACCAGTGCAAACAATACTGATATTGTATCATCTATGTGGATCCTCAGCATAGGTGGTGAAGAAGGGCGTGACCCTGTGTTGTATATTTGCTTTGGGTGTCGATGGAAGCAGCATGTTCATTCATTCAGTCACTCATGCTTTTACAAGTAGGCTACAGTCAGACAATAGCCACACTGGGACAATAGAGACTCACAATTATCTTAAAATTGCCTGAAATAATGTCAAAATATGTAACCTATATAGACCTATATTTAACCTATATAGACATGTATGTGATCTGGGGGTATTCAATGAATCAGAAAAAATGACAACAGCGCAACACTGTTTACTTTCAAGTGTTTATTGATCTTCATGCAGATAAACCAGCTGTCTGCCTTGGTGAGTATAAATTGTCATACAAACATATGAAACTAGCTTTTCCTTAAACAAAACGCATACAAAAATCGACTGGTATGTAACGAAAAATCTGCACTGTAAGCTATCCCGGTAGCTTGCCTATGGTGTGCAATGGGTAACAGTCTATTTGATACAATCAGCATATTCTCTGCTCTTAATAATATTGAGTATCCAAGTAGCGATATCACAGATGAGGAACAAGCCCTTTTCAAACACTGTCCTGCAGTGGTTTCTAAGTGGACAAGGTCCCAGTGCCATGTATTTGTCAAAACTTATAATGCCATCAGAAATATTCTCCCGAAAATTTTGATGAGTGCACATTTAACAGTGTCTTCTAAGGCGTAAAAACAGTAATGCAAACTACACACACTAGCAATATAGTAGAGCTTCACAAGACCTGAAACTTTGATACATAATAGTGAGAAATAAAGAAGAATATCAGGTCACAACGCCAATGGGGATAGAAATCGGAGCCTCTCACGGTGATGACACATAGGGAAACTTTTTAAAGTAACAGTGTCAGCCAGACAATCACATGACAAGTTACTAACATTTTGATTGGATGATCGCAACTAGTTGCCTGCTGACAATAAAGGTTTCCAGACTGAAAACAGTTTGAATAATACCTGTGTGAACAGTGCCCTAACCACACCTGACTGCCACTAACACTGCCCAGCAAAATTGCTTGCACTGACTGCATTGAAAGACTGCCGACAAAAGACTGCATTGTATATCATCACTTTTAGCTGTGATGTAAAGACCAGTCATACAAGTATAAGCTATCTATAGTGAAAAAGCAATAGTTCACCATTCACTGTCTTGATGACAAAAGTACTTAACATGGAGGGTCTTTTACAAGATCTGGGTGTGCTGGCTACAGAAGAGGTTACTGCAGTTCATGTGTTACCATCACAGGAGAGTTACAGTAAGTATGAGTAGGGCTTAAATTTGTGCCAACATGTTTCACATGCAGTGCCTGGCAAAGTGAACAGAGTCTGTTCCTCGTACCAAATGAAATAAAAAAAACTATCTGTGCTTAGCAAACTAAAACCATAACAGTGTTTGTCTGTGTCATACATTACCGTAAGACCATACCATAATGCTATAATGAAAGGCTTTGATCTGAGATGGATCGCTTACTGACTGGAGCTGTTTTCACTGCATGCACATGACTCTAGTTTGAGTCACTCCTGCCTCGCTGAAAACACAATAGCTGGTGTGTAATATGTACTTGCAAGTCAACACAGGACTTTCTACACTGAAGCTTGACAGGTTTCTGCATAGACCGGACTTGGCATATCAGCCTTTGAGAGCAGTGGATGCCATTGTCAATTTCCTTTGTCTTTTAAAATATAAAATGTCTAACAGACACACACACACTTCAAAACTTGTCATTTTTTGGCCTGGCCTGACTCTGTTGCTCTGAATTGTACCTTTTAACCTCATCAGATCACGGTGACGCGAGTGCAGACGTGGCTGTTCCTCCCCCTCCCTTGAAACGTCTTTCAACATACAGCCTCCACCATGTCACGAGGACACTAAACACAAATGTGCTCTTTCACCATCATGTCCACAACTCTACACACTCTTCACAACTAAGTGTGTACATGTAGAGTGCAGCTAGAATACTAGACTATATCTGAACCTACAGTTACCAACTTTCCACCAACGCTAACAGAAACACATCACGGCCTGCTGTTCAATGAAGTTCATTTTAAAAGTTAGAGCAAATTCACTACACTAGAGAGACAAATGGCCAGGCAAGCAGGAAGCAATGTCATAAAACATAACAGCAGTGATGGGAAACCTGGATTCAGAAGCTACAATCCAATGGCACATATTCCAAATCACCTGGTTTGGTGATTTCATTGTACCCAGTAAATTTCATTACATCACATTAATGTAATGTTTTTATTATATCACTGTAAGTTGCTCTTATCCAGAGTGGCTTACAGTAAGTTAGGAAAACCACACACTTGAATTAGCCTTCAGTCCATCTGCAGCAACATTAGATGCCTTGCTCAAAGGCACCTTAGCCATAGATCAGGGTGCAGGAGACTGCTGGTAATTCTCTCCCCCTTTTCCTACCAGTACAGAAACACTTTCCTACGGGAATCGAACCTGCGACTCTCCAATCCTAAATCCAAGTCCCGAACCATTAGGCCACCGCTGCCCCAGTAGCTAACTCTGACTAGTTAACTCTTCTACTTAGCTAATAATTTGTGTTAAATAACACCAGCTGATTTAGTGAATACGTAGCAAGTATATGTAGCAGTAATAACAAATGTGTGGCCATGTGATTGTGCTTTGTAGCTGAAGCCAGATTGCCCATCACTGTATAACAGTAATAAAATTAAATGTAATGCTTACTGTGAGAACTATTGTGATACAAAAGTAAAGCCTTCTTTCTTGCACTGCTCATTTCTGCACGAACCAACACCCAGGAGCGATCTGTGGGAGCATAATATGGCTAAGATATCCAGTACATGAGACAGATATGGGGGTCACAACGCTCCTGCATCACCCTAATACAGTATGAAGTCTAAACAACCTGGTCTGAACCCGCAGACTCAGTATTACAGACAGCCAGTGTTGTCATCATCATCATCATCAGCGTCATCGTTGTGGCCGTCGCTGTGGTGGGCTATCTTGCACAGGGGCCTGTGTGCCTCCAACACCAGCTCCAGCTTCTCCTTCTGCCGCTCCAGCTGGGCGATCTCCTCCTGCAGCTGGGACTGGGTGCTCTCCAGCTGGTCACTCTCCTGCACGGGGAGGAGGAGGAGGAGAAGACAGGGGCTGAGTAAGAGCTCTCCTGCACGGGGAGGAGGAGGAGGAGACCGGGGCTGAGTAAGAGTTGAGATAAAAGTAAAAGCAAAAAATAAAAGTGAAGTAAAGTAAGGTAGCTATTGAGCTATAAAAGTTTAGCTATTGAGGGCACTACACAAATGAAAATGTATTGTTATTGTCAGGCCCGCTGACAGTTTTGGCTGGGCCTGGGACAAGATAATCTGATGCTGGTTATTATTATCATATTATTATTATAATATATATATTATAATATTATATATTATATATTATATTATGTATGTATTCAAAGCAATGGGAACTTGAATGGTAACATTCAAACCAATCAGGGAATGAACCTGGCATTGCCCTGTGTCAGGCTGTGTCACGCTGCCTCTTTTCCACGACGCCATCACTGGGTTGCTGGGTCACCCAACACTGGACATACAGTAATTAGAACTTAAAGGAGTTCTGAGGCTTCGCTCTCCAAACAAAACAAAGCCAGAGGGCTCCACTTTTACCAGAGCTAACTACTTATTTCAGGGCACCTCCCAGATATTTCATCATATCCGCCCCCGTTTTCCCCATGCTGGTTGGTGGGTGCTCCACTCTCAGCTCATGCACGAGGGTGTCCCTGAACTACGTCCATTTCTGAACATCGAATGCCCTTCCTCGATATAGCTTTCTGCTCTGCCTCATGTCAGTCAGTAATGTAGCACTTAATAGACTAAGTAAAATGGGGCCGGAAATGAGCCCCATGAAACTCTATTTTGAAGCGTGAAAAATGTGTTCAATTTTGGTTGAATTCACTAGCCTAGCATTTCCTATTGAAATTAATAGGGGTGTGACTTCCTCACTTTCTCTAGTAATTATAACACCCCTATGAGCAATACAAAGCCAAACACATTTACAGTACACGTCCTCAGAGTTAACATACCCAGTTAAGTGACTGCACCTGCTTTCTGCAATACCCCCCCTCGTTACCGCGCTCAAGAGGAGGGCAGAGAAGGACACGAGTGACAACAAACAGTAAACAATAGCACAAACAAAGATACAGTAACACAAACAACAAGCTATGTCTCCCTGCAGCTGCACCTAAGGGGCAGTGGGGGATGACTCACACAAGATCAACAAACACAGATTTGGTGTGTGTGAGTGTGTGTGTGTTTGTTGTGTGTGTGTACAGTATATCTTCTTGTGTTTGTGTGTATTGTGTGTGTGTGTGTGTGTGTGTGTGTGTGTGTGTGTGTGTGTGTGTGTGTGTGTGTGTGTGTGTGTGAGTGTGTGTGTGTTTGTTGTGTGTGTGTATATCTTCTTGTGTTTGTGTGTGTGCATCTGTGTGTAGTTGTGTGTGTGTGTGTGTGTGTTTGTTGTGTGTTTGTATATCTTCTTGTGTTTCTGTGTGCGTGCATCTGTGTGTATTTGTGTGTGTGTGTGTGCATGTTTGTATTTTTGTGTTTGTGTGTGTGTGTGTGTGTGTGTGTGTGTGTGTGTGTGTGTGTGTGTGCATGCTTGTGTTTGTGTGTGCGTGCATCTGTATGTGTGTGTGTGTGTCTGCGTGCGTGTGTGCGTGCGTGCGGATGCTCTGCTCACATTCTGCAGTGTGTCGGTGAGCACGCGGCGGCGGTTTCGGCACTTGGCAGCGGCCATGCGGTTGCGCTCCCTGCGAAGCCTCCTCCGCTCTCTCTCCTCCTGGGACAGCTGGGTCAGGAGAGAGAGAGAGAGAGAGAGAGAGAGAGAGAGAGAGAGATAGCAGGAGAGAAAGATGGCAGGAGAGAGAGAGAGCAGGCGAGAGAGAGAAGGAGAGAGAGAAGGAGAGAGAGGGAGAATTAACATGATGCAATAAGAGCAGAGTCTGCAGCAGCTGACAAAGGCTCAATCCACAGCACAATATGGGCTACACACACACACACACACACACACACACACACACACACACACACACACACACACACACACACACACACACACACAAACAGTCAACACAGGCTTACTCAAATGCACAATTTGGGCTCCCCAAACAATATTAAAAGAGACAGACGTGATCATAGATTTTTAGATATTTTTTTCAACATGCTATACAAATTACTGTGTATATACTTTAAAATAATTGTGTGTTGTCTCTTTGATCATGTTTTTGAAAGCAATGGCCAAACGTGTACAAACCCACTTAGCACAGAAGACAAATACTGTGTGAACCCAGTCAGAGCATGCTCAGTATAGCCAGTATTTTGTCTGCAGACTTTGACTATAGCATAGCTACATGTTTTTTCTTGAGAGGAATTGTTGTATGTTCTGATTAAGCTGCAAGTGTTGTTACATGTTTATAAAACCAGTGTAACATATGTTTGTCAAACTTAAAAATGGTCAATAGCCAATATCCAAAAAAATGCAATATGCAAATGTTTTTAGGAATGACCTAAAAAAAAACTTTGAAAAGTTTTCCCTAGTAAATACAGCTGGTAAATAGCAACAGTGACATCTAGTGGGAGCATACCGACACATCTTCAAAAAACTTACTGGAGTTGGAACATTCAAAATATACACGACAACCAGCCACCCTTTCGCCTCTCTCCATCTCTGCTTCTGTTTAAACCACCCACGGCCCGCATTCATCCACCCACGCCAGCATCTCTTCCCTCTCCCTTATTCCCGCTCAAATTCTACCGCTGTGACTCACAGCCCGATCCGCAGTATGACTCAGGTGTGATTCACATTACCGAACACCGTGAGTCAGCGCGCCTCTTTACTTCTCACTGCCTCCTGCTTTGTGTTTTCACAAACAAAACCCGCAAGACAACACCAACGCCCACACACATCACCTACTTTGTTGTCATCCAGGCGGCCCGTCACCTTTGTCCTGGTTCTGTCCGTAGCCCCAGGGTGGCGTGAGCGTGCGAGGCAGCAGCCAGGAACTGCCGCATCTGGACGACTGATGGGCTCCTCGAGAGGCACACAGGAGGCCAGTGTTTGCCAAGAGGAGTCGGGCTGGGTCCAGAGAGAGGACTGCAGGAGCCAGCGGAGTTCCTGGCTGGACGTGATCACATCCAGACTGGGGCTTGACATGACTGGCCCCGGAAACCTCTGAGGCCAAAGGGGAACCAAGTGACAGGAAGAGGACAGACGGGTTCACATCGATGTGAGAGATAAAACAAATAGCATAAATGTGATAAATGTGTCAAGTAAAGTATAGCCTATATTATATTCCCTGCTGTTTTCGCAACAGGCTGTGGTATTGTCGTGCACTTCTCATGCCCAAAACTACATTGAATCATTCTCCCCGGGCTGCATTTTATTTTGTCTGGCAGCGTGGCGTAATTATTTTAATTTATGACGGGACTTTCCTACCTGCTGCACCTGTTGCATCTGCGCAGTTCCAGTCTGGGTATGTCCCGACGACGTTTGCAGGACTCCAGTGCAGGTCTGATTTAGGCCGGTGATGTATGTGCCGCTCTCTGCACTCCCACAAGAAGCTTGAAAATTCCCACTGGTCCCAGTACATTTTAGAGTTAGTTAAAGGCTTAAAGACTTCAGAAACTCTTTTAAAAACAAACACCCCATGTTAAATGTGGGCTAAATCAACACTGACAAAACGATAAACAAAGCTTTTGATAATTATGCAATCACGTTAGTCAGCAGACACACTCATTGTTGATGGAATGAATTCTGTTACCTCAATCCAGGCATGTCGCACGTTGCTGTTCACAAAATCATCACGTTGAAGATGTGCATCCCTGATAGCTCACGTGTGGAAAAAAAGTTCTAGTTCTGTCTCTTCCACACTCTATATTATTATTAAATAAGGAAAACGCCCTCGTCGCCACCCCGGAGCGTAGCTTTGCAGCCCACAGTAATCCAGCGTGCGTTTGAGCGCACTGCGGGCGGCTATACCCTGAAATAGTCAATCCCCGCCCACTCCATAATGGGATACAATCAACATTCAGAGACGTTGGGTCTGTACAACGCCAGATAAAATTTCCCCAGCGCGGTTTCACTTTGACTTGTTTGAATTAAAGTGCAGGCTCTAACGAGATGTTTATGACACTCAAAATTACAAGTTTGGGGTTTTGGGATTTTACTAGTAGGTTCAACCACCACCATTTTTAAGTATAATAATTTATGTGTGTATGCTTTAAAATGTTTACACTTTTTACTTCCATCTCAGAAATCCACAAAGCAGTAATTCTATCCGCCAAATGCTTGAAATTATGATTTTTTTTGTGTGATATCGTAGGATATGTAGTGACTGTTCCACACACCAAAGTGATTACATCCAAACTCGAGAAACGGAGATTCATTGACTAAATTCCTCTGGCTTCATCCAGAAATACAGTTAGGTCTTCTCATGTGAGGTGTTGAGGGTCCATGACTCCGAAGGAAGGAATTCCAGAAGTTCCGTTACTCTTTCACACACTGCCATACTACAGAGGTCTGCTGTGGTTTGCTCTTGACGACACACAGCAAACACGTGCTTAAATTTCACTTCCTCTTTTGAAGTAAAAAAAAAAAAGTACTAAATGTGTGGTATTTGCGTAACTGATTTTGCAGTAAGACAAAATGCCAGTAAGAGTCACATTTCAGTAGAGTAGAGTAGAGTAGAGTAGAGTAGAGTAGAGTAGACTTTCATAAAATATATCAGATTTTTTTAAAGATACTTACCAGAACCATGTAACATTATACTTTCAAAGGGTCAATAGCAGTAGCAAATGCACTTACAACTAATAGTAAAAACACTCATCTCTCTAAATCTTTTTCTTCTCTGGCTTGGCGGGAAATGGTGGTGGCAGCTGTTTGCGATTAAGGCCTGGAATTCCTGAAACAGTTACTCACGGACACAGGGCCACTTTTCAACCGACATAAACAGACTGAGGACGAGCGCATCATCCTCCAGGACGGGCAGGCTGCAGAGGCACCCAGCTCCACTCCCAGCTGCTGTTCCTGCTCCATCTTGAGAGGATTTATCACATGCTCAAGCCCTGCATCAGCACCAGCCACGCCAGGAGTGTGTCACCTGTCAGGCAACGTGTGTGTGTGTGTGTGTGTGTGTCGTGCCTCATTTTTACTGGGCCTCATATTAACTGAACACTTCAACGGCTGTGTGATTCACTCCAACAATGGTACCCCCTGAGTCCACAAACAGCTTTAACTCCCATCACAAAACGGCCCATCCAGCTAAAATCAAGAGCTGGAGTGAGTCACAGTGCCTCGGTGAGAGCGAGTCAGGGCACAGAGGAAAGGACATGTGCATGATTAGGGGAAAAGAAAGTGATGACTGGTAGAACTTGCCTGTTGTAATGGTCGTGAATAACAATATTGTATAACATCCAGCAATGATGTAATGAAAGTGATCCTTGAAATCTAAAACGTTGCATTTTACACAGCACTATGTGTATGGTGACAGGCCAGCCTTTTCCTCACACAGTCTTACAGTAACTTTAGTGAGATGTTGTGTATGGTTAAAGCGATATACATTCTTCTTTTTCCCCATGTCAAACAGTTACTTTTGAGAAGTACTTTATATGGGTTAAAGCAAGTTAGATTCCAGCTGTTTCTCCATACACAATTTTACAGTTACCGGTAAGGCACATTAGATGGTAAAGTAACCTAACCTTCTAAACTTGCCACAGGAACCTGTAACTTACTTGACTCACTTGAAACCTGCCTTAAGCACAGGCTACACATGGCATACGACACCATTAAAAGTGCATAGAACACCAACAAGTTCTTCATTTCAAAGCTAAATTGCAGCGTTAATATCCACCTCTTATGTTTACGCTGTGTGATTGTGATATTTAGTTTACTAACTATGTTAGTACAACACTATTACACTATGTATATTAGCAGAACATCAGAGACCTAGTACTTATCCCTACCCCACTGGAGAATTACAGACCTCAAGGAACTGCAAATGAATGATGGGGTAAGTTTAAGCAATATTACAGCGACAAAACATGTTACAAAAATGTCTTAACTCATACAGAAATCAAACTGTTTTGAAGGACATATTACGCAAAACATGACGAAAGGGAGATATATGTGTAAGCTGTGTGTATTAAAATGTATTTCGGCAATATCAAAGAAAACCTTTGCAGACAACCAGTGCATGTCCATACATTTGGAAGGGTTGACAGAGATGCCAATTCTACTGTTGTACACAATTATCAAAACCTTTCTATTCCAGACAAAAATGCTCTTGCATTATAAGCTTGAAAACTGTGAATTGATTTCCACCCAAGGTCACATTACATCAAAGTAAGGAGTCATTCATTTCACAGGACATTTCTGAGATGCCGCCAAATCTACCCTATTTCAGTCAGCATATCAGCACAACTCAAAAAGCAACTCTCAGAAGGGTCTGTATGCTCCGACAGTGATGTCAAAGAGTTTCACATTGTTTATCTTCCCCTCTTTGTCCATCAGGAAGTAAAATTTATGACCTTTGATCTTGAGAGGGATGAAAGAGGGGGACTCGTGCCTGTGCGCGTGGCAGGCCACTTGAGACAGAGGCATGGTCATGCTTCTCGCCTTGCTAGGTCCCAGGGGTGACTGCGTGGACACCGTCACCATCCCGCCACCTCTGTGCAGAATCACCCGACTAACGGAGCGACGGGAGAACAGAATGCCCAGTCCAAGTATTGCACCACCTGCTCATGAGAGAGAAAAGTGTGATGTTAGTTTAATTTAGCTTAAAAAAGTGTGCTGCTAGTTTAAATTAAGTTTGTCTTAGCGCTTTCCTTCCAAAAGAGTATCAACTCACCTATTGTGAGACATCCCACTGTAAATCCAAACCTCCACGAGTTTGAGCCTAAATTCATATCGAAACTAAACCATCCTCCTATCTCAGATCTGACCTTCCTTGACTCATTGCTGCCACCATGCGTGTCTCGCAACCCAGTGAAGGCAAAGTGGGCTAAATATGTCCAAAAAAGAAACTGGCCACCACAGAAGAGTGTCAGAAGTCTAAAGAACCGGGTTCGATCATGCTCGAACAAGACAATGTCTTTGGTAACAGCGGTGTTTGTGGAAAAAGTGGAAAGTCCTTTTCTTGAGTTACTGCTGATAGGGTCGATCCACTGTCCTTTTCTTGAATGGGTCCATATGAGTCTTGTGTTAAAATGACACGCGCCTCGCAATGTTATCCACTGACCCCTAAAACATCTAGGATAAGGCTGACATGTCGGCGATGTCTGTGGTATGTAAGTCGAAAGGTTTATCCACTGCGGTCGTTCCTGGTGATGTATGTGATTCTTAGCAGCTGTCCTGATAGTCCTCAGTTGAGAGACATTCAAGACTCGTTGAGTGATAAAACACGACCGCCCTGACAAAGCACCAGACACTAAACATAATAAAGTCATTTTGAGTTCCTCGTTTGCTGTTGTGGCTAAATTTTAAATAACTGTGTGGCTCACAATGCTTTGCTTGGCTACATTTGACAACATGCCCTCAGTACGCCGCCATGATATGAAGAACTACGGAGACTGATAAGGTTCTAACAGTACGTTGGTACGTTTTCGAAGTATCTCGACCATGTCATCCTTACCGTTTCATCACAAGTTAATATATGTAATAATAATGCATTAAGTAAATAAACTTCGTTTGTCACGGTATTGGTCTGAGTCTTTTAGCATAAAAGCTTGCGTACAGTGTACCCACGTAGGCTACAGTTACTGTAAGTTAGACATTATTGATTCATTCATTTCTAAATTCATAAGTGGCCTAGGTGAGTCAGATGTTGATACTCTTTTTGGGGGGGGGGGGGTATTGCATTACTGTGATTAGGCTACAATATGGATTCATTCATTTCTAACTTCATAAATAGCCTAACTATTGGCAAAAAGCAGGAGCTGACCTTGGGTGCTTAGCCCCCAGTGGCGACGGTGGTTCTCCATGTTAAGTCCAATGTTACTTTTTTTTACAGTCTGCAAATATTTTCAAACAATTTTCAAGGCTATGTTTGTCTTGAACACCACTTAAAAAGAGCCTAAAATCGCCGCTGGCAAAACTCTTAAAAGCTGCTACATTTTTAAATGGTCTATAATTAAACATGGCAAACATGCTTCTGGAATGGACTTACGTTTGTCACAAGTCTGTTAAGTTGTCAGTTATTTTAGTTATCCTTTCCAACTGCTTACCTTATTATTAGGGACACTGCTGACCTCTAGTGGACATATTTTGTCTGTGGCCTGATGCAGTCATAACCGAAATGAATCAGAATGCAGTGGATGAAATTACCTGTGTGGCCTACAGATACTATTTGGCATCTGACTGATAGATTCCATGTTTACCTTAAATGTTGATACTTCCCTTGGGATGGCCTGATGTATTTCTTGACAATATAAATCACCTATGTTAACAAATTTGCCCAATGGAAATGGAAATGCCAGTGCATTTTACTGATACACGGTACTAGATCAACTCATGTAAGCGGTAGACTCCTCCATTGAAAGAGCTCTGTGGTTTCGTTTTGAGAGTAAAGGATTCTCCACCAGGCCCCTCTCTATTTGAGGAGGTTTACACCTGTCTTACAGTTTTATACATGCATGGACTGCTGTGTCAGGTGCATGGAACACAGCTGATATACAACTGAAGTTATATCATCATCATCATCATCATCATCATCATCATCATCATCATCATCATCATCACCATCATTTCAGAAGCTTTTTTGTCAATTGCACCTTAAAAATATCCAAAGTTTCTTTGAATTATAAAGCTCCATGTCATACATTTGGTTCTAAAGCAACCCAGTGTGCTGTTAAAAATATTAAACTGGCTTTACCAATATACGCTGTAACTCTTTTAGAAATATGGGTTATATGTATTACTGGTGTAGCCAGTATACGCTCTGTTTTACCCATCAAAAACAATTCAAAGCAAAAAACAATCATAGGTCCAACCTAAACAAAGCTTGTGGCATTATTTATTTTTTAAATATTCATTGTTATCTAATTTTTCATAGTTTTCTTCAGTGTTATATTTGCTGTAGCCAATGTTTTAATGAATTTGGATTGCATTTTACACATTATACAGGTGTAACAAATTCTTAACAAGTTTAGGTAATTCAATACATCTGCTGTCATCTAATCAGCATTATTATTATTATTATTATTATTATTATTATTGTTTATGTTGGTGTTATTAAATGTGTTATTATCATTTATTTAAGGTTATATTACAATTCAATAATCTTAAAACTGAAATGTGACAAACCAGATGAGTATTTCATCACAATTAGGCCACTGCTTTTCCCGTTTCCATTTTGTCTATAGTGCGTAGCCAATAGCTTACAGAAGCCTGTGCATCTTCACACTATGGGGTGAATGCACAGCGCAGAAGCCCACTTGCCCCCTTGCCAAGGCCATTCGATTGCAGGCATATAGAAATGCCCGTGCATCCATATATGGAAAGCAACACGGTGTGAAAGGAGTGGGGTGAGGCGCGTGGACCGCCATCAAGTCAACATTCGTGTCCTTATTTGGAAGCGAGTTCCCATTTCGCGGAGAGATTGAATGGGAGTCGGGGCGGGGCCCCGTCCACGCTGAGGACAGTGGCATTTTTCCAAGACAAGAGCTTCACATGCGCCCGAGGCTGTCTGATTGGCTCAAAGAACACCGTTTTGACCACTGTGCACAATAGCCCTATGTGTTGTGTTACAACTGTACGGCCGCTGAAAGTGCTGTGATGTCAGTTTCAATTACAAGGTCACAATGTACATCACCACATAGTGCTCATTTATCTCAAATGTCAAATCGAAATGATTTGAATGCATTCAGTCCATCGCTGCTGTCTGATCAATTTGTGCCACTGCTTTAATACAGTTCCCATGATCCTTTGAGCATACTCCTCCCTTTGTCCGCATGCCCGCATCTCAAAGCGCGTGTCCGACCATTGTGCGTGCAAACAGAAGAACACTGCACTGCTGAAAATCAAACGTCGACGAAGAATCGAATCATGGTATGTGAATGATTCTTGTATTTTTCTATAGCACATGAGACATATCTACGCAAAAAACCGTACCAATACAATTACATGCCCCGCAGCACGAAATATTTTGTAGTTTAACTGAAAAGCATATGGAACGTTAGGTAAGACCGCTAACCACCTAGCTATCATCATATGTTAACCTTACAAGCAAATTCTGCATAGATTTTTAATTGCATGCTCTTTATTAATCGAACCATTTGCAGTCAAGAGATGATGGCGGTCTTCTGTACAAACAACTGCTCTGTGTACAGCGTGTTTGCCTTATATAATTATGGAACATCACAAAATAGGGTTTAAAGCAGGGCCTTTGGTTTTCTCTTATCCAAAGTAACGGTAACGTTGCCATTGTGCCGCCCATCAGCCTGTACAATGTTTCCGGCCGCTCGGAGTTCTGGGAAATAGTCTTTCAATGCATTGTGCCGTTGTAATTATATTTTTGCCCAAACATCTTATAATGAAGGCACAGTTAGCCTGCATTTTTTGGGAATATTACAAGGCATTGCGATGGCCGTGGTTTATTATTTCATTTAAAAACAGTGAAGATTCTACATTTTTAAAAGAAGTCAAATTTGATATGCAGGCCCCCGAATGTTAACTGATGTTTCCATATTTCATGCGGCAACCGACACTGTCTCTTTAGGACCAATTGGTCTCGCTCCACGCCCTCAAAGTAAGGTTTCTCTCGCTTGTGCCTCGGGAAGAAAGACCAAAGTAAACATGGCCTTAATCAATCTGTGCCAGATCCATTGGGTTTGGCCTTAATGCAGAAGAAAGCAATAGTGCCAGACAACAACAGCAGCGTTTGAGCTTTATAGTAAGGAGCAAATCAGAGGTAGGTAGGCATCATGGTAACCTCATCACTCACATCCCGACACCCTTGTCCATCCACTGCACGGATGCTAAGTAAACAAATGTACATGGTTTACTAAAAGATGCGTTGTTAGAATACCAAAGAGGTAACCTCTCCACTGTATATAGTCCACCTCAGTTTGGCTGAGAAACTTTTTTTATGGCATGCCTTTGGCTGGACCACATAGGCATTGATAAGGGCCGAATGACAGACGGAAAGCTTTATCTGTCCTAAGACGAGGAAGTCTTCCACTCCATTTGCCCTTTGGTCAGGGTGTAGCTATCAAACTTTTAGCTTAGAGACGCCAGGAAGATTGACCATGAAAGAGCCGTGCTGTGCTCCGGTGTTTCGGTGCCAGCCTGCGTGCTTGTCAATAATAGAGGTACACACCTATAAATACCTCCTGTAGACCGTCTTTTGGTCTCTGCAGGAAATATAGTGTTGACAAGTCATCAGATTACTTAAATAATTTCAGGGCTGGGGTCCAGGAGGATAGGATTGATTCCTTGACCCCCTTTTTTGTCACCACTTGTTTTGTCATAGCCCATACATCATCATCATTAACATTGTTTTCTATATTACATTTACCAAAATAAAATGACAGTATATGCCTTTCTCTTCTGTGTATAGTCCTTTCTACAATTCGAGTTGTGTTTACAGTCCTTATAAATGAAATGAAGTCATTATAAATGAAATGGATAAGTTTATTGACAGATTAGAAGAATTTCTGTCTCAAGTTGCAGTAGTCCAGTCTGCAATGATATTGAATGCTGTAGTCTTATTTTCTGTCCCAGCAGACCTGACCTTAACCCTTTAAGACGCACCCCCTATTATAACTTTGTTGTTACCAGAATGGCAATGACCAGGTTGTAATGTGTTACTAAAGACTCTCTGTAATGTCGTTGTAATGTTGTAGTTACATTTTTTTCAGTCACAGTGAGTCGTAGCGCCGGCGATACAGCACCGCGCTAAGAGGCTACGCAGCAGCACCATGAATTATTTGTAACGGTGATTATATTCAGTTTCATTAGTGGTGACATCTATTCCTCCGCTCTACATAAGGAGTGTGTTGTCAGTTCATGTGATCCTCGCCCAGTCCTAAATCAATCACTCGTGGCCTTAACGAGAATCCTTTTCCAGGTAGCAGCTAATTTCAGACAGGATTCACACCATTACATTGCATTACTTTCAGCTGTCTCTTTTATCCAGAGCAACTTACAGTGAATTAGGTACAGGTACAGTCCCTGGAGCAACCCACCCACATTTATCCTACTGGTACAGGAATTGTACCTGCGACCCTCTGATCCCAAGACTGTCTCACTGATAGTTAGACCACAGCTGCTCGGCAATGTCAGAGCAAGCACAGATCCCAGGATTCCTCACAGCTGGTGCTGCAGATGAAGCCGACGGGACTGTTTGACATAGCCATATTACTGTTGATGAATACTGGAGTCTGATACCAGCCTCCTCCTCTTTTAAACCAAGGCCAGCTATTTTGTGTCAGAATTGTCATTGTTTGCAGTCTTGCACATCCTCTTTTATGGCTTTAGAGGTGTAAACAACAGCATTTTTATTTTTAACAACAAAAGCTTTGCTGCACACGGTCACCTTTTGGAACAATTTAATTCTCCTTTGGGAGTTTGCGTCATGTGAACGTTCAGGTGCAGGTGTCCTTTCTGTGTTGTTGTAAAACAAATGATCATAGCTAGCTTTTATTACGACATAGATAAGTAATTTGGTATGTGTGTGTTTGTGTGTGTGCATGTGCAATGGCTGTTTTGGCCACACCCATACACCGCAGCCCCGAGCTCTTGCCCCATCCAGACCTTGGGGGTGGTGGTGGGGGCCTGGAGTGTGCTTTGAAGGAAGGGCAGAGGACCATGGACATGACACTCAGGACACAGCTAGCCCAGGGATGCACTTGGGTAATTCAGGCCTCATCATGGCCCGGTTTCAACACAGTGACCAGGCGTTTATAGGCGCTACAACATGTTTCCTAGATCTAGACTTCTATAAGTCTATAAGCTACAACACATGAATAAACTATGAGTTTGTCTATTAGCTGTAACACATTTACAAGCTATGGGTATGTCTGTTAGCTACAGAGCAGTTACTAGCCATGAGTGTGTTGATTGGCTACAGCAGACAGCTGCCAACCATGGGCGCATGTATTAGTTAGCCTAATTTTAACACATTAGCCTGCCATGGACGCATGTATTAGGCTAGTTAATTAAAGCATGTAGTCATAAGCCATTAGTGCATGTATTAGTTAATTATAGCACAAATTCCATCAGTCATGGGCGCATATAGCCTATTAGTCAATTACAGCAGATATTCCATCAGCCATGGACGCATATATTAGTCAATTATAGCACATATTTCATCATTCCTGAGCGCGTATAGCCTATTAGTTAATCACAGCAGATATTCCGTCAGCCACGGCCGCATACATTAGTCAATTATAGCGCATGTTCATTAGCCTTGGGTGTGTATATTAGCCACAACACACCCACCAGCCATGGTCATCTGCATTAGCTACAGTGCAGAGTGAACAGTCATGCATGTATACTGTATTAGTAGTAGCATATTCTGCAGCTATGGGTGTGTGTATGGGCTACAGCACAGAGGCTGCGGTGGACCTCTGGCCTGATGTGGGGAGCTGGTGGCGCATAATGATGAGGCCATGATGTCAAGGCAGGCTTCTGTTACCCAGCCGCACAATCAACGACGGGAGAGACGGCCTACGACATGCCATTCTTTTCTTTTGCTCTCTCCCCCTCTGTTCTCTGTCTGATTCTTTCTCTCTTTCGCTCTCTTTCTCTCTCCCCCTCTGTCTCCTGTCCCTCTCTCTGTCCCCCTCTCTCCCTCTATCCCTCTGTCCCCTTTTTTTCTCTCTCCCTCCCTCTCTCTCACTCCCCCCTCCCTCCCTCCCTCTTTCTCACTCTCTCCCTCCTTCACTCTGTTCCCTGTCTCTCTCCCTCTGTCCCCTGTCCCCCCCATTTTGTGCCATGATTCATGGCTTGCTTTGTACTTCTGTCTCAGCTGGGGTGGGGGTGGGAGGTGGTGGTGGTTGGGTGACTGTGCATCACGAGGCCTGGTTTTGTAGATCCCCCACCCCCCCACCCACCCTCTTCTATAAGGAGCCATTCATAGCATGTTTGAGCATCCTGCAGCGTCAGTGTGGCTCTTTTGTGTGGTCCCACCCACCCCGTGAGCTGTGAATGTCACCCATCCCCACCAGATCACTGGATCCACCCCCCACCCTCAGTCAGGCTTCACAGATGGACCCAGTGTAGCAGGATTGAATCTCAGCGGAAGGCTTTGTATGCATATGGGCGGTTGAGTGACGGCTTGTCAAAGGGCGAACAGGAGAGGGAGGTTACATGATCCCTGTGCTCTCCCCCAGAGGCTTGGTCAGCGATGCAGCTCTGGCTTTGAGAGGTGATCCTCCCAGCACAGCCCTCAGATTTCCCTCTTTCTGCTGGGTCTATTCCCACACACTTAAACACAAAATCCCAGCGCAGCCACACATACACACTCATACACACAATTTTTTCCCACCTCAGATGTTAGTCCTGCAAATGTACACGCCACCCTGAGAAAGCCAGCTTAGAAAGTCTCCTCTCGTTTTCAGACTGATTCCAAAAGCCTTATTTTTTTATTGTATAATCCGTGTACAAAAATCCGATTTTGCTACATACTTTATTCACACAACTACAACCTAACAATTCCAGTATTATTCACACATCAAAATCGCTGCATCTCACATTCTCACTAAATACCTTACAACTAAACAGCATTTCAGGCTTATTCAACAGCCATAGACGACTTTGCATGTGTGATCCTTCTACTGACCTGAATACATGATTAAGGCTGCTCTACAGGAGCATAAAGTTATATCACGTACATCCCACTTTTAATTTCGGGTGCAGGGTCAAAAGGAACATGACAGTTCAGAAAAGTAAAGATCGGCACACCGGAGAGCTCACGTTCCCCATGGAAACCAATGGGAGCTCGGTGGTGCGGATCTTTACTTTTCTGAACTTGCGCAGGCTCAAGAACAGACGTGGGCCGAGTTATTTTTCCAGTCCAGTCTAGGGATGGAAATGGGCACCTGCCACCAGCCAAATTCTCTTAAAATATACACTGGTAAATTTCAGAATAAACAAAAATAATTATTTAGTTGAATGAGTTTTACCATTTACTTAACAGTGGCTGGTAAAGGTTCACAAATGTTTGCCAGCCTGGCTGAACATGTTTGTGTTGGAATTCCCTACAATGCATGGTAATCTACAAAGCAAAGCGATACTGAACTTGCGCAGACTTAGGAACAGTTGTGAGCCTAAACTCCCAGACTTCTGCTCCATGCAGAAGGCCACTAATTATTTGGGCTGTTGTCCGTCTGTCAGGGACAGGGATGGTCTGTAGTTTTCCACAAATCCAGAGTAGTCATGATGTTACATCAGATTTCAAACTATTCATGATGGTTCTTCAGATTCTAAGATTCCAAACTGTGCATGATCTTATTTTCAGATTCCAAGAAATTCCTAAACCATGTAAGATGTTACTTAAGATTCCATTATTTCAAACCATTGAGGAGAAAAAAATGTCTGAGTTCTCAAAGTGCTGTATGCCCAACCCGATGTGTTGTTAAAGGACAACAGAAGCATTGAGTGGATGTGTGCCTATTTGTTTGCATAAGCGTCAGCTTATTTTTGACTCTATAAGGGGAGGTCACTGGAGGCCTTTTAAAACACTGCTCTACGGAATTGGACTTGCAACAGCACCATATCTGTTCTTCCTGCAGACATTTGCAAATACAATTTGTGTCTAAAAAATTGCACAGGGTGTCCCTAAAGTCTGCACAGAAAGAAAATATAACTAATGCATCAGGTTCACGTGAGAAGGGTATCAAACTTTGTCTCACAAATGGAAGATGTTATTCATTTTTAATGAAATAAAATGTATTGATTTATTTTATTTTGTTGAAAAATGTACACTTTGTGTGCTCAGACCTCAGGGACATTACCTGTCATTCAAACTCCTGATTCCCTGTTATTGTATTCAGCGTTATTGCATTCCTATCTTTGTTATTTATCTGTTTTGAGATCTCATTTATGGCTGCCCTTGTCAGGTATTACGGCTGGTTATAAGCGTGTGGAGAGGTTACATAACCTTGTCATGACAATGGCCACTGGACATGTGTGCCATCAGGCTGTTTGAGTCACAGCTCTGGGTGCTCGTCATCTAAACACTGTTTACTGGGATGGACAGGGCACAGGGGCCATGGCCAACACAGGTGATGGCAGGGGCACGTTAGGCTACCAGTTTGTCTTTGTGGGAGCTCGGTCTACACCTCCTGTACATGTATAATACATGGATCCTTTGTGCTTTGCATGCCAAAATGCATGTTAAGGAATTAATAATTCATGAAGTTTCATGTATAGTGCACCGATGGCTGGCGTTGAAATGCTCTACGGTGCTATGTTATGTGCAAACTATAGGGATAAAGTCAGTGAGGTTATTAGATTGAGTTATTTTTCCAGTCCAGTCAAGGGATGGAAATGGGAATTTTCCACCAGCCAAATTCTGTTAAAAATGTACACTAGTAAAGTTCAGAAAGAACAAAAATAATAATGTAGTTGAATGAGTTTTAGCATTTACTTGTCAATGGCTGGTAAAGGTTCACAAAGGTTTCACCCCTTTTCCAGCCTGGCTGAACATGTTTGTGTTGAAATGCCCTACAATGAATGGTAATCTACAAAGCAAAGCGATAAAGTCAGTGAGGTTATTACACGTGGGTTATTTTTCCATGGTAAATCCAGAGCACTGTCTGACTGCACATATCGTTTCCAATAGTTATTGCCATTTTTATCAGTAGTAGTTGTATTATTATTATTATTATTTTTATTTTTATCATTATTATTATTATTACCTCCAGAGGATTTTGGGCAAGTGCAAGCTTAATAGTGCAATGTAATGTGTAAGATGAATAACTAAATTTTAATAAAATACAGTGCAGAATGCAATGCAGGGAGAAGTGGGGGTCAGCCAACTGATCAGCAGTTCAGTCAATTATTACTACTAATATGATGATGATGATGATGATGACTATTATTATTATTATTATTATTATTAACATGCTCGCTCTCCCATCTGTCCCTGTGTGCGCAGGCCTCCGGAGTGACCGTGACGGATGACGTGATCACCGTCTTCAACGAGATGAAGGTGCGCAAGGCTGCGGCCACGGAGGAGGAGAAGAGGATGAGAAAGAAGGCCGTGCTCTTCTGCCTGAGCGACGACAAGAAGAAGATCATCCTGGAGGAGGGCCGGGAGATCCTGCAGGGGGACGAAGGAGACCCCTACTTGAAGTTTGTCAAGATGCTACCCCCCGACGACTGTCGCTACGCGCTCTACGACGCCACCTACGAGACCAAGGAGACCAAGAAGGAGGACCTGGTGTTTATTTTCTGGTGAGAACCTTAGTCTCCATTTATCTTGATTATACAGTTATTCTTCATGCCAAATTTTGTTCCGATTTTTTTTTTTTTGACACTCTTTGTTTATATATTTTTATCTATATATATCTTTGCATTTCCATTTTTTACCCACTCACAACTTATGTAGTTTTTATTATGTGTGCATTTGCCTCACTTGTAAAGAAAGTTCAAATCCCCATCTTGACGTGTGGTGTGGCAAGAGGCGCGTGTGTCCCGTGTGGTGTATGAAGTTACATGTGACGTCCTGTGTAGTGTAAACTGATGTGTGTTTGTGCCCCCTGTGTGTGTGTGTGTGTGTGTGTGTGTGTGTGTGTGTGTGTGTGTGTGTGTGTGTGGTGTGTGTGTGTGTGTGTGTGTGTGCAGGGCTCCCGAGAGCGCACCCCTGAAGAGTAAGATGATCTATGCCAGCTCCAAGGATGCCATCAAGAGGAACTTCACAGGTGAGCAGAAGCCCCACCCACTTTTGTGTGTTAGCGCATGATCATCGTCCCACTCAAAGGCTCAGCCATAACACACAGTGCTGCTTGAAGCAAAGGGATTTAGGGCTAGCAACACTTTATTACCAAAATATCCAACTAAATGATTATTGTTGCAGTCATAGCTGACCTGAGCTGAAACTACATTATGCTTAACACCTTTGTTTTTGTGAGCATGTTAATCAATGTACACGGTCTGTCTTTAGCAAACAAACTAACAAACATCCGTCCCAGTGACTTAATGTCAAGTGTGTGCAATTATATGCGATAAAGCAGCCTGTGTTGTGAGGGATGTCTAATGCGCTGTCTCTGTGATGTGTCCTTTTTGTGTCACAGGCATAAAGCACGAGTGGCAGGTCAACGGCTTAGAGGACATCAAAGACCGGAAAACCCTGGCAGAGAAGCTGGGCGGCTCCTCCGTAATCACCGTTGAAGGTGGCGCCTTATAGATCCGTCAATCTCACTCAGCACGGTTGACTGGTTCACCAAGAAAAACAACTACAAAAAACAAACAAACACTGAAGTTAGAATCCAATGGGGTCTGGTTGTGCATTCCAGGGGAGGGGTGGGGGTATTGGGTAAAGGGGCACCAGGGTGAGGATAGGGTGGGGGTCAGGTGTACGGGGTGTGGGGTGGGGGGTTAACTGTGTCTATTTTGACTGCTGGCTGGCATTCCAGTTCTGCCGCTCTCGCGCCCACCACAACACTACAGAGGAACCGTGACGAGATATAAAAAAAAAAAACAGTGCATTATTAAAACGGATCAGAAATCATACTAGCATTCATACGTTTAAGTACAAAAAGCTGAGGTGGGGGGAAAAGACCCATATAGTGATTTTACCATGTCCACATGTTTTATCGTTCTTCAGTGTTTTACTCCCAATTTATGTTGAAGGGAAACAAGGGAAGAAAATGATTTAACATTTTTATTTGGAAATGAAGGATGGTGTGGAGAGTGTTGGGATATCAGACAGTTGAATGAGTACAATGGTGAGACGTTGGTAAAATTGTCAAATATAATTCAACACTACTCTTAATTATCTACAGGTAATTCCATATATTTTTTGCCAAACTTGTAGGCTTTAATATTTTTCTTTTGTGTAAAACTAGGTTTTAAATTTACAATTTGTGAAGAACTTTTTTTTATTTTCTATAGCTGTGTTTTCATTCCTGTAAAACTTAACTGACAAGAGACCAGTCATTTCTAGACCATGTTCAGTCCAGACAAGACAGTCCTTCTGTCAGACTTGGACTCAATGCATTCCCTTCTAAAGAACCAAACACTAGAATCTTCTGGAACAGAAAAAGAGGAGCAGGTTAGTGCGAGAGAATTAGGTGCTGTGAGAAAGGAGGAACGGCTGAAGCTCTTGAGTGGAAGGATGAAGGATGAAATGGACTGTGAATGTCTTCTTTTGTCTCTCTATGTGGAATAAAATGCACTTAATGTTGTCCTCACTGGCGTCTCTCTCTCTCTCTCTCTCTTCATTTTGTTGTTCAGGATTTAAGACAACTGTCATCCTCACATTAATCTGTATTCCAGCCTAATCCCTTACCGTTAAGTCCCACCCACAGGGGTAATCAAATTTGGGAAGAACATTATTTGAGTGCTCAGTTTTGTTGTTGTCAAATGTCAGTTAAAGAAAATAGTAAGGACTGCTTAAAAACAGAGTGTTCACAAAACCTGCTACAGTGTAGTTCTGAGACAATACGCTAGATACTGTCATGGCATGGTGTAAGACTAGATATAAGCAGTGTTATGGCAGTCATGAAAGGATAGGTTTGCAAGCTACCGATTTACTACTCAATACTGGTCCAGTACAGTAAAGCCATCGAAATCTATAGAGGTTAACAAAAAGCCACTTTGAAAAATCAGTTTAAACTACTTTTAAGAAAGATCAAGTTGACTGCACACATGACATGCAATTATAACAAAATATGATACAAAACATTAACATAGCAAAAAGTGCCTATTTGGTGACAGGTTATACATAAACTTAAAGTACATTTATGTTTTTTAGATTTGTCTTTGTTGCCCTTGTAGCGGAGAGTGTATTTGCTCCTGTCCTGGGTAGCTCACAGGCCCCTCAGGCCAAAACGGTCATGATATCATGACCACTGTGCAGTGTTCAACACGGCAACAACACTCACCCTTTTACACCCCCCTCTCAAACACACACACACACCCCTCACACACACACACACACACACACACACACACACACACACACACACTCACGTGGTGTTTAGTGAGGGCTGCCTGAACAATGTATTACCTGAGCATGAACATGCTTTTCCTGTGGTCAGGATGAAAGAGAGAGGGTGCGGGCCTGATCAGAGGGGTTTCTGTTACAGAGCCGAGAAACAATGACGGAGGGTTTGTGACCTGTTTGTGACATGTTCACTGTCAGAATACAACTCCATGGAAATGTCTTCTAACCAACTGTGGCAAGTTTTATAACAGCCACTACAAAACACAGTTGTTGTAATTGTTCAATTACATGTACATAACAACTGCCCGACACTTGGTTTAATTAGGTTAAGTAGTGACGAACAGTGTTGTGACACCAGAGTTCACGGAGGGAGGCAATAGAGTATCTTTGAAACTGTTCACTGTAAACAGACTGCATTTTGGAAACAGCAAACTAACCGATAGTCATGTCCTCACCACAGTGTACGGTTAATAAAATATGTCAAGCCCATTATCCAGCACGGGAAGAAGCCAGAGCACACTGAGAGGTGTGCGGGATTTACAGAGTGCCAGACAAATAAGGAAGGCACTCTGCAGCAAAATGCAGCATGAGGATGTCTGACTGTGATGCCAATGAAATTGAAAGTTTGTGCTAAGTCGAGCGTTCCCTGTACGTGCAGGGAATATTTAAAAGAGAGGAGTTAACCCTTCTACAACACTTAGAAGAGGACTTGTAGTGAAAGAACACCCGTGGAGTCGGTCAGTACGCAAAGTAAATACAAGGCAGATGCAAGCTTTTTGCATAATATGTGCATTCCGCATGGTCATCAGACACACACACACACACACACAGGTTTGCATGCTCTCTCAGGCATGGCCACACACATGCTGCCTATACATGCGCATGCACAAGCTGACACATATACAGACATGTAAATAAATGATGTGTGGTGTGCTAGTTCCTGCTGAGTTTTCCATGGTGAGGTGTCTGGATTCAGGTCAAACCAGGATGCAGAAGACCCAGAGTCTAGGGTCATCAGTGTGTCTCTACACAAAAAAATGGGCCTTTTGCGTGTGTGAATATGTGTGTGTGTTTATTGAAACTAGTAAAACACGCACACCTATAGTGATTATTAGACTTTCACTAAAAGAAAAAAGATTAGAAAATTACTAAGTATAAAGAATGATGCATAGAAGTCAGGGCTGTTTGTTTGTTTGGTGAGTCAGAGCTGTTTGTTGTAATTACAGCTAGACCTCCCAAGCACCTCCCTCAGTCTCTGCTCCACACTCTTACCTCTATTTCCATTTATTGATTACACGGGCACTTTTATTGGGTTTGACTGGACAAAGTGCAGTTGTGCATCCTCATGAGTATATACGCCTGCTGGGTGTCAACCCCAGTGAGTGTATAAACTATTGACAAACTTAATCTCAGTTTAAAGTTAGGCTATCAGACAGAGCTAGATTTAACCAAATATGGTCATTTCTAGCAGATTTAGTGTTTATTACCTTTGGCTTGAGCTAATTTGGCTTTTTTTTTTTCAGAACTATAAAGTGCTCAGCACTACTAACCATGGGGCTGTTAGCAGTCTGTCAGTGAGGGGGAGTTCAGGGC
Source organism: Coilia nasus (assembly GCA_027475355.1). Taxonomy (NCBI): domain Eukaryota; kingdom Metazoa; phylum Chordata; class Actinopteri; order Clupeiformes; family Engraulidae; genus Coilia; species Coilia nasus. The sequence continues at coordinate 16,677,966 of CM050214.1, forward strand.
TCTCAAGGTCATGGAAAACCTGGAAAAAGACACATCATTTTGAATAAGAATCAGGTCACTGTAGTAGGCCTTGTTATGGTCTGTCTGATAAACAAGGACTCCTGAAGGTGTAGTCTATGAATCTCATCCAGTGCCAGTTTTTAAAAAGGACTTGAAAAGGCCCTTGTGGCCTTGTAGCTGTCTCATCAGTACCTGTGCTAACAGCACCTAGAGTGTCTGGCTTTATAGCAAATGGAAAATACACAAGGTCAGACGGTGGGCCAGAGGCTGATGTCTATTTTCATTTATTATAATTGATCCCCGACGATAGAGTAGCTGGGTTTTTTTTCGTGTCAACTTAAAAAGAGATGAACACACTTTTCATCAATTGGTGTTTTTAAGCTGAATTAGTAACTTGACTTGACCTTTACAAACAACAAACTGCATAGCTGAGCAAGGGACTAGGCTTGTAGTGCCACGCCAAAGAGCCTTTTCTTTCAAAGAATGAGGGCTGTAAAATATATATTACAGTTAGAGCTGCTACGACTAAGCATTCCAGTTCCAGCATTCCCAACCACATTCCTGTCACTGCTGTGGTTTTTCAAGGAATTCTATGTCATTCCCTCTCGTGGGTTTAGCGTGAGTGGACATCGACATTCACAGCAGCAATTTACTCGTCCGACGCCAGACCACAGCACGTCTCTCACATACCTCAGAGTGCTTCGTCAGCTCTTTGTTTCCCTTCTCTTTGTCTGTCCGGTCGTCTTTGTTCCTATGTAGGCTTGCGTGTTGTGCTCACCTCCTGAGATTTCAGAGGGGCTCCTATGTAGGCCTGTGTGTTGTGCTCACCTCCTGAGATTTCAGAGGGGCTCCTATGTAGGCCTGTGTGTTGTGCTCACCTCCTGAGATTTCAGAGGGGGCTAAACCCTAACTCTACCTTCCTCTGCCCAGAGCTGTGTAGGATTCACCTGCCGTTTAGCTACACTGTGTGAGGAGTGTATCAAATTCTCCATGCTGGGTTCAGGATTTAGGATTGCTCTTTTCTCTAAATATACACAGTACACATGAATTTAATTTGGTAATGAAGCACCGAATAAGACTGGAGTGTTATGGACTCTCAAAAAGACGGGAGAGTAAAAGGACAGATAAGATGAAGTCTGTTTATAATAATAATACTTTTTTTTTTTTTAAATGCGCCTTTCAAGACACCCAAGGCCACTTCACAAATAAAACAAATAGCTACCTGTTGCATTTAACACAGAAACAAAGATCACAGATACACAAAACACTCGAAGATGACAGATACACGAAACACTTATCTATAGCCTAATCCATCTCCTGCTTCCATCTCACTCCTCACCCTGTGCCTTCACTAATCACTTGATGAACTGATTATTCAGATCTTAGATTAACAGTTGACCTATCAGTCAATACGTGGAACGTGTACTGTGAGAGAAGGAGCTTCTGTGGGTGCGAAAGGGAGATCAGAACGGGCCCACCTACTGTATCCCTTCTCTGCTGTTCCCTGGATGTGTTTCTTTGATTCCTCTAGCGTCTCGCGTGTCCTTGGACAGTTTCAGTCAGCCCCACTGTAGCTTCCGCTCCAGTCTGTGGCGGGTACAGGATGTTCTTTCAGCAACCAGTCGCCGTATAAACACACCAGACAAGCAGCCAAGGGAAATTCAACATTGTTAAAAATGACTCTCGCTGTGACATCTTAAAGACTTCCCCTCCACACTCTGTGAGCTGATAAATAGGTAGATGAATACATAAATAGATAGATGGGTAGATAGTGTACTTTATGGATCCCCAAAGGGAAACTGCAGAGGTACAGCAGCATTTAATAGTAACCATAGAGACAACCTTTCACAAACTGTTTACACAAAATAAACACGACAGTACAGGAGTCACCTTATTTGCACCATAACGCAAGTAGATATAAATGCATATATAGAGATATATATTTACAAACATACATACATATACTACTATATTATTAGGTAGTTATAAATAGACCAAAATAAAATGAATGTTTGGCATCCGAGGTGATGATATATGACCAACCCAGACGTGCATTGTTCTGCACAACTGGACCCAAAGCTGCTGGATGGCATTGATTAATAAATACAAAGATGCCACTGGGACAAGACAGAGAAGTTTGTGGCTGAAAATTGAAGGTCATATGTCTGGAGAGACTTCTCCTAACTCTACAACAAGGCGCTGACAAACACACTCACTAACTACAGTTATGATTGCCAGTTTAACTTTGGTTATCACAGATGGATCTCTCTATGTTTGGTTCTGCTTTGGTTTTTTTTTCCTACCGTTTAAATTCCATTTTGTATGGAAGCCCGTTTCCGCCACTTTAAATAAAAGTTTTTTTATGAATTGCGAGATAGTATCTCACAATTCTGACTTATTATCTCACAATTCTGACTTATTATCTCACAATTCTGAGATTCTATATCGCAGTAAAATACCATCTCAACGCGTGGCAGAGAATCATTCATGGGCCAATATAGGTCAAATCGTTCGTTAGGTTACAGTCTGTTTTGTTCGCGATTAAAGAACTCGGTGTGGATTATACACTGCATTTGCTTTGATTGTAATACATTAAAACGGAGTGATTGTGGCATACACCATTGTGTACAACTACCACCACCATCCATGACTCTTAATAAGAGACGGACAGTTTCTCTGTCTGTAATTATGCCAGCAATTCAGCATTTCTGATGCATCCATCTGTAGCCGTGTTGTTGACCCGACATCTGTAGCTGCTGATGGATGAACTCTGCCACCTCGACAACATCCGTTTTATTACGCCTGCGCCAGAGCTGGTTTCTTGCCAAAGTTCTCTGTAAAGTGCGGAGGCTTATTTCAATGCCATGCTCTTCATCTAATGGCGTCCGAATCTCACTTTGTGTGAAACCACGTCGAAAATATCCTTCAATGATCGTATCCATTTTGAAAGACCATGGGAATGTAGGCTAGGGTGTCTGCCCAATGCCTTTAGGCTATCTCACAATTGTGAGATAGTAACTCAGAATTGTGAGATAGTAACTCAGAATTGTGAGATACTATCTCGCAATTCATAAAAAACTTCCATTTAAAGTGGCGGAAACGGGCTTCCATAATTTTGAACACGTTGCACACTGAATTAAAAAATCTTCACAGTCATATACTCACTTTCATGTTACGCCAGTAGGTGGCGCCTGACTCTGCTAGAGGGCCAGGGTGAGCTGGGCTGCTGATTTCAGTGGAGAGGTACTCAGTCAGGGTGAGGGATCAACAGCTCTCATCAGGGCCTGCCAAAGATCTGCCACCAACAGCAGCATGGCAGCCATCAGTGCACCTGTCACTGTGCTCCTGGGGGGAGGGGGTACACATTAAAGCCAGAGACACAGACTGTGGATGGAGACAATATGCCCAGAAAGGTTCAGCGTGATTCACTGCTGGAAATGTTAAAGAACCATATATTTCTTTAGCTAATACACATCTAATCAATCTAAGTGCACATTTACCTGTTTTTTCTCAGTGTCTGAAAATAGACAGGGTCCAAGACATAATACAAACATTTCACAAAGTATTATCAAAAAGAAAAATATGAAAGTGCTCTGTTTGGAAGGAAAAATATATGAACTAGAAAAGCACTCAGAGAGAGCGGATCTCCACCAGGGCAGCTCAGATCACCACCAAAATCTAATCACTTTTAAGTTAGCCCATTTTTGACCTACCCTGAAAATGTCATCAAAATCCATCCATAACTTTTTGAGTTATGTTGCTAACTAACAAACTAACAAACAAACAAACAAATGCTGATAATTACATAACCTCCGCTGGCAGAGGTAAAATGGCCTTTAATAAACTATACTGAAAGATAAATAACAAATGGCCATTTTGGACTCCCTCAGGGCACCAAATGGTGAAACAGAATAATGAATGGTGGAACAAAATGGCAAATGTTGAAACAATTCATACATGGTTCTACTACCTAATTTGTTTCACAATTTTGTGTCTTGAGTACATGTGGTTTTAAGTTTTTAGTGTCCCTTATGTATATTATGTAACTTGCAAATTGATGACCCTGTTCTGACTACAGTACATCAATTTTGTCTATTGAATCACTATATGTCTATATGTTGACCGTATACACTCTCAGAAAAGAAGGTACAGAATTGTACTTTTAGGGGTACAAAGCTTGTCACACCGGCAGTACCCTCAAAGGCACATAATTGTACCTTTTAACCACTGTTTTTCAACTAGTTTGTACCTTCTCCAGAGCTGAATAGGTACACATCAGTACCTTAAGGTCCAAATATTAGCCTTTCTTGGTACATTAATACGTATTGTACCTTAAGATACAGATTTGTACCCCTACTGTCCCCATATTTCTGAGAGTGTACTACAACATCTGCCAGAATCAAATTCCTTGTGTGTGTGAATATACTTAGTCAATAAACCTGATTCTAAAACAGCTGGCAGATTTACTGCATACGCATGGTCGGCTATAAGTGCTTAGGACCCATCTCTGGGCCTCCACTCTGTCTGCTGAGCACCATTAGTGAGACCCACCCTAATAGATTACTCTGCCTGTTCAACTCTGAAAACGCAATCCGGGTGCAATCATGTATATCTTTTGTTGTCGTCGTTGTTGTTTTTCAGCTTATAAAGGACCTGTAAATCTATTAGAATATGTTCAAATCTAGATTTTTATTTCTGGAATGGAGAAGTGATTACAATGACCTGGGCTATTTAGGAAGGCTGAAGCCAGTGCTAAGTGCTAAAGGCATGGACATCTTTACCTGTCAAACTGAGTGCATTGTGGCGAAATACTGCATATTACTATCCACCATTATCACAAATTTCAGATAAATACTGTGAAGCACCCCCACACTTGGTCAGAAATTATGTGTTTTAAACCAGCCATAAACGCACATCTTAACAGGGTAAACAATATAAACCAATGAAACAACAGAAAACTGTAATTTCCGGGATTAACAGTGCTGTGAATTAACTGCATAACATAGTTATTAGAGGAAACCCCTGCACGCGCCCCAAATTACGTCAACGTATTTGCATCCTCTCTCTCACACACACTCTCAAGCAAACACACATGCACACCCACACACGTAAGCACGCTGAGATAAGCCAGAATAGGAAATAACATAAATAATGAAAATCGATGTTCATAAATTGAGCCAATCAGCATTTAAATTACCAGCATTAGCCTGCATTAGATGAGCGCCGACCTGAGGAAAAGTGTGCACTCACAGCAAGCTGTGGTGGTGACATCATCGGAAACCCTGAGCCTGTGCCGTGCAGGTGCGAACGGGGTTGTCAAAACAGAACGGCAAGGAAAGCTCAGAGCCGAGCCAGGTGTACTGTCACAGTGCTCGTGGTGTAAAACAAGCAACACATGTGCCATTTTATCACACAAACAGCGAGAGACGGGTTTGTTTTTTTGGGCGGGCACAGCGGGCTACGTTACACTGGGCACGTGCCAAAGAGGTATACACACGTCGTTTTCCTCTAACCCCTCTGCCTCCCTCTCACGGTGGGGTCGCCTCAAACACTCAGAAAATGGATCGACACTGACAGCTCGGTCACGGCTACCTGTAAGATCTTGATCCCTGTGCTCTGGGTTACACGGACATACCAACATTCATTTCCATTTTGTGCGTAGGATGCCATAGCATCGCTAACAGCATCCTAAATCACAGATGCAACAGCGACTGCGGTGACGTGGTAACTATCGCACGCTGATGATGAGAATGCGCCCGCTTTGGCGATGCTACCTTCTGCGAGTCTTCACGGAGCTGGGGGTAAATGGGTTGAAAAACCTCGCGGGGAGGTCCCGTCGGTGGACCGTGGATCTGTGTGAGTCTTGGACCTGTCTTCGGTGCTGACATCGCTATCGAGCCTAAATCAACAGCGAGAGGGGAAATCTGACGATGCCAGGGGTGACGGTGACCGGAGAGGCGCCCACATTGAACGGGGGCGGCAGAGAGGAGGTACGACGCGAGAGTTTGTAAATAGCCTAATCAGTGTGGCCAGTGAGTTTTCTTTAAAATCAGTGTGTTTCTGAAAGTTCTGTAGTGGGAAAACCACACGATGTTGTGACCCGAGCGTTTAACCTTGCAACTGGATTTCAATAAATGTTTTACGAGGGAACCAAACGTCAGATAGGCTATGCATGCTTTACGCGCAATAATAATCAAAGGTCATTATGGCAAAACTGTCCTTTAGCATAACCTACGCACAGAGGCTAGAATAGCCACATTGTTTTGGTAAAAGAAAATGTGTAATGTTGCAATTTCCATTCAACGAAGCCCTCTCCTGTCAAGAAGAATATCTCCCTGTGACGTAGTCTGTGATAGAAAATGAAAGGTGAGACAACGTTTTCCATGAGGCGTATTCCTCTACTTAAATATCTCACAGACATCAAGTATGGATTTTTGCCTCACTACTAATCATTTGCGTATTTACTTATGAAGAAAACTAATATTTGCCAGGCTGTTTTGGTCGTTGAGGTAGATGGGTGTCAGTGTCAGTGGAACGCAGTGCAACCACGGTAGCACACCTGCAGAGCACAGTTCTCTGCTGGCCACTGGCATGGTTTTGATGCCCCCTTCATCCTATGTGTACACACACACCCACACGCACAGACACACATGGAAAGAACACAGCCACTGTGATGTGTACGTGCGTTTGTGTCTGTGTGTCCGTGCCTATCAGTGTTTGTGAGTGTCCATGTGTATGTGCACGTGCCTGTGTGTGTGTGCATGTTTCTGTGTGTGTGTGTGTGTGTGTGTATGGGGCAGGGCAGGAGCAGATCTGTTTGATCAGGAGAAATAGGAATTGGCTCAGCTTCCCAGGCAGCAGCAGGAGGTGGCTGAAGGTTCTGGTCGGGTGGGTATGGAGGGCGTAATGCAGTCCTCAAGCCCGAGCCTCACTCTCCCTTCCTCCCTCCCTCCCTCCCTCCCTCTCTCTGTAAGCCTTCAGTCTCTTTCCCTCCCCTCCCCTCCCTCCATGGGCTCTGAGTCCCCCCTCCCTGCAAGGCCTCTCAGTCCCCCACCCCACCCTCCCTTCCTCTACGGACTATCTGTCCCTCCCTCCTCCCTCTGTGGGCTATCAGTGTCTCCCTCCTCCATCCATGGGCTAGTGGTCCTGCAGGCTGCAGGGTCAGTCTGTCTGAGCCGTGTGGGGAGGAAGGCGGTCATTTTCATGGGCGCCTGTCCGCTTGAGAGGGCCACTTGACTGGCGAGACGGATGTGAGTCTCTCCGCTGTGGTCCGCAGACAGGTTTGTTCGACAGGCGCGACAAATACATACAGGTCTGTTGTCGTGTGCACACACACACACACACACAGGTTGGGCTGGTTGCCGTGGCCACTTGCATGGAGAGGCTGGCGGTTGCCGTGACCACGGGAGGCTCCATGTGATGGTGCATTGGCTCGCCTCCTTATCGCTCTCCTCCGTTGCCACGGCGCCCAGTGCTCTCAGCACACCGGCTAATTTAAGCCCCGCTTGCGTCCTCACCAACACACACTCAAGCCCCGCACACACAGATGCACACTCGAGCACAAGACAGACAAACACACTCTCACCTCACACACACACACATACACACACACTCAAACACATGAGAGGCAAACATACAATTATCTCACAAAAACACACTCGAACACAAGACAAACACACTCTCACCTCATGCATACACACTCAAACACATGACGCGCAAACACATCATTACCTCACAGACACACACTCGAACAGATAAGAGGGAAATACACACTCAACCCACAAACACACACTGGGACACATAACAGACAAACACACCCTCAACCCACAAACGCAAGCAAACACACACATACACGATACTACACACTTACCCTGTAAAAACACACTCATACATGATAAACATTCAAAAGATTACCCAATACACACACACAGCCTAACACGACAGGCAAGCACACAGACACCACACAAATACACTGGAACATGAGGGGCAAGCATAACCATATTCCGCAAACATTCACTCTATCATGACAGGCAAGCCTACGCGCACCATCCTCTCTCTCTCTCTCTCGCTCTCTCTCTCTCTCTCTCTCTCTCTCTGTTTCTCTCTCTCTCTATCTATCTCTCTCTCACACATACACACACACGCAAACACACACACACACTCACACACACACTCTAACATCCCACAAACACACCCTAACATGACAGGCAGACAACCATTTACACACACACACACACACACACACACACACACACACACACACACACACACACTCTCTCTCTCTCTCTCTCTCTCTCTCCCTAACATTTTTGGTTCTCGATGGTTCTCCTCATAGCACGAGTCATTTGGAGTTGTTCTGGTAGTTCTTCATCTTGGTTAAAAACCAGGCACAGATGATGACACCACATGGTGACGAATTCTGGTTGGCTGTGAACTGCGGGCCATTGCCAGTGGACTGACTGTGGAACAGAAATGTCCCTGATCTGGAGGACATGTGGTGCTGGATGGGGATTGTGGGTATGGGGGAATCTGGCCTCGGCCCTGAGTCACTCTCTTGTTGGTGCTTATAGTTGCGGATCGGGTGAGAGTGGACTCACATTAGGACGTTGTTTGGAAGTGTCTGCCTTACAGTTCTCTATCTGATGTGATCAGACAGACATACAAATACATTATTATGTTGAAATGAAGCCAAAGCTGTCGGTATGTCTGAAATTTAGTTATACTGTAGGTAGATAGACAGGTAATGCTTTACTGCTGCAACAAAGTAGGTGGTAATTGTTGTTAAGATAGCCCAGTCCAAAGAGAAAGATAAATAAAGAAAGAAAGACATAGAGAAATGAATGAATGAATTAATAAATAAGAAGTAGATCATTCAGGTCAGTTTAGCAGTGTTCAGGAGTCTAATGGCTGAAGGGAAAAAGCTGTCCCTGAAACGCGTTGTCTCTGTACAAATGGACCTAAGCCGTCTTCCAGAGGGCAGAAGTTGGAACGTGTAGTGACAGTGATGAGAAGGGTCCTTGATTATTTTGGAGGCTCGGTTTAAGCTGCGCTCAGAGAGAGTGGACTGAAGTAAGGTCACAACCAATGATGTCTGAGGCCTTGTTTACAATCCTCTCCAGTTTTTCCCTGGTGCGACCGTCTGCCCTTTCATACCAGACAGTGATGGAAGAGGAATAGACACTCTCTATGATAGCTTTATAGAAATGCACCAACAGATGTCTACTCACATGAGGCTTCTTCAGTTGCCTTAAGAAGTGCAGTCTTTGTTGTGCTTTTTTGATGATACGAGTGCTGCTACTTTCCCATTTCAAAGTGTTGGTGATGTAAGAGCCTGCAAAGTCTGCAAAAGCTACGGGCTGTATCAAACATGAAATAGAATATCTCACACTCAGCCAGCCTGAAATATCAAGCATGTTTGATTCCTCCGATTTTGCGATCAGGCACTTTTGGAACGGCTAGGACTCCTATCTTACAACACTATGCCAAACAGGGCAATCTGGGCTGATTCTCAGGCTCGATCAAGCTGCCACGGTAATGCCTCCTCCGATTGTCGCAAGGGGCAAAACGGGACGAAAATCTGTGTTTTTCTGTAGTGGGGGTTGGCCTTTACTGAGCCAAAGACAGTTTTCCACCATTGTGGATAATAATTATTTTATTATATTGTATTGTATTGTATTGTATTGTATACAATTCTATTGTATTTTATGGTTCTGAGGGTCCTGAACTGATTTTTGGGCCCTCATCAAATATAATAACCATTTTTATTATTATATATATTTTTAAATGATGATTATTATTATTATTATTATTATTATTATTATTATTATTATTACTTCAGCTCAGTCATGAACTCCACAGAGGATTTCCCACTTTTGAATACCAGTGAAAGGATCCATCATTGAGCTGTCAGGTTATCACAAGCCCACATGTCTCTACACACTGACACTATTCTGAGTGGTTTTGTTAATGTCTCAATCTAGACCTCCAATCTCATACTGTCAGGATAAAGAGTAGATTTACATCTTCTACAGAGCTGCTGCTACTAAAGTCATAAAATAAGACTTGAACATAGGGTAGGCCTATTGCATATGTTTAACTTGTCCATGGCCAGTTTCCAATACATGTCCATGCGCAAGTGAATTCTATTGGAATGTCATGCTTTTATTTCTTGCTCTCGTACCCACAGAACTTTTTATTTTAAACTGTTATGTAATATCAGAACCTTTCTTACTAATAAGAGCTTTCTTACCACCTTACCAGCAGAACCTGTTATTGTAGGCTCTTTCACCATTAGAACCCGTTTATTACACTCTCTCACCAGTAGAACCGCACATATCTTTGCTCTCTGCTGCCCTTTTTCTACCTCTGCCATTCTTATGGTAGTCATCCTCCCCAACTGCATTTTACGCACTTTACTCCCCACTCCCCATGCACAGTCTAGACTCACAATCAACAGTTTCACTGCATGTCCTACTACCCAGTATGTCTATGCATGTGACAAATACATATCCTTGTATCCTTGTATCCTTGTATCCTTGTAACCTGTTATTCTAGGCTTTCTCAGCAGCATAACCTGTTGGCTTCTCTCTAGAACTTTGCTCCATTTCTGGTAGGGTTGTCATGACGATGACAAATGGTGAAACTACCTGAGGTCTCGTGGTGCCTAATGGAAGTGCTGAAGGTGTTGTGAATAATTAATGTCCCACTGTCTCCAGTATGCCAAACTTCTGGGGTGTGTGGTGCCTCAGTGTGGGGTATTTTTATCCGCGTGATCTTTCATCGCTCATGTGTCTGGGGCTGGGCTCCACTGCAGTCTGCGTTGTTGGGGCTAAACATAGAGCAGTTGCTCCTGATCCTTCTCAGAGCAGACGTGATGACACATCTGTGCACCACATCAGGATGAACCTGACATACTCACTTCAAGAAATACTGCCAAACAATCTGGGTCCTGTGGAAGAATGTAATATGCCCCCACCCCCCAACTACAATCATAATGTTGCTCATGATATTCAATAAGGGCCCCCTGTCAGTACAGTGTCTATGTGTCCATGGAATCATTCTCCAGCTTTTCTCTCTTACAGTGCTCCCACAGGGCCGTTTATACTGCACCGCGTTCCTCACTCTTAAGCCTCTAGCATGCGTCTGCGCAATTGGAAAGCATATGGTCTTCTATCTAAAAAAGTCTATCTGTCTGGCGCATGGACAGTGCATGCACAAAACCTCTGAACTCACCTGAAATCGTCAGAAACGTTCCTCCTTTACTGTTTTTGGGATGATGCAGCAAGAAACTTTGGCTGAAAACTTTTCCATAAGGCTTGACACACCTTTGGAATCAACCCGTATGCTGTGCCTGTTCCGAATTTGAAGCTATGGACTATGCTTTTTTCTGGAGCTTCCAGAAGCCAAGAACAGCCAGCCTCTCACCAACACTCCCGATGGTCTCCCAGACGTGCGCGTGGTAGTGTATCACAGGCCTTAGACACACACTTACGCTACACTCCTCATGATTACACACACACTGCACCCCATTCCTCACTCTCACACATTCTTTATCCCGCTCTCTAGTCCTGATCTCTCTACACATTGGTCTCGCTAAGATTTTATGCTGGCAGCCTCTCCCAGGCACTAGTGAATTAAGGGAGTAGTCTTGTCTAATTCCTGAGTGTTTACTGAGTGTTCCCTAATGATGTCTGATCTATACACTTATTCCTGTGGCACATTTATTTACTAAGATGAAATATTTGAGCTACAGTCTTCCCAATATATACTAAACATAATTATCATATCTGGATTCTAATTACAGTTTGGCAAGACCCAGCTGGGCAAAATAGGCTGTAATTTGGGACCTTTTCCTTGGGAAATACTTGCCAGTTTTATGCTAAAACCCCACACAGTCAGAGTATTCATTTAATCTTCCTCAAAAGCGTCCTCCTCAATAACTCTTAAATGGTTTTGTCAAGCTAAATGTTTTTTTCTCCCTTGAGTGAGAATGATGGGTTGCATTAACCTTGAGCAAGGCCTACTCTTTGAGCTGCACACCTAGAGGCACAGTAGAACACTGCACAGATGAAAAGCAGTTTCAGTGTCGGTGGTTCTGTTGAAAAGGTTGCACAAAACCCTTTAAACATTTTCCTCACATTTAAACCCCTGTCTTATGATTGTAGCATTCTGGTAGCTGCCATGAAACCACATTGGATTGGTCAGTTAGAAGTCAGTGGCCAACTGCAATTGGTCAGTCTATTGTCAGCGGCCAACTGTGATTGATTAAGTCAAGTCAAGTCAGGTAATTTTTTGTCAAGTCATTTTTTTAATATAGCAAATTTATAGCAAAATTAGCTTTAAGTTTCAAGATTAGTTCATAGTTAGTGGCTACCTGTGGTTGGTCAACTCATAGTCCATGGCTAACTGGGATTGTAGGCCATGAGCCACAAGCAGGGACACAAGAGATGGAAAGAAAGGGAGCAGGGAGAAAGGGAGGTCATTTAGAGGCCTTATTTTACTGTGTGTGTGTGTTTGAGGGAGTGTGCGCATATGCATATGCCTGTGTGTGTGTGTGTGTGCGTGTGTGTGTGTGTGTGTGTGTGTGTGTGTGTGTGCGTGCGTGGGCGAGAGTCTCTTCTACTCTCCAGTTGAGTTCTCCCATTGACCTGCCCCTGTGTTGAGTCTCAGCTAATTGAATCTGTGTGCGCTGGAGGAACATGGCAGTAAAGCTCCCTACAGGTCGTAAACATCAGGCCCCAGCACCGCCTCTTAAGCTGTCAAATAAACAGCACACTGTTGGGTATACTCCCATATCCCACAATCACCATCTACCATAAGTGTCCACACTAGGTGTGTTCTTAGTGCCTTATTTGGTAGAATGAGATGTATTGACATTAGTATAGTATTTGGGACACTTAGGAGTGACACTGTGCTCTTATATTATGGGGTACATTCTGTTGATTATATGCTGAAATGATGGCCTAGTGCTGAAACGCGTATGGTTGAGGACATGGTCCAATAAATCATTATACCAAAAAGAGGAAAGGATTGTGTTTTTTTTAAGTTCATTACCTTATTTGGTTTGTAACTCACACCTGAACAGTGGTCTTTATCTAGGAGTAGAGTGCACCTGTTGTTCTTAAGATACATTGAGTTGAAAGTCCTTAAATAATCAAACCAATTTGAGTGATTGACTTTAATGAAGGATGACTGGGACACAGGGACCCACCTAAATAAATATGGTGCCTATCTTGGCTAAATACAGTACATCACAGAATGAAGTTCATTGAATATACAGTTTGTACTCTATTTCATGTATTTTATCACAAACAGTAAAGCTGCTTTGAAATGTTATTGAATCCGCCTGTCTGTGGAGTTCATTGACTGATTCAGTAATGATGAAGAGGCAACATTGTTCAACAATACCAGCATATTCTCTGCTTTTGAATGAAATGAATGAAATACTTACATATTACATGCAATATATTGTGCAGCACATTCTTTTAAACAATGCAGCTGTTACGCATGTTCATTGACTGTCACAACCAGCTTGTCTCTGGAATTCACTGACATCTCAATTAACTAACATTGTTGCAATAAAACTACTTGATCTCATAGTCTATGCCTATAATGTAATGGCCAAAATATATTGTATATACAAACATGCATGTTCACTGTATGTGTGCATCAGAAGTTTCCTTCCGTTGGCCTGTCTTGGACTGATCTACTGCAAGAGGAAGCTGAAAAGGTCAAAGTTCAGTGGGTCGTTAAAGCTGGTCACTCCCGTGTCATGTCTATTTGTGAGAGACTCACAAAGCTACTCTCCATTATTAGTTACCTGGTCCCCGGAGGAATTGACCAGGTATTGCAATGACCCTGTCCATCTGTGTGTGTGTGTGTGTGTGTGTGTATGTGTGTCTGTCCGCCCATATGGGTGCCGTCTGTGTGTGTGTGTGTGTGTGTGTCTGTCTGTCTGTCCGCCCATATGTGGGGCCAGGTTGCCATCTCTGATTGTGCTTGTTTCTCCCTGAATTTCACCCACACAAGCATCCTCTGTCCATTATTATGCATACTCTCTCTTTCCAGTGTACTTGGTCTTTCTCCTTCATACTCTCTCTGTCTCTCTCTCTGTCTCTTTTTCTCTTTCAGTCTTTCTGTCTCTCCCTCTCTCTAACCCGTGCTCACTCTCTCTCTCTCTCTCTCTCTCTCTCTCTCCCTCTCTGTCTCTCTCTGTCTCTCTCTCGTTCTCTCTCAGTCTTTCTCTCTCCCTCTCTCTTACCCTCACTCTATCTCTCTTTCTCTCTCCCTTTCTCTCTCTCTCTGTCTCATACACTTGCTCTCCATCACATCTCTCCATCATGATCCCCCCCCCCCCCCCCATAATTTCTCTTTCCATCCCACGCTCCCTTACGTACTTGATCCCTTTTTAACCTTCACACTTTGTCTCTGTCCCTCCATCACTCACACCCTCCATCACAATCTCTCTGTCTCTCTCCATCATGATCTCACTTTTTCTCTCTAAATCATACTCTCTCTAGCTTATCTTTCTCTCTCTCTAACACAGTCTCTCTTTCTCTCCATCACACACACACATGCCCTCTTCATCGTGTTCTTTTCCCCTTTCTCCCACTCCCTCTCTCCCTCTTTCTTTCTCTCACTCTCTCTTCATCATACACACTCTCTTTCCACCATATCTTTCTCTCTTTCCAACATGCTCTCTCTTTCTGTCCATCCACATTCTCTTTTTCTCTCCATCACAC
>CM050214.1:16702706-16727706 GCA_027475355.1 Coilia nasus
ACCCCACTAAATCCTAAACCCCACTAAATACACTGAACCCCCACAAACACACTGAACCCCACTAACACACTGAACCCCCACTAACACACTGTCCTCATGTTCTCCTGTCATCTCTCTGCAGCAGTGGCCCCTGAAGCAGTCCCTTGGGGGGTCAACACACTGTACCCCCCTAACTTAGTGTCCTCCTGTAACACACTGAACCCCATTAACTTAGTGTCCTCCTGTAACACACTGTACCCCCCTAACTTAGTGTCCTCCTGTAACACACTGTACCCCCCTAACTTAGTGTCCTCCTCTAACACACTGTACCCCCCTAACTTAGTGTCCTCCTGTAACACACTGTACCCCCCTAACTTAGTGTCCTCCTCTAACACACTGTACCCCCCTAACTTAGTGTCCTCCTGTAACACACTGTACCCCCCTAACTTAGTGTCCTCCTGTAACACACTGTACCCCCCTAACTTAGTGTCCTCCTCTAACACACTGTACCCCCCTAACTTAGTGTCCTCCTGTAACACACTGTACCCCCCTAACTTAGTGTCCTCCTCTAACACACTGTACCCCCCTAACTTAGTGCCCTCCTGTAACACACTGTACCCCCCTAACTTAGTGCCCTCCTGTAACACACTGTACCCCCTAACTTAGTGCCCTCCTGTAACACACTGAACCCCACTAACTTATTGTCCTCCTGTAACACACTGTACCCCATTAACTTAGTGTCCTCCTGTAACACACTGTACCCCACTAACGTCCTGCACTCCTCAAACACACTGTGCCCCACTAACTTAGTGTCCTCCTCTAACACACTGTACCCCCCTAACTTAGTGCCCTCCTGTAACACACTGAACCCCACTAACTTAGTGTCCTCCTGTAACACACTGTACCCCCCTAACTTAGTGTCCTCCTGTAACACACTGTACCCCCCTAACTTAGTGCCCTCCTCTAACACACTGTACCCCCCTAACTTAGTGCCCTCCTGTAACACACTGAACCCCACTAACTTAGTGTCCTCCTGTAACACACTGTACCCCCCTAACTTAGTGTCCTCCTGTAACACACTGAACCCCACTAACTTAGTGTCCTCCTGTAACACACTGTACCCCCCTAACTTAGTGTCCTCCTCTAACACACTGTACCCCCCTAACTTAGTGTCCTCCTGTAACACACTGTACCCCCCTAACTTAGTGTCCTCCTGTAACACACTGTACCCCATTAACTTAGTGTCCTCCTCTAACACACTGTACCCCCCTAACTTAGTGCCCTCCTGTAACACACTGTACCCCATTAACTTAGTGTCCTCCTGTAACACACTGTACCCCATTAACTTAGTGTCCTCCTGTAACACACTGTACCCCATTAACTTAGTGTCCTCCTGTAACACACTGCACCCCATTAACTTAGTGTCCTCCTGTAACACACTGTACCCCACTAACGTCCTGCACTCCTCAAACACACTGTGCCCCACTAACATAGTGTCCTCCTGTAACACACTGAACCCCATTAACTTAGTGTCCTCCTGTAACACACTGTACCTCACTAACTTAGTGTCCTCCTGTAACACACTGTACCCCACTAACTTAGGCTGAATCCCATTTCTAATTTATACCCCTTCCCCTACCCCTATCCCTTGCCCCTTGCCCCCTGAAACAGAGCAACAATGGGTAGGGGTTGGAAGTCAACCCCTATGAATTGGGACACCACTTCAACAATGACATACGTCATCAGTAGTCTCTGCCAGTTTTTACGTAAGCAGACGCGACAAGCTTTTGCCAGAAATCCAACATGCCGACTGCAGCTGTGGTGGTCTCTGTTGTGTGGGCTATTGTCATCTTTTTACGGTTGCATTCTGAACTAAACAATTTTTACCGTTTCTGCAGAATGGGCTTACAATGCTAGTCTTCGGGGCAGCAAATACGAGTGAACCCGTCAGTTGCTTGTAAACTGTTACAAACGCAATGAGCTAGCCAGCATTCGTGGTTCCCAAAAGAAAAAAGTAACACCGTCACAGCAGAATGACACGCATACCATTTGAACGAACACAACCCCAGATTTTCCAAGGCTAAACCATTGATATTGCTTGCAATTACTTGGGTTACAATATCGAAATAACTGTGTTGCACCGACGCTCGCAATTCATTCACAACTTCCATGCAATTCTATGCATCAACCTCAAGGTCACAAATAACGTTACACTACTTAATACAGTACTAGCGATTTTTTTGTCTGTATTTTATAAAGAAAATGACTATTACGCATTGGAACAATACAATACAGCGGTTAACACAATTTTTCAACCGTAAATAATGGAGAAAATACTTTTGTGAACTAGTTTGGTCTCTGTACTTGTTGTTGCAGCCATCTTGCTGGTGATTCGCAAGGCATTCTGAGAAAATGCTCATACCCCTCTGTCTGGAGTGTGCCTCTGAAAAATCTTCATTTGGAGGGGTATATAGCCCTACCACTTCCCCCTACCCCTCTGCCCTCAGGGGAAATGGGACACCCCTACCCCTACACGTGCACGAGCAAACCGGAGGGGTAGGGGAAAGGGGTACGGACAAGGGGTGTAATGGGATTCAGCCTTAGTGTACTTTTGTAACACACTGAACCCCACTAACGTCCTGCACTCCTCAATCACACTGTACCCCACTAACATAGTGTCCTCCTGTAACACACTGTACCCCACTAACATCCTCCACTCCTCAAACACACTGTTCTCCACTAACGTACCGCACTCCTCAAACACACTGTACCCCACTAACATAGTTCTCCCCCCTGCAGCAGCGGCCCCTGAAGCAGTCTCTGGGCGGCTCTCTGTGCCGTGAGTCCCACTGGAAATGCCTGCTGCTGACGCTGCTGATGATCGGCTGCTTCTGCACGCTGGGCTGGTGCTCGCTGTACCGCGTGACCGTGCTGGCGGCGGACGACCAGGGCCAGACGTATCACTATGGCGACCCGGCGCGCTTCTACCACGACAGCCCCTGCTCCAACGGCTACGTCTACATCCCACTGGCCTTCCTGGCCATGCTCTACCTGGTGTACCTGGTGGAGTGCTGGCACTGCTACTCCAAGACGGCCGATTTGCCGCAGGCGGAGACGGCGCAGGTGTACGAGCGCGTGCAGAGGCTGCAGCAGGCCACGCCCTGCATCTGGTGGAAGGCCATCAGCTACCACTACGTGCGCCGCACCCGCCAGGTCACACGCTACCGCAACGGGGACGCCTACACCACCACTCAGGTAGGCTGGGACATAGACATGTACATACACAGACACACACACACACACACACACACACACACACATATACACACACACACACACATATTTATAAATACAGGATACCTACGCCACCACTCAGGTAGGCTGGGGCATAGACATTGACATACACACACACACACACACACACACACACACACACACACACATATTTGTAAATACAGGATGCCTACACCACCACTCAGGTAGGCTGGGGCATAGACATTGACATACACACACACACACACACACACACACACACACATACACACACACACACACACACACACACACACACACACACACACACACACACATATTTATAAATACAGGATACCTACGCCACCACTCAGGTAGGCTGGGGCATAGACATTGACATACACATACAGACACACACACACACACATACACACACACATACACACACACACACACACACATATTTGTAAATACAGGATGCCTACACCACCACTCAGGTAGGCTGGGGCATAGGCATTGACATACACACACACACACACACACACACACACACACACACACACACACACACACACACATATTTATAAATACAGGATGCCTACACCACCACTCAGGTAGGCTGAGGCATAGACATTGACATACACAAACACACACACACACACATACATTTATAAATACAAGACGCACACCGTTTGCGAGATAGGCACATACACACACACCCTTATAAATACAGGATGCCTACACACACACACACCACAGCACTACAGTACCACAGCAGAGTGGACAGGCACACACACACACATTTATGGCTACGCCACCCCCGAGGTAGGGATATAGCCACACACACTTTTTCCTAGATAGGTCAATGGGTAGGCACACATATATATATTTATGAATACAGGAATAATCCTGGGGCGTGTTCCAAAAAAGTGGTTTAGTGACTTAACCCAGCCAGGTTGTTGTAAGTTGTAACCTCCTAATAGAAGACACTTAAAGGTTCATCCTTGAATCAAAACAAAGCCACGGGGCTCCTCTATTACTAGATTTACCACTTGCTCAGAGTTAACATACCTAGGTAAGTGACAAAACCTGTTTTCTGGAATATCCCCCTGGTATACTATGTAGTCCTAACAATAATCCTAATGTCTGGATCTGAAAAAGGTCTAGGGCAATGCTGCACATGTCTGTTTCTGGAGACATAAATAAATAAATAAATAAATAAATAAACGACTCTCCTTTTGTCTTTTTGCCCTATTCACATTTTTACTACCGTCTCAATGTGATGTATTTATTGTTCTTAATCTCAGAAATGGTCTTTTTGATCTTGAAGCTTGAAATGTTGTTTTGTTTGTTCCCCAGCTACCATGACCGTAAATCACACCCACAGATGTCTGTCTAGAGACCTCTGCACAGGCCCCGCTGTGTAGGCTTAGCTGTCTCCTGCTCACATGCAGTACATCCTGCACAATATTAATGTTATTATTTTTATCTTCTGGTTTTTGGCAGGTACATTTATCCAAAGTGACTTCAAATACTTCAAAAACCGAAACGGTGACATTTGATAATATATATATAAATATGACATAAAAATAGGCTACTGCTATTATTACCACCATCACAGACAACAAAGGATAGACATTTACAGTGTGTGTATCAGAGCTCTGGTGTATATACTGTAGTCTGAGCTGCCTCCTTGACCTTCACAGTGTGTTTGCAGACCATGCTGTTTTCTACACAACTACGGGCCTAGATACTTTATAACACAGTGGTGATACATCCACAGCAGCAGTACACTGGAGCTGTTTGAATTGAGGTTGAACTTTATTCAGCTTTATTTCAATGTTTGAAATGTAATGTCATTTTAAATGTAGGCAGCACACAAAATGTACAATTTAAATTACACACAGCTCTGGTGTATATAGTCTCTACTGCCTCCATTATGGTACATGCTGGACTTGACCTTCACAGCACAGTGTGTTTGTAAACTATGCTGTCTCCTTCACACCTATAGCAGGCCTACATGCTTCACAACACGGTGTTGATACATTCACAGCAGGGGTACACTGGAGCTGTTTGAACAGTTGCTTTTATTACCATAAAGCATGATTAACAGTTGATTACATGGGCAGGGGGTTGAAATAGTTTTGTCCCATACTGTGCATCAGAAGCATTTAAGGTTGCTATTTTCAGAAAAAAGTTTTGCTTTGACAAACTTTGTACCTGAATTCATCTACACCCTGAAAATGTAATATTCCTTGAACAAATAAGATTTTAATTGTACCCATTTATGTTTGTCTTCATCATACACTACCTGAAAAAGCAGAGATGTGTCATTATTTTACCATGCGTAATATCAGTTAATATAGTGTGTAGCCCTTCCCCCAACACATAGAGACACATCTCTCTCATCTCTCTCTATTCATCTCTCTTCTGCTCTCAGACATATCTCAAAGCCTACTGTGTGAGGCTAAGTCACTATTCTTACCTGATTCTCCTTCTCTCTTTTCCTGTCGTCTTATCCTTCATCTTTGTTAAAGGTTATAAAAGAACAACAAATGTGCATCTCTCTAACCAAACAAATATTTTTAATTCTGTACATACATTTGTATGTGTTTTCTCCTCTCTCTCTCTCTCTCTCTCTCTCTCTCTCTCTCTCTATCACACCTTCCCCTCTCTCAGGTGTATCATGAGCGTGTGAACACACACGCGTCCAGCTGTGAGTTTGACTACTCGCGACATGGGGTCAAGGACGTGTCCAAGCAGCTGCAGGGTCTGCTGGACCACCCGGCCGTACGCCTGCGCTTCACCAAGTGTTTCAGCTTCGCCAGCGCGCGTGCCGAGAGCGCCTACCTGACACAGCGTGCCCGCTTCTTCAGCGACAACGAGGGCCTGGACGACTACATGGAGGCGCGCGAGGGCATGCACCTGAAGAACGTGGACTTCCGCGAGCACATGCTGGCGTTCCCCGACCCCGCGCGCCAGCCCTGGTTCTCGCGGCGCGGCGTCTTCTGGCTGGCCTCCGCGCTGCTCTTCTCCTGGCCGCTGCGCGTGGTGGCCGAGTACCGCACCGCCTACGTCCACTACCACGTGGAGAAGCTGTTCGGCGAGAACGAGGACGCCAACGACAGCGACGGCGAGCACGGCGGCTACCGGCACCCGGGGCTGGAGAACGGGGGCCGCGGGCGCGGAGGCCCCACGCTGCGCGTCATCTCGCGCGTCAACACGGTGGACATCACTGAGCTGGAGTGGCACATCCGCTGCAACCAGCAGATGGTGCCTAGCTACTCAGAGGCGCTCCTCATGGACCTGGACCCGGGCAGCGCCAGCGGGCACAACACTATTGGGCCGGGCCAGCGGCACCGCCGCCACTCCAGCTACCTGCTCCAGAGCTGCCCGCGCTGCCACCGCTCCAGCAGCAGCTCCTCGCTGCCCTCGCGCGTGCGCGGCAACGTGGCCATGGGCGCCGGCTCCCTGCCCTGCGGGGTGGGGGCCGTGGTGGCTGCCGGAGGGGCCGGGGCGCGCCTGGGCCTAAGCCGCAGCGGCTTCTCCCTGAGCCGCCTCCACGCCGTCCGACACCGGCGGCCCTGCCTGTTCCACTCCCGCAGCCTGGGGTGCGGCATGGGGGCGAGGGGCAGCGAGGGAGGGGGAGGAGGTGTGGGTGTAGGAGTAGGAGTGGCAGGAGGCTTACTGGCTCTGGCGTTCCGCGTGGCGGATGAGGAGAGACGAGGCGTGCTGGAGGGAGAGGGGCTGGAGGATGAAGAGGAGGAGGATGAAGAGGATGAGGAAGAGGAGGAGGAGGAGGAGAGGGCAAGGCAGGAGGGGAGGAGAGCGGAGGAGAGAGGAGAACTCGACGTGGAGAGGGGAGGCGCAGGGGAGGTGAGGGACGGGGACAGGGAGGGTCCGCCGACGTATGAGGACGCGATGCGCTTCCCCGTTCTCATCGTCCATGGCGACGAGAGTTGCCATGGCGACAGGGACATTGATGCAGGGTAGGGGGAGGAGGACATGAAATCCACTAACGTACAGAAGACAAGAGAGACAGAACTTGGGAACGGAAAAGCAGGAGAAGGCGGGATGGAAGAGAAACAGAGAGAGAAAACTTGGGAATTCTGTGGGAAACAAGAAGAGAATGCAGAAGGAAAGAGGAATGTTATTGGTGTTTGTTAGCGAGTTGGCAGTTAGCATAGGGAGAGATAGTGGACTTTCTCAGAACCTCCAGCATATGTCTTCCTCCACAGGGTTAGCCTAAAACAAGTTGTAGTGATTCAAAACAAAACATTAGCATTACTGAAACTAAAAAAAACAAAAACAAAAACAAAACAAATACACAAAGAGAAAAGAAACCAAATACATTTCTCAGTGAATGTTTCACACCTTGCCTAGGACTATTCTGAAAGGTGTACAGTACTGCAGTTTTCCAAAGCAGCTAAGTAGTTTTCCATGACCCATGAAGTGGACTCAGTCAGGCTTTAGACTCAATTATCGAGCATCCTATCCCCCACAACTCCCCACCCAGTGCCCTTGACTTTCACATGTACTTCACAGACTGTCTGTCCACCATTTCATCATCTGACTCTGAATGCCCATTTAGGCAGCTGCACATTCAGGCTGTGCATGTCCCAACTGCAGGCCGCTGCTGAATCTGCTGAGACCAATCTGACATACTGGCTGGTAGGAGCTATGGCAGCCATTTTAATTACAAACCATGCCACAGGACTGCTAACTCATGCTGTAAATCTCAGTCAGTTAGATTTCCACTGTGGCTACACAATAGGCTATAGATGCTAGTACAGGTTAGCTTTACATGAAGAATGGAAGAAGCTAATACAGATTAGCTTTACATGAAAAAAGACTTTAAGAAGCTAATACAGGTTAGCTTTACATGAAAAAAGACTATAAGAAGCTAATACAGATTAGCTTTACATGAAAAAAAGACAAGAAGAAGCTAATACAGGTTAGCTTTACATGAAGAAGAATAAAACAAGCTATTACAAGTTAGGTTTACCTAAAGAAGAATGGAGGAAGAGTGGTAAAGTTTAGACTAGTGTGGTAGAGGCCTAGCGTAATGCTGCACATACCATGCAAAACCCAAACACACCCAAAATAGACAGATCAGACTCTGTCCAGCTTCCACCCAGGTGCACCTCACCTCAGACATGAAGAAGCAGTGAGCACAGAGAAAGTGTCAGATGTGACAGAAAGAAAGAAACAGATAAAGAGAGAGATCGGGGGATTCTACATAGGATAATTGTGCAAGAGACAAGAAATAGAGGGTAGACAGAGAGATGTAGAGAGAAAGAGAGGCAGACAGAAAGAGACAGAGAGACTTCTCGTCAAGGGGGTGTGGTTGGGGGGTGGAGGTGCTGTGCACTCCTCTGGGAAGCTGGATTGATTTCCTGAGTGGAGGATAAAAGAAGAACAGGAAGAGAGGGATGAGTAAACAAAGCAGGATGAGTAAAAGATGGTCCCTTACTGCTAGTAATTACCTTTAAATGGGCACAGTCTGTCAGGGTCTCACAATGCATTTCTATTTGGTTCTAATTCTAATACTACTTTTAATTCTGTTCTGTTCGTCTTGTTGTGTTCTGTTCTATTATATCCTTTTCTGATTCTTATTTCTAATTCTGATTCTATTATGTTTTACTGGTGTCAGTTACGGGTCTGTATGCAGTTACGGGTCTGTAAACAGTGGCTCAGTCTTTCTCAGAATGTCATCAAGTGCCGTCACAGTGGCCTTTAGTCTCTCTCTCATGTGTCTGGCTCAAGAGATGTATCATCCAGTGACTGCTAAATATTTCACCATCTACCCACACACACGCGTGCACAGACACACACACACACACACACACACACACTCACACACACACACACACGCACACACACACACACACGTTAACACACCCTCTCATGCACGCATATACACAAACAAACACTGTGTCTCACCACATCACATCAGTACCGTGATCATAGTTGCCTATAGTTGTACCACTGTGCATTGTTTATTTGGGAATGTTAGAGCTGCTGTTTTCATGTTGTTTTCCTTTGTCATGTAGCCTACTAGCCTACGAGAGCAGGGTGTGGTTACTTTGCCCATGTTGGCAAATCAAAACAGGTACAGTATGATTCTCAAAAAATACTCTGCCTGTAAAGCACAGGATACAGGATATAGCAGGAGTTAGCCCACACCAGCACAGCATCACAGACACAGACACACACAGACACACAGACACACACACACACACACACACCCACACACACAAACAACAACAACAACAACAACAGTGTCAAATACATATATGTCTTACATGCAAGGGTTAGGGAAGGTATGTGATTTGTGGCAGATCAGAAGGTGAAGGGCAGTCACCTTCTGGTGCAAAGTTTTCTGGTGTGTGTGTGTGTGTGTGTGTGTGTGTCTGTCTCACTTGTTCATGACTCAGTGTACAGTATACCCCAGGGCTTCCCATCAGACTCAGTGATTACCCAGACCCCTGTGTTAGCTCTGTAAGAAACTAACCAATCAGGAGATGATATGCACAGAAAGAGCCTGTCAATCATGTACTCAAAACAGCACTCAAAGTGCAGCACTAAAGTGACATTCCGAGGGGGCGGGACTTGTTGAGAATAACCTCATGGGTTGAGGAAGTGGTATTTGATTGGTTATTGAGTTGAAGCAGGCCCACTTCCTCCCATTTTGCTGACTCATCCTTTCATGAAAGAAGGATCTTATGGCAGCTCTTCGACTGGACCAGTGGCCATTACACGCTTGGGTGGGGTTGAGGGGTTTGTATACGCATTGTCTTTCCATGTCACAGCCCTCTTCTGCACAGAAATGTAAGGCTTGAGGCTTTTTCCTACACACACACACACACACACCCACATAAACACACACACACACATATATACACACACACACACGCACACATACACACAGACATACACACACACACACACACACACACACATATACACACACACACACACACCCACATAAACACACACACACACACACATATATACACACACACACACACACACACACGCACACATACACACAGACATACACACAAAGGTGTACAGTCACACATTTCCACAAGGCACAAAGTGGCAAACAAGCACCCAAACTAACCGAAGTGCAGGGGCTGTTGCCACCTCATCGACGAGGCACTCACTAGGTGAACATCAGCACGCATGTACCAACTCACAAACAAGCACAAGCATTCACCCACTGACGCAAAGGATGCTGGGATTGAGACATGGCACAGGAGCTGTCACACTGCCTGACGTCTGAGTCCATGAGTGTACGAGCACATCCTGGTGCCACCGAGGGGTACGCTCTGCGCCCTTCTGAAGTGACAGAGGTGCAGGAGAGGGCTACCTCACATCATATTGTACACATGACTTCGGCTACCGCAACTACTGCTAGAGTTTTTTTGTTCCTTTAAAGGCCTCCAGGTTGGTGGAGAGGAGGATAAGAGTGCTGTTTGTTGGGAATGACTATGGGGACTAATCAAAATAAACCCTAACTGCTTGACTTGGAGATTTGTGTGCTGTCAATTTTCTTGATGTCACGATTTCTTTTAAAAAATGTACATGAAGATATTTGTTTCGAAATCTGTGAAAGGTGACATAGAAACTTAGGTGCAACCCAATCCTGGGGCAGATTACTGCATTGTTTAAAAAAATAAACTAGGTATAGAATTATAAATGGTACCACGAAGAACGGTGCTTAATTAAGCAAGAGGACAAATAAACTAGTTATGTTTTGTCGCACTAGTGACACTAAGGACACTAAGTGACACTAATAAGAATGGTGCTTAATTCAGTCAAGGAGGACACCCAGGCATAAATTAACCAACCTCCGACCACCACTGTGTGTCTGTGATATCTGAACACGATTCTCCCAATTCCCCCTTTGGGGTATGTGAGTGACCTGTCATAAAGGGTCTCCGTGGCAACACGCAGTTTCTATGGTAGCATCTCAGGGGTCTCCCTGAGGTCAGCAGACATCAATAAGGTTCCTTTCGCGGCAGGTCACGAGAGGTCACCGAACACCTATTCTCATGGTGTCATCCTTCATGTTAATGGGTCAGGATGCGACCCTAAGACTCGTTTTTTCTTGCTGTCACCGGGGAGAAACAAGAACCAAACATGCACAGCACATCCAATACATTGAGTGTGGCTGTATGTTTGTATACGCCTCTAACTAGATAACTGCTACCATTTTACCGCTCTGTCTTGTATTTTAGGGTGTCTATAATAGGCTTCAATAGTACGAATGAAATGTAACTTTGGAGAGCTACCCACTGTTCTAGTGCTCTGCTCCCAATTGATGTCTTTCATTTCTACACACACACTGAGTACATTTATTATGTTGTCTTGGAAGTCTCTGAATGTGTTTGTCTCCCAGCAGGAGGTATTATCGTGTTTCTATAAAAGATGCCGTGTCCATAGAAACTAAACCTCCACACAAGGTAGGATTTTTGAAAGAGGCACTGAACTGTACTGCATAAACTACACCACAGCGCCACCTGTTGTTGTAAGGCTGGGAGACAATAAAATGAAAAAGTACCCAGCTTCTTGAACGTGATTTGGCATTTGTCATGGTGCCATGACAGAAGTCACATTCCCTGCTGTCCGACAATGAAGCTTGCGATTACTGTTTACGAAACTGCAGTGCACTTGTGTTGTAATGACAAGACAGAATGGACAAAATGGACAAAAATAAGCTGCGTCATTGGTGATTTCACGTAGGCTATCCCATTCAGAAGTCGTTCCAGAAGTCTACCCATGAAACGTTCTGATTAATTATTCTATAATAACAAGCTGCTCATGAGAGTAATTGTCAAGATATTTGTTTGGGTACCAATCTGTCATCATGCGCCACGTTTGTCACTTTGTCAGCAACCTATTGAAATTTAACTGAAATGAAATGAGGTTTGTCGCCTCCTGGACTCTGGCATTATCCCATCCCCGTCATCCCACCCTCCTCTCACCCTCCCTCGCCTTCGAGGGAACGGGACAGCTCGGTTATAGTCACATATCTGATGACAAACGAGCTCCATCAGCACCCAGCCACACTGCCGCGGAAATTACTGCAGCGAGCGTAGAGGACAGCAAAGGACAGAGAGCCAGCAGAGGAGAGGAGAGGAGAGGAGAGGAGAGGAGAGGAGAAGGGGACCGCAGTACTACACACGCAGTCAGGTTAGGTAAGGTGGCAGTCAAGACACACCATGGTCCGACGGCAGAGTGAAATACCACACATAGACGTCTATCAAGAAGTTGCCTTTTTCTTTCTTTCTTTCTACAGAGATCTAAGTTTGGTGACAGCCTACAACTCAAAGGCTTGAACTGATGATTAAACAATAAATGTGTATGTGTGTGCTGATAGAGGTTGCTGTCACATTCAAATGTATGTGCTGAGAATACGGTTCATTTACCAACGGACCTAAAACAGATTTGGCTTTCATCTGATGATATTCTGTCTGACTGCTGATAGATACAAGGCAGAGGGAACTTCACTAAAACATTGCTGCTTAAAAACAATAACAAGTAGCTTTAGTCTATGTGCAATGCATACATAGCCTACTCTGTAATGGTTTACAAAGTTATTAAAATAAATATGCATATATTTACAAGTATAGCAAGCATAAGGTAAGACTATATATATGTACAGAACATGCAAATGAATTTGGAAGGCCCCCTGTAGTAACTTGTATATTGATAGTAAAGGAGATCTATTCTGGTCTGTCTGTCTGGTGCACTTGGTTGGTAATACAATTGGCTGAATACAGCACATATTAATTGCCTCCTTTGATTCTTTTTTAGGTGTCACATCACAACTGTGATTGAGCTCAATATTCTGCTCATAACTAGTTTACTTTCAATCACAGACAGCATAACGACACAGACAGAAAAACAACACAGGTTAATGAGATGGCAAGAGATCGAGCAACAGAGAGAGAGAGTGAGAGAGAGAGAGAGAGAGACAGACACAGAGACAGACAGAGAGAGAGCGAGAGAGAGAGAGAGTGAGAGAGAGACAGAGAGAGAGACAGAGGATGAGAGGGCTGGTTGCGGTGAGAGAGGGAGTTGAGGTGAGAGTAAGTAATCTGGGAGTAATCAGCTTGCAGCTTCCTTGTGATCAACAGGACTTATGGTCATGTCATGACTTTACACAGACAAACACACACACACACACACACACACACACACACACACACACACACACACACACACACACAGTGAAAAAGAAATACACACACATATGGCATTGGTTAGGGTGTTAGCGCTCAAATATATCTCCATACCCCTATTCCCTTTCTCACACCTGCCAGTATATTTGCACACACACACACACACACACACACACACACACACACACACACACACACACACACACACACACACACACACACACACACACACACACACACACACACACACACACACATACACACACACAAATTACTTAAGGAATCAAAACTGTCCAACAGTCTCCTATGAGTTTTACATGAGGTGACATGAGCTGGGTGGCACGTGCCACCTCCCTCCCCATGGGACATGGCACTGGGTTTAAACACCTGGTCCCTTGCCCAGAGATTGGCATCGGTCTGTCCCTTCAGCCACCCCTATTCTCATCCTTAGATACCTTATCCCTCCATCCACCAAGATTACAAGACACAAATACAACATTGATACGAATAGCGTCACACCATACAAAGCCATTCATTATTTTCCAATAAGAAACACACAGAACACACAGTTCAGTACTTCTGAGATATGTTCAGGCCATCAGCTGTGCTGTTTGTGTCTTGTTTATCCTCTTATTGCATTTTTGTGTCAATTCTGTTTCATTTTAGTTTTATCTGCATTCAGCACAGCAGCACATCTGAGAAGCCCATTGTGATTCTTGTCTGCAAATGGTGCTACATAAATAAAGCGTACTTGCTACTTACTCAGAGGTTAGAATAGCAGAGCCCAGTATAGTTTCACTGACATTATTTCTGCATTGCTTGTGCATTCTAAGTCAAGCTTTCAGAGGGTAAAGCCAGCTAGGATGGGTACACAAAAACAGAATTAGAGCTTAAAGCTGCAGTAAGGAGATTTGGTCTAAAATAGACATTAAAGGGGAGAGGCTGTTAGCATAGTCACTATATTACATTTTCTTAGAACAGATCTTTATAGTTAGATGGACATATATATTTAGCTGTTATATACAACACATAATCATATCCTATGCAAAGAAATTGTATATGACACATAAACATGCACATAACTTCATGCTGTTTGCTGTTCCTTGGAGGCAGCTTTTATTCCTTACAATGCACATTCTCCTACTGTCCCACAGGGGGCGATGTCTGAGACGGACACCCTGGCGCTCCGGGTGGACGCTCTGCTGGAGCTGGCTGCCACGGCGCAGAAGCAGTGCCGCGAGCAGAGCGAATGCACAGCTGGCCTGGTGGCGCAGCTGCGCGAGGAGGCCCAGGGGCTTCGCAGGATGGGGGACGAGGTGGAGCAGGACATGGCCAGCATGCGCCAGCAACTCGACGAGCTCATGGACACCAAGGCGGCCTTCGAGGCCAAGCAGAGGCAGGCCAGGAAACTCAGCAGGCACCTCTGAAAGCACATTCACACACTCTTATAGAGTGGACAGTTTAGTGTCCTTTAACGTCATACACTTTCAGAGAATAAATTAGAACAATGCTTCAGCTTGACCAATGAGCTCTCTGGAAGAGCTCTTTAGAACATGTTCCAAATAAAGAACCTTTTCTGTTCACTACTGAAAACTGCTATAAAGGCGATGACCTTTGTGTGTGTGTGTGTGTGTGTGTATGTGTGTGTGTGTGTGTTTGTGAGGGTAAATATGGGCTAGATGAAGTATCCTTCCTGCAGTGAGCCTGATATTCCCCATAGAGCTTTTCGAGCAGTATATTGCTCAGAGAAAAAGTCTTACAATCTTACAATCCCTGATGAATTCTTTTACTGTGACTTACTAGTTTCCCATTATGAGGAGCCCTCTATGAGCTGACTCTTTCTATACCACCAGTAATGGGCTGTTTAAACTGAATGAGCATTTTTTTATGCGGCTGAAGGAATGACAATAGAATGTAGAGGTCCACACTGCCCTACAAAGCCTAAGGGCAGTAACTTCATATTTTGTCAAATTGAGTTTAGACTGGAATCGACCTTATGACACTTCCCTTGTCTTGTGACTAAATCTCTTGCTTCTTCCTAATAAGAAAGTACATAAAAGCATCACTGCTAAGCATTTTTCTTAGTTTCGATGTTCACGCAGTTACTGCACTTTGCCTTTGTAGGGCAGCACAGTACATTATTCTTTATCAGCACAGCCTGTTCATGTCTGATTAGAGCTCCTATATAATTGGTGGGCATTCTTTGCATTCATATGAAAATTACTTTTACTAATTTTGGTAAACATTAGGCCTCAATTTGACAACCTCACAAAAATGTATGTGAGCATATCATACAGTATGGCCTAAATCTGAAAGGCCATGCGATTTTCAACCCAAATGTATGGCACAGAGACAGAGGGCTTGTAATCTGTATTTTGAGTTAGTTAGTTCAAATGTACCCTTGGAAAACAAAATGAGATTTCATGGTGTGTCACAAAGAATAAGCCATTACATCTGTTTAAGCTTTTATTGGCACAGCTTCAGTTACATTCACCAGCAATGGCAGTGGACACGTGGCAGAATACTTCTGTGGTTGACATGTGGAGATATCAAATTTGAAGTTACATGATGTCACTCTGTAAATGCTGGTGTTAATTTCACAGTGTGAACTCAATGAATACACTTTCATTCACAACCCAAAGTGTATTTGGATGGGTAAGTTCTATTAAATACAATGGAGAGCAAAGTCCAGCAAAATCCTCCAGTTTGAAATGTTCATATTTACATGTTTAGCATTTACCCATGTTTACCAATAAGTAAGCAAGATCATTAAAGTGTATGTTTCGTTGATGTACCTCTAGCAAGGGCAGCACTCTCCGTTCTCTTAAAAAAAAAGTAATAAAAGAAGTCTCAGTCCACACATTTTTCATGCCCACTGACATTTCACAGCAATAACATTTTCAAAATTCCCCATCATTAAAAGGCACTTAACAGCTTGCAGTGTCTGTGTCTGGTGTCTTGGTTATGAGAGATGCTTGCAGAAATTATGTTTATTGTAGCTGTGGTGGAAAACATTCATCCTTAACAGGAGTACTTTAAGTAACACATCAAATGTGTGCCCTATTCAGACAGGCACTGCAACACCCACACTTCGGAACCCATTCAAACTCATCACTTCTGTCAGTGACACACTGGAAATTATACTTGACTATCATTTCACAAACATGTCTCCCCGATTAAGCATAACTCTCTAAGTACTGCTGCCAATGTTAACTGTATGAAAGGGTAGACCCCTACTGAATTTCACTGACCATACAGCCATACTATTTGTCTGAGTGTGTGTGTATACAAGCACGCATGTATATATATACAGTTTCCATGTTTGTGTGTGTGTGCATGTGTGTATGTGTACGTGCATAGGTGTGCATGTGTGTGTGTTTACGTGCAAGTGCGTGTTTGTGTGTGTGTGTATGTGTTTGTGCTTGCGTTGGCCTGTGCATGCAGGGACATGCATACGTGTGTTTGTGTGTATATCAGACAGTGGTTGCCTTTCACTGAATGTCACCAGAGGCAACTGAGGTTACCAGAGGGGTCATGTGAAGGTGATTTTAAATTCGTGATGGGCGATGAAAGAAGAAGGGCTCGGTCTCATCTGCATTCCAGGCCGGCCCCCTAAACCCGCCGCCATGACGCCTCTGCACCGCTACCACGGCAACAATCAATATCCAGAAGAAGAAGTTCACCCACACCGACCTCTGAGGATGAAGACCAGACATTGGAAAATCACTAATCCTTTTATCCTGGGTATATTTCATTTCCCCAAATGAAGGAGAACATATTTTTTAAATGTTAAATTTGAAAGTTTTTGCATGAATGTTCCAAACTGCTAAATTTTACCTTAACCCACAGACCAGTGCTAACTGTATGTTCACCAAGAACTCCTCAGAACATTTAATGATTTATCAGGTAAACAAACAGGCCACCCCTCAAACCAGAAATGTAAAAATATATTGTACATTGACTAGTATCACCATCTCTTTGTAAAATCAACATAACCCCATTAGCCATTGAGTAGAATGCAGCAGTAAAATGATTTTTTCTGATATTAAGACTGATATTATTAGTCTTAGGTGTATAATTCTGATGTGGTAATTGAGCGTCATCACTGACCTCAGCTCGGTGGAGTCCTGAGGAGAACTGACTGCCGTCGTAGGGGCTCGCCCATGTCTTATTTTCAGCCTCCTCGCAACTGCAACACAGTCATTAGCACAGTTACAGTCACAGCTAGACCTGCATGGCTATAGGGTAGGGTGACCAGATTTCCAGAGTCTAAAACCGGGACACTATGTGTGACGTCATGCGCGTGCACATTCTCTTAGGCATTGTCGTGTAGTAGTCTAGTCTGCTATCAAAGAAAACCGTTAAAACACGGCCGCTGTATACGGCAAGATACATTGTAACATTGACTGCGAAGATTTCACAGAGCGCACCTACCATTGTCACTCACACACACACACACACATTGACTCTGAATTACTGGAAACTTCATTAGGCTTTAATTTAACAGTTTTGTATATGCGATCACTGTAATTTGGGCAGCTTGATGTGGTGTTGGGTGAAAACCGAGACATTTTTGCGTCCCGACGGGCTTTTGTCGGGACTCGGGACACGCGACTAAAAATCGGGACTGTCCCGGTCAAACCGGGACGTCTGGTCACCCTACTATAGGGAAACAGCTATTAGCATAAACACAGCCATGGCTAGACCTTTAATGCTATAGGTAAACACAGCCATTAGCACAAACAGTTCCATCTACACGAGTGTCAATAGGAAACACTGCTATTGTCACAAACACAGTTACATCTACACATGAGTGGCTACAGGGAAACCACATTGCTTATAATCACAACACTACAGTAGCATACCCTGAGATAAAGATTAAAGACAAGAATGCTAACAATATCAGCAATATCAAGAACAACAAGAACATAAGAAGATGCCTCTGTACTTATATGCTGAATGCTAAGGAAATAAGAGGGTGAAAAAGGAAGATGGAAGACAGGATGGAAGATTTGAAGGAAAATATACTGTGGTACAGTTGAATCACCCTCCATCATGTAATAAGCTGTCCGTGACCATGTTCATGACCAATCCTAGTTAACTGTTCTGCAAATATTAGGCTTTCCTCCAAAATACAAAGGATTCTGCACAGAACTTTAAGATTTTGAGAAAAATTTAAAGATTAAGAAAACTTCTTAATAGCAATCAACATTGTAAAAACATTTGACAGTAGATTCAAATAATCATTGCAATGATTTCCATAGGGACTTGTTTAGCTATTTGTAGCTCTGCGTAACCTGTGTGTAAGATTAATTAGATACAATCTAGGAGTCAGTATGAAACAGCATGTGTGGTGATATAGGACAAACGTGCCTGCTGCTACGACCAGAAGGTCATGTAAGGACTTTAATGTGGGTCAGGCAGACTGTGTCTAGGGAACCTCACCCGAACATCACGTGAAAATAAAGCACCTTTATGCTCCAGGACACATAAGGACAATGCTGCAGACACTGAAAACAGTGTCCCCTCAACAATGGCACTTTTATCCACGAGGCATGTAAGGACACTACATAATTCCAGGGACTACATACCTACCTTATAATATAGTATATACTGCCAAGAACTATATATCAGTGACTTGACTCATAGCAATAAAGCTATATATTATACTATATATAAATAATGCCAAAACAATCAGTAAATGTGAAATAAAATACATAGAACTACTTTTAGACATGTCAGAAAATGTGACGCATAAACTTGACGCGACATGATTGGAGAATGGTTGACAAGATTTAAATGTGAGGATTTCTAAAGAAGGCCTCTGTGATCAAGGAGTCTACCCAAACATTGTCCACTTCTCCCTCTCATTCTCTCTGCTTTGAAAACTAATCTGTTCACACAAAGGAAGGATACTCTAGAGTCAGTCGCTTGTTCTGATTTTCAAGAAGTAGTCTCATTTCCCTTTCTCTCAGCACTCCAGTGGTCATATAAAGGGTGAGGCCTAGAGCTCAGGTTAGGAAGGGGGGTTATGAAGCACTCCCTATGACAAGAGAGAACAGACAGAAAGACAGACAGACAGACACACACACACACACACACACACACACACACACACACACACACACACACACACACACACACACACACACACACACACACACACACACACACACACACAAAATCTGACTGCGCTTACCTGACGAGAGAGGGCAGGGTCTGCAGGATGTGCAGACACAGGTGCTCTCTGCCAATTCGCAACACACACCCCGACACCAGCAGGAAGAACACCACCACCCCACACACCATCAGTGTCACGTTCAAGCCCGACCTCTCCCTGCACACACAGACACCCACACACACACACACAGACAATCGTGCTTATGGGCAGTCTGTTCACATATACATTTATAAATACCCACCGCAACACATTTTCGTTAAACCAGCAAGAACAACACCCCATGCATGCATCAGCAATAACATACTCTACTGCGCCCCCCCCCCCCCCGCCGTCACACCTACATCCACACACTCGAACACACACACACAGAGACATACACTTACACAATGACACACGAGCAAGAAAACACCCCATGCATCAGCAGTGACACACTGCACTGTGAAAGTTCAAGATTGCTCAAAAATGTCCAACATTCCTCCTTCCACACACACACACACACACACACACACGCACACACAGTCACACACACACACCCACATTCTCCCCATTTCTCTGAATTGCAGAACCAGAGGTGAGGCAAGAGGGCCCAGCTGACAACAGCAATAGTACAAACACAGAGAGAGAGAGAGAGAGAGAGAGAGAGAGAGAGACAGAGACAGAAACATAGACAGAGACAGAGACAGAGAGAGAGAGAGACAGACAGACAGAGAAGAGAGAGAAAAATACTCCCTATTTCTCTGAATTATGACTATACCAGAAGTGAGGCAAGAGGGCCCAACTAACAAAAGTAACAAGCACATTATCTACAGACACCTGATGTCTTACTCCACACAAATTATCTGATTTGGCCAGAAAGGCACAAGCGGTCCCTGTCAGTGTGGGGAGCACAAGGAGATGACACAGCAAGCCAGTGGTAAACACCTCTATTCCCCCACAGTAAGCAAACTCCCCACAGAGTCACAGCACAGCCATCATTACCACCTGGGGCATCTGCTAGCAGAGTGAACCATAAGAGATGTCACAAATAAACACAAATAATCTGTCAGCACAACAAAACATCTCAGGGAGCTGAGCTACAGCATACATAATAGCAGGTCATTTATTCCCACACACAAACTGTCAGACAGCAAGTTCAGCCATAGCTACAAAGACCACTGCCCTAGTGCATCATGCAGTATAGCTGAAAATAATAGACATTGTGACTTGGAAATGTATGAAAAGGTGAAGAGTGTAGTATAAGGGATCACTGAAGATATAATTCAACCACATTAGGGATGTCATAGCCAAGATGCCTAACTACAATGCAAATCAAACTGTGAAACACTTTGAGCTGCATCTTGTATGAATTGTGCTATACAAGTAAAGATTATTATTATTATTATTATTATTATTATTGTTGTTGTTGTTGTTGTTGTTGTTGTTGTTATTAGCCTTGATTCAGAAAAAATACCATCCTCAAACTGATGGGACATTCAAAGAGTGCAGACCTCAGTGCAGACCTTGACCAAGGCCCATATTCACTATCTCACAGTCTTGGAGAGAAAGGCAAACATCGCTGGACCAAGCTTGTGGTTCACGTCTTCTGTAAAAACTTGTGGGAGTCATGCTCCTCCTTCCATCTAAGTTTCATCGGAAATTGGCAGTTAGTTTTTTTGCCTAATCCTGTCGACGGACAAACAAGCAAACCAAGTCCAAAACATAATGTCCTTGGTGGGGGTAAACAACAAACAAACAATCAGTCACAAGACAGAGGTTTCAGCAAGAGTAAGATTGGGAGGGTAGGTTTCAGCATAAGTAAGATTGGGAGGGTAGGTTTCAGCAAGAGTAAGATTGGGAGGTTAGGTTTCAGCAAAGAGTAAGATCATTTTCAAAAGGAGACATTGGGAAAAAAATCCCACCTCTTCCTTCTGAGCTGAAGAAAGACATAAAAGTATATGCAGACAGGCAGGTGGGCAGGCCAGCTAATGGTGTCATTTGTTCCGAAGGAAGTGACTGGTCAGGATTTTTACAGCCCTGTGGCTGCTGAAGTTAGCTTTTTGATATTTCAGCCTAATAAAAAACAGCCTGTTACAGCCTGATATTAATAGCTATTTGGATGAACGGGCAATTTAAAAAAAAAAATATTGCCAACGAATGCTTTGAAAATGCACCACCTAACTTACCTCAAAGACAAGCATACACATGCACTGCCACACCACCTTTCAGACACAAATAAATATAGAGGTGAACTCATTTTTAAATCAAGACTAAAAACATATCTTTCCACCTTTAATCATGTTATGGTAGAATTTTTGAATAATATAATAATAATAATAATAATAATAATAATAATAATAATAATAATAATAATAATAATAATAATAATAATAATAATAATAAAACTTTACTTGTATAGCACAGTTCATACATGCAATATGCAACTCAAAGTGCTTTACAGTTTGGCAGGGTTGTTGCAAGACAACATTTCTTGCGGTTCAGTGATGTCAGAGCAGATAAATACAGAAGCAGACTGACTCTTGCATGAACACAGGTAGGCAGTCCTTGTAGGCCCTAGTCAGCAATCTTTGTAGTCCAGTGGCGTTAGAGCTATGCAACGCTCTGTTAATGTGGGCTCTTATGTGAACATAGGTCGGCAGTCTTTGCGGGCCAGGGGCACTACACGAGGAAAGTTCATTTAGGCGCAGTCGGTTGTTAGTGTCTCCAGGAGCAACAGGGGTGAGGAAAAACTCCCTGTTTGTTTGATTTGCGTGAATTCAGGAAGAAACCTCAGGAATCAGTGAGTAAAACTCCCTGTTTTTCTAGGAGGAAACCTCAGGCAGAACCACGTCTTCCCAGGGTAGCCCATCTGCCGGGGCTGGTAACGGGAAGTCGGTGACTGAGTAGTTAGGTGTAGGCTTGGTTGAATAGGTAGGTCTTTAGCTATAAGCTATCCTTATAGTATAGTTGTATAGTTATTAGTTAAAATGGCATTTTTATTACTGTTATTGTTTTAACTTCTCTTTTCTTCACTTTTTTTTTCTCATTATTTTCCAATCTCAATTTGTTTTGATTGGAAAGTGTTCTGGAGACCATAGATTTGGTGTTACTTCATTAATGCATTACACTTAGCTGACACTCTTATCCAGAGTGACTTACAGATATTTACAGGGTTTCAGTTGCAGTCCCTGGAGCAGTGTGGGGTTACATGCCTTGCTCAAGGGCATCTCAACCATGGATAGGGCAGGATTCGAACCAGCAACCTTCTGATTCAAAGACCAACTCCCTAACCACTGGGCCACAGCTGCACCGTGTTACTGCACTTTAAACAATAAAGTTGATTGAGAGTGCTGCTTGCCTCTTAGCATCCCTGTCCACACAGCTGGTGTAGAGCCAGTAGAGGATGAGGGAGAAGCAGTAGATGGACACGAACACTGAGATGGCCGACACAAAGTAGCAGAGAGATGGCGAGCTGGAGCTCTCGATGGTCAGCGTCTGACCGGTGGCGTTGAGGTGAACACTCCCATAGAGGATGCACCGGCCTGCAAAGTGACCCTGAAGTGGACATAGATAAGCAGTTAGGAAAATCTCTTCTTAAAATAGAAAAAAATACTTTCAAAAACGAAAACAATTAACAAAAAAAAAACAATGTGTTTCTTTAGTTTATTAATGTAGGCTACACCAACACCCTCACCAAGACCTTTTAGGCTTTTCCAAAACCTGTAAAGACTAGCTTTCATACCAAGTGTATATACATATATACAAGCAATAAGCTTCTTTTGCTATGCAGACACATTAAAGTCCTCACTTCTAACTTTTTTTACGTCCTGTCCTCTGCTGGTTTCTGTTTTTGCTATATCATGTGTATCTAATATGGCACATTAAAACAGCTGACTGAGGTGTCAAGGACAGGCTATCCAGCACACTGGCCGCACTTTGTGTGTGCAGGGAAATGTGTGGTCTGACGTCTCATCAACTTGGAATGTGCTCTGAGCCTCCATTCATGAGGAAAACAACAGGCTAACCGATAATCATGCACCCCTGGCACACTTCTACTAGCTACTTGATCTTTTTCAAAAAGCTGGGTCAGAGGGGCTGTTTGGTTGGACTTCATAACTGTAGGCTAATACTGAGCTCATGCATGTCACTAAAGTCCACATCATCCACGGCATCCATATCAAAACCTATATTCTGTCATGCCCTAACTCATAACTAATTGCATTGACTTTGTCATATCTGAATACACATACACGTAATGTCCGACATAATCATTAATTTAGTTAAGTTTTCCTGGTGTTTTCTGTCACCAACAACCTAAGGTTTGCGTCCCCAAGAAGTAAATGGTCCTATTAGGTAGAAGTGTCCTTTCCTCTTTTCATTTCCAAACCGCTTTTGATATGCGTAGTGAGAAACAAACAACAGAAAGGTGTGGACTTCCTACTCCCACCTGTAGTCTACTGTATCTTACCTGAGTGATGGTCAGGGAGGCCGCAGAGATGATCCCGCAGATGAAGCAGCCCGCGTACAGAACCAGCTCCAGCACCAACAGCCACGGGAGCGCCATCACGAACATCTTTTCACTCTCTCAACCGAGGCGAAGCAGCATGCCAGCCAGGCGCTCATTGCGCATTATTTGGAAAATTGAACTACAATGGTGTCGTTCACAACATTATTGTTACCCAAAAATTCCTGCCAATTTAGTTCTAATAAGTGGCATGCCATGCATTGGATTCTCAAATACAGTTGTGGCAGAAGTGCGAGCTTAAACGGCTGGAGGTTTCCGCTTTCTTATTTTGGTATGTGGAAGGGACCTCGTGTTGAATTGTCATGTGGAATGATTTAACGGTAATCCCCAACCCTAACAGACAAAACTGCAGGGATTTATAGGCTACCAAAGTCTGAAACTTGTTACACACATGTCCTTACCTTATGTAAGTTCGTGGATCTGTGAACATTTTTTTCTGTTACTATAATCTTACAGTAGTATTATGTACATAGAATAACTCTAGTTTAGAGCGTTATCAAATCATATGCATGGACTTCATAAGCTTTGTTATAGGCCAGTTAAAAGGTCAAATGTGAACAAATACAAATGTAACTTGTCATTTACTTAATACCATATTTTCAAATCTGTGTTGAAAAGCATTTGGAAACATCTTACATTTAAAGTTTAGTTTAGGCTACCGCACCATTTCTTTGTGCTTGTTTTCCCTGATAAAGCCACAGACTGATACTTTGAGGTTGGCAGCATACCAGTAAATAATATGAGAAATCTATGATAAGAAATATGCATATTAAATATAAGGAAAGTTGGGTTTTAGCTTCAGTACTCTTACTGGGACTGTCACGGTCAGGGTAAGCCAGCATAAGTCCTGATGAGATTACAGTTCCCCTCTTTATAGGAACCAAATGTCTAGAC
>CM050214.1:16732706-16790206 GCA_027475355.1 Coilia nasus
CTTAGGGTACTGATGTGTACCTATTCAGCTCTGTAGAAGGTACAAACTAGTTGTAAAACACTGGTTAAAAGGTAAAATTATGTGCCTTTCAGGGTAGTGCTGGTGTGACAAGCCCTTGTACTAAAAGTACAATTCTGTACACAATGCCTGTGGATGCCCTGACATTAACATACCACAGCTATTGGGTTTGGGTCTGTAAAGGTCAGTGGTCATACACCTAAAGTCCTACTCATGAAAAATCCCCAATATCCTATCATGCTAGCATCATGACTAGACTTGTGACTGAGGTCAGTAGAATTCCAGGATTTTAAGACTGTTGATTGTGCTTTGTATTCATCAGACTTGCTTATCTGGTATTTGTTTAGGTAACACTTACCTTAAATGTCCACCAACAGAGACCTTACAGATTGTTTACTGAAAGAGATGGATATCCCGGGTTCAGTAAGCAAAAGCTCTTCCACATATTTGTTTCAGCCAACTAACTGAAGGAGCTGATCCAAATCAACACACCTCCTCAGCCAGCCTATTAGGAGAACAGGCAAAAGGAATATGTGGCAGGACTTTTACTTTCTTAAGCCGGTTTGTCCACATGTTTACTGAATTCATATTCAGTCATTCTCATTATTCACCCACACCCAACCACTAATCATAACCTGAACCACACATTACAAGTATCATAACAGAGTTTCAACAAATAGTCTAATTATAAACTGAACATCTGCAGATGGTCTACAGTGCACTCTCCAAGGAAAGCATACCAGTCACATTTATACTGTTGTAGAAATACTGCCTCATTGTATAGTTCATCTGGTAGCTATAGGCAAGTTAACAAATGTAAGTACTTGCCCTAAAGTGTGATGCATTACATTTGCCCAAGATGGATGTTGCCTTGGTTGTTGTCTCCTGAGTACGTCTGGTCTTGCTAGACTAGATAGAAGCTAACGAGGTGACTAAATTAGTCTTAGGAATTACATAACCCAGTGACACATCTCCACTGAGCACTGATTGCTTTGAAAGGTAGGTTAAGAGTTTCATTTCTAAATCAAAAACTCTCTGGGAGCGAGCCCTGCTGGGTGCACTAACAAACACCTGCTTAGTCTGCTCACGGAAATAATGGGGAGAGGCTGAAATGGTACAACAGAAATCATTTTTTGGAGCACGAGCAACGTTCATGTGATGTGTTTATCTCAGATTATTAACAAAGGCTTACAGGCCTCCACAAAGACCAGCTCCAGGCATTGTGTTCCTCTCCTCTGCAAAGAAACAATATAAAGCCAGTTTAGAGACCTACACACACACACACACACACACACACACACACACACACACACACACACACACACACACACACACACACACACACACACACACACACACACACACACACACACACACACACACACACACACACACACACACACACACACACACACACACACACACTTGTAATGCTTGTAATGCTGCTACATATCTGAAAATACTGCCACTGTAAAGGCATTTCCTTCACTTAAAGGTTTCTTTAGAATGAAGGACAGTGCCTGTTTTGCTCTGTACACCATTAGCTTTGTCATGATGTTCAGAGCATTTTAAGAGCACAGCTGCCCATGTGTGTTTAATCATTCAACTACAAAAATAAGTTGGGAGCATTCAAAGAGAATCCAGTTTCTGCCAGTTTTTGTGGGCTTGTGTAACATACTTGCTGTTTTGCCAGTTGTGTTTTGTACAAAAGTTCATTTAATTTATTACATGACATGCACTAGAAGCAAAGTGTTTTTATGGTATTGATACAATGGGGGCTTAGCCATACATACACATGACCATTAATCTGTGAGGCATTCTTTTGTTTGTTGAGTTAAAAAAAAAAGTTTTACAGATCAGCATTTGCACTCTTTCCTTTGACCTGTCTACACACACAAGACTGGACATGCAGTCCTGGTCATGTCTTGGAGAGATTCCCCATGCACAGGTCACTGTAGGTCACTACGTTGATATTAACACTGTCACCATTTCTGAACCTCCTGTTCCCTTCTGTCCAGGGTTCTGGATGTCTGCTGGTGTTCTACGCCCTGACTCATGAAATACTTTGGCTCAATCTTGAAGAGCTATGCTGATACTACTTACAAGATCCTTAAATAACCGATCTATGCTCTCTAGGGAGTTTATTGACTTAGACCAGACAGATGATCTACATGAACAACCACACAGCACAGTTGACCATAAGTGACCCACTTGTAACTCTGTCAAAAAACATGTTGACCATTGACCTTGTTTTGAATATTTCTGACATGGGTTATGTTTGTTTACTGATATCATATTTTCACATTTTGCATCTTTCTATTTGATTGTTTTGATGTTCTTATTTTCAATGTACATCTGTTGGTTTGCTCCAAACACTATTTTGTTATAGTTATAGTATAGTGGTGACAGTAAAGACATTCTATTTAATGTAAAGTTTGTGTGAACAATATGTCTACGTCTGTCTGTCTATCTATCTACACTGCAGAGGGGAGTCTCTACGTTCACGTTTACCCCATGTGCAACTTTGTTGTGTGTGCACCTCCACCCCCTGAAGAAGTTTCTGGGTATTGGTGGGGGTAAGGGCTGCTGCTGGATCTCCAGGAATGGGGGCATGGG
Organism: Coilia nasus; assembly: GCA_027475355.1. NCBI lineage: Eukaryota > Metazoa > Chordata > Actinopteri > Clupeiformes > Engraulidae > Coilia > Coilia nasus. The sequence goes on from CM050214.1 coordinate 16,735,341, forward strand.
TGGGGGCTGAGCGAGAGGCGGACCCCCCTTCCCAGACACCCTAACACAGCAGACATGTGTTACCAAGCGCTTGGCATTGTTTTGCAGCGGGTGTGGACATACTATAAAGCCATCATTCAGTAGTAACATTCCAGACAATGTGCATTATGCAGTAAGCATTATGTCTGTTGAGAGAACTGGTTAGAATGTACTCTTGCTATTGGCAATGGGTTGCATGTGTTTTGTCTATACACAAGAATATGTGAGTTATAAGCGTACCCTTCTCAAGCGCCTTGCAGTCTCAAAAATGATAGAGCATCAGCCAGTAACTATTTTATAAAACATTAGTATTGACAGCTTACTTCACAGCCCATGCTGTGAGTGTTCTAGAGATAATAACCTCAACTTTACTATTTGCAATATGTGTGTGTCTGCGGAAAGTTACAGAAATTAGCCATAATTCACAGTATATGCTGAGCAGCAACAGGTAACCATTCCAAATGACGAACTGATCTGATCACAGGTAGCAGTCACCACAGAGCCAAATGCCAGGTAGAATCATGTCGATAACTGTTTTTTAAAATGGTTCCTGGCTATGTTGCAAAGGCTGTTGATGCTGACATTGTTTTATTGGTCTATTTGGAGTTTGTTGTTTGTCACTTTGATTGTGATCAGTGGTGTCCCTTGCATTCCTAAAAGTTTTACATACAGTCTGACATCCCTGGTTTAAAGGTCACTGAAGCTGAAAAGAATGTTTTCCTGTCTATCTGTAAAATTTCTCTTCAATAGAAAATAATGAGCTGATTTTCAGAAATGCTAAAAACAGTAGTCAACCCCCTTTAACGTAATCAATTTATGTTGACTAAACTGTTGGATACAGTACGACAGTAACGGACATTAGATTCTATTATCTCACTTCAGAGGGGCAGCACTACCTTGAAACTAGTCTTCCAACTTTTCCACTGATTGATCAATCTAAATTGAATCAGTCACCATTCATCATAGGGCCATGAATACACAGAACTGTTCCAAAGTGTGATTTTTCCCCTCTCTGTGTCTAGCCCTCGCTATCTTGCAAAAACAACTTCCTGGGAACCAACTGTCTCTTTAAAAACAACTGCTGGGGACACAATGTGCTCCGACCGGGGTGTTTACGTGATACCAGATATGCCTCCTCTCTCCCATACCAGAGGCGTGGTTCTGTCAGTGTTTTCACTGAGCTTCCACACCATCTCCAGCTCTTTGTGTCTGAGAACTGGGAACTTCCGAAGTAGTTCAGCAGACTATAGATTCTGCCTCATGTGCCAGACAAATCACTTATCACTCTAAATATATACACATCTAACCTGGATATTTGCTGCTAAATATACAGAGTGGCCTACCAACACGTGCTTGCCCTCCCTTCCGTGTATGGATGGCATTAGGTTACAGTTTCCAAGTAGTTTGCACGTGTTCTGCAGTGCAGCTTTCCTGTTACGTCAGTCCTGACTTCCACAGACAGTTCTGTTTTGCTTATAAGCTCACTTACCTACAATATGGTTGATTTTGGGCTGATGTTTTACCACATTTTACATAATGCATTCCACCAGTGCAACAGTATATTAAATTAGCTTTGGCATTTATTAAACATGCAAACTTGATTCAAAACATTGAAATATTACTAAAACAGCAGTCATCAGCGATGATATTCATATTCTCCAAGTTAAACTCCACCTATTTCACTGTGTTTGTTTTAGTAGGCAATGTTGCCAGCTGCCTATTGATATCAGAGGGAGATGCTCTTGTCCCAACCTAGTCAACTGCTCTCTGCCAGTCTAGCAGTCTGAAGGGAGCACAAAGAACTCCTGACACACACTTCCAAACAAAAACACACCTCACCTTCTCCATTTCTAGCTGACTCCTATTTCATTTTATTTCAAGTGTGAATTGGTGTGCAAATTGAGGGAAAAGAGACTTTATTTGGGTTATCGTAAAGTTATTAAGCTTATTTTCTCATCAGTAGCCTACACGTTGTTTTCCTTTACACAGCACAAGTGATAAATCACAGAGACTATATGTGTCAGTTGGGGGAAAACACACAGGTGCTTAAGCCTATGCATTAACTGGGTAAAAGGTTAGATCTAGTATTCTCCTCAGACTGTTGTCCAGATCATGTTTTTGTGTTGTGTCAACACTGATAGGAACATTAATTTGGCCCCGTACTCAATGCATTGTCTGATTATTTATTTATTTATTTATTCATTTATTTTTTATTTTTACTAACAGGCTGTAGCATATCTCAGGAATTTATTTAATCAACATGTCTCAGGATTTGAAACTCTTGGGGTCGTTTTACTATCAAGATTTGCGCTAAAGCTGTTCCTATTAACGTCTGTTTGAGGTAAACATGTAAAACACAACTTGTTTACTGTAACAGTTTAATGATTCTAACGTTCTAGTGTTGTTCTGTCTGAGAAAACAGCCTTACAATACTCGGCATCCCCCAGCTTGTTTGTGAGATTCCTGCCAACTCGTGAAGATGAAAACACATGAGGGAAGGGGCTTGTTAAGGTGGAATGTCTGGGAGCTATAAGCACCTTTTAACACATCTACCACACAGTAGATACAACTACCTTGATGTAATCACATTGGCATAACAGAGTGGTAAAATAATTACTGGCTTGATGAAATGATGAAGGATTAAATGAGCAGCAGTGGAAATAAAATCACTAGAAATACCCATGCAGTGATACTCCACCTTAAGTGCTAGAGGTGGGTAAATCCAGTGGGTTTCATGTTGAGTAGGCCCTATATAAGCGCCGTTTGGTGACTGATGCAGAAGATCAGAGATTCACACAGAACCTGAAAGAACACAATCTTCCTACACGTCGCCTTACATTTGTTTTATTTGCGACCTAATAAGGTAATGGTGACTTTAAAATGCATTTATCTTGCTGCCTTTCTGCATGTGTTCGACATCTTGCCAAGTCTTAAAGGGTTTTGTGGTAGACAGCTGGGATTTGACGCTAGTCGATTTTATTTAACATTATCGTGGTTAGTACTTTCAAGCCTTGGTGTGAAATAGTGTGGTTATGTTGTTTATAACCATCTTTGTCTGTAGGCCCATTTCATCGTTTTTCCATTCAGGCCTTAGTTCTGTCAACGTTAATGTAATTTGTTTTGCCTGGTCGAGCGCGTCAGTTGAACTGGAGTAATCCGGTTTCTTGTCGCAATATGGGTTCTCATGGCTCGGATGAGCGCATATCAGAGATAATATTGCCCTATCAAATGAAATATGTATTTTTTGAGTGTATACCTAACCATTTACGTTTCATTACCTGTGGTAAATTGTATAGCATTGTGACATGATGGAAGAAGCCTAGGATAGATTTTGTGACATTACCCTGTTGTTGTCAATTGAATATGCGTTGCTTAGTTCCTTAGTGTTTAGCTTGGCTACATAATGCTGTATGCATTTAAGCCATTATCAGAGAACGTTTAATGGGCTCTGCCATTATGGAGACTGTATGTGCAAGTCTTTGGCAAGGCTGAATTCAAACATGCTTGTCTCCGACCAGACACGTGTATTCTTGTTCTCGCGAATCGCCTTGCTGATGCAATTATGTCGATCCCTTGCCACCTACTAGCTGCGCATGTCTTGATGAACAACACCGGCTTCCGTATTTAACTGCCTTGCCTTGTCTTTGTCACATTTAGTTTGAAGCCTGTTGGGAGAGCACGAGGTAACTGCCAAAATGAGTACTGAAGTGGACCTTAAAGACGTGGAGCTGAATGAAGTGGATCAGGAGAAACAGCCGATGACTGCCGGAGATGCAGGGAACGGAGATGCCACCTCTCCGACAGGGACTGAGAAAAACGGCATGATAAGTGTGAAGATTCCCGAAGAAGCAGAGAGTAAATTCACTGGGCTGTCAAAAGATGAACTTCTTAAAGTAGCGGGCACACCTGGGTAAGTTATGATTAGTTAATTATGACTAATTAATACATGTTTTATTTTTAACTTTTTTTTTAAATTTAATGTCAGTGGCACAAGTCTAATTGCTAATTATTAATGTCTGCCACAGTTGGGTGCGGACTCGTTGGGCCTTGCTCATCCTGTTCTGGTTGGGCTGGTTGGGCATGCTAGCCGGGGCAATCGGCATCATCATCCAGGCTCCCCGCTGCAAACCGCTCCCGGAGATGAATTGGTGGAATGAGGGACCGCTGTATGAGATTGGCAGTGTGGAAGCGTTCGCTGACGACCTTAAAGGTAAGGGCTTGCTCTTTTTACAATATCAGCATGTTTGTATAGAGTGGGGTGGCACAAGTGAAGAGAAAGACCTGTTGTATATATGAGTAGGTAGAGATGAAATAGAGGGGCTCAATAGTCAAGGTTTGGAGGGGGGGCTGTTGACATACTTTATGTGTTTATGACGCATACACAGACTGCTTTCTGCTTCACGAGTCAGCCTATGGCTGCTGAACCAGCAGAAGCTGGTTCCCACATTGCTCTGCACCCCCCCAACACGCGCACACACCCACACACACATGCACGCACACCCACATTTACACTGCGTGCCGTACAGTCCTTTGTCCTACCCTAACTCCTGTCCTATAAAATTTCACATGTACAGTTATAAACCAATGTTATTCCTGTGAATTCAGCTGTACCCAGTATCAGCTTAATTCACCTACCACGCAGCCTTCTTTGGTAGCTGCCTCTTCAAATGTTTTCTTTTTTCTATCTGGTGCTTTTGAGAAGAGGTGTGTGTGTGTGTGTGTGTGTACAACAAACTCATCTTGTCTTGCCTTGTGTGTTGATGTCCCAGGACTGAAGCAGAAGGTTGAGGTGCTCAGCCAGCTGAAGGTGAAGGGCCTGGTGGTGGGACCTATCCACAAAGCCCCTGCAGACAAAGAGGACGACCTGGACCTCAACGATGTCTCTGTGTCCGGGGACTTGGTTGAGTTCAAAGCACTGCTCGACGCTGCTCACAAAAAGGGTGAGTCGTGGCTGTGTTCCTCATTATACACTTGCACTGATCAACAGCTGCAGTACACGGTGTGGGAACAGGATTCAAAAAGGCCAGAAGATGCAGTATCACTTTCATTAGCACTGTATGTGAACTAGTACCAAATCCAAAATGTTCAGTCATTCACTATGTACTGCACAATGTAGGGGACAAAGCAATATGACCAGCACCTTTTGTAGTGAATGTTTGTTTCAGACATGGCCTAGGTTTTGGGAGACTAGTTCTGGATGGATGGGTGAATGGATGGATAGACACAATCTTTAGGGAAATTAAGGTGATGGTGTGACCTAGTTCCAGCAATGATACACAAAGTACTGTGTCTAAAGCAAACTGGGCTTTTTCTGACTTCCCTCATGATGAAGCATCTCTCTGACTGGCTTGCGTTCTTCACAGGTATGAAAGTGGTTCTGGACTTGACTCCCAACTATCAGGGACAGAAGCGCTGGTTTGATGACTTGATGGGTACTGCTGACAAACTGAAGGTATGAGAGTTACTATATTCATCTCAAATTAGTGTTGTGTGTGTGTGTGTGTGTGTGTTCATAATTTCTACCTCTGTGGAGTGGGTGATCTGAGCTCTTGGCCTTTTGTGTCAGGTGGCCCTGGTTCACTGGCAGAAGCAAGGAGTGGATGGCTTCAAGCTCTCCGGGTTCGAGATTGTCTCTGCTCTTAATGCCACATTGTGGGATGACATCCGTGCCATTGCCCAACAAGCCCAGAATGACACTGAGCAGACGAGGAGGTGAGCGAATTAAACCTTGGGCCCTAATCCAACACGTTCATTCTGATAATGGACAAGAAATGCACACTGCTGTGTGAAATTGCATGCTGTGAAATACTGCCATCTTGTGGACATTTAATCCTCCCTAACTCATCTATGCTACCTAGTGGTTGTTGCCCTGGGACATTTTTTGAGTTACTGTACTTGTTTAATTGGAGACTAATCAGTGAACCTGTGAAGTGTTTATAGCTTTGCTTGCACTTGATTATTAATGTATTCCTTCATTATTTTTTGCTCCCTGAAGTGTGCTCATTGGTGTGACTGAGAAGACGTCATATGAGGAGGTGGGCAGCCTGTTGAACAGCTCTGGCGTGGACCTTCTGCTGTCGGGTGTTCTGCGTGCCAACAACAACAGCGGGGAGCTGCTCGCCGCCGCCGTGCAGAAGCTCTACGACACACAGAACCAAACCAGGCTGGCATGGAACCTGGCCGACCGGGAGCAGGGCCACCTGGCGTCACTGGTGGGCACCAGCTTGGTCAAGTTCAATCAAATGCTGCTGTTCACTCTCCCTGGCACACCTGTGTTTAACTATGGGGACGAGATCGGCCTGGAAGACCAGTTGGATGGCAAGGTAATGTGCCAATGATATACTGGATTAGAAAAATCTGTACATGTACAGACACACACGTGATCTCACTTCCCCAAACTAGTGTAGTTAATCAGTGTTCCCTTTTTTCTTAGTTTCCAAAGATGGTTTGGTATTCTTCTGAAGACGCTGAGACTCTGAATGAAACTGAGAAGGTAAGAACTCTCTTCCTCAATCTAAATTTGTGTCAGACATTGGTGCAGTCTGTACTTAATGAGGGTGTGGGACTTCTGCTCTCCTAGAGAGAGAATGTCATATCACCCTTTCCTGCCTGTGGTTCCACCTCATCCTGTCCTTGTCTCCGTCCCTCCCCCCAGGCTGAGGTGGATGCGCGTCTATCTCTGCGCAACTTCTTTAAGCAGCTGAGCGAGCTGCGGTCGAAGGAGCGCTCCCTGCAGCACGGCGACTACGTGCCTCTTCTCAGCACCACCTCCACCCTGGCCTACCTGCGGAGCTGGGACCAGAGCGAACGCTTCCTGGCCGTCTTCAACTGGGGGCCCGACTCAGCCACCCTTAAACTGGAGCACGCAGAGCTGCCCCAGCAGGCCAAGGTTGCCGCCAGCACAGACCCTGAGCTGAAGGTGCAAGACACCCTAGACCTGCAGGCTCTCAAGCTGGGTCCGGGCCAGGCTATCCTGCTGAAGTTCCCCTTCATGGGCTAGTTTTAACACAACTATTTTAGAGTCAATGCTGGAGCATTAGTGATACGTGTCCCAAATTTTTCTTTTCTTGATTTTAATTTAAAAAAACTTTTTGCAGTTTTTGGACTGTGTTTGTTGTGGGCATTCTGTTACCATTGGTTTTATGTTACATTTTTAGAAGATGCTCAATGCACTGTGTTAAACACTGGTATTTAGGTTTTTTTTTGTTTTTTGTTTTTTTAAATGCAACGAATTATGTTTGGCAAAGTTTCTAAACATGCACACTATCCTCAAAACTACAATCCCCAGTTGCAACAGTGGTACCTCAAATATGGCATGAATTCCAATCTTGAATCTTCAATGTATTGTTTTGTAAGTTGTGTACATTCCATTGCAGTTTTACTGCATGGGGGGCTGTCCAGTATTTGTGACATTGTGTGTTCCGTTCTTCTCAGTGGATGCAAAGTGATTTGTCTGTGATGTTTTCAACCCCCAAGTCCAATATGCAGTATAAAATATGCCAGTGATGCAGGACTTAAGTGTGCTAATGCAATCTTGTTTTCTCCTCTCTAAAACACACAGCATGAAATGTCAAGGGGGGAGAATAAACATTTGAGAAACTCAAGTTTGGTCCTGGCTTTGTTTTAACTGGACATAATTCCCAGTCTGTGAGCAGCACACTCTTTGGGAAAGAAAAAAATAGGTAAAGTGTTTCACAGTTTATGGTTTTTATTTGAAGAAATACGAGTGATGGTTATAGTTCACATTGTCCCAGTCTAGTGTACAGTTTTATATACAATTTCCGAGAAAAAAAACCTGGGCAAGTTATCAGAGTTAAGATAAGCAGGTGCAGACTTTGTAGGTAAGAGTGGCAATCGGTCACAAAAGGGCCACAACAGATGCAGCATACTGAAAGGATGCCTGCCCAAATGGTTGACATTGCAATACAATGGCTAGAGACTGCATACTACATTGCAAAAATATAGTTCACCTCTATTATATAAGAGAAGTAACAATGTGATGGACCACTCTTCAGCAATGTATGATTAACTATGCATATTTCAGGTATACAGTAACACTGCAGATAACCTGCCAGCCCAGCCAGATGTACTGTTGATATCTAACCTTTATTCAACCAGGATCCGAACACTCAGTGAGATTAAAATCTCTTTTAAGACTGTCCTGGCAGAAACGAGGAGCAGCATTCAAAGTGTTTCTGACATATATCAAATATATGACACCTGACAGTAGCAAAGACCACTTAAACATTACAAACATCTGTAGTCAGTTGTATGTATCATTTTGTCTGTCAGACATCCAATGATACCAAGTTTCAGATGATTTTTGTAACTGATTCTGGTCTGAGGTAGCAGCATACTTCAGTTAGTCCTTTCCAAAGTCAAAGTGTACTTTGTCAATTCACTATGTAACAGGAATTACACAGAGGACTGAAATTGCGTTTCACCAGACACCAAATGTGCAATTTGAACTAGAAACACGCACGCACGCACAAACACACACCCACAGACACACACACACACACATGAAGTGTGCACAGACATCCACAATAAATAGACATAAGACATTCAGATAAACATATACGCTTCCAACAAGAAGGAAAGTTCGAGGTAGCTCTTCTTGGTAGCTGGTGTAGGTGAAAAAGTAAAAAGTGAAATGTGCAATATGTAAGGTGCAATAAGTGAAGGTGCAGTTGGTAAAGTGCAAGTGTAAAAGCAGCATGGACATCAGTGTGTGGATGTCAGTAACATGTTCATGGAATCTTCTTCATTGTGTTGAGTAGCCTGATGGCCTGTGGAAAGAAGCTGTTTCTCAGTCTATTTGTGTGGCACCGCATGCTGCGGTAGCGCTTTCGAGATGGTAAGAGGGCAAACAGTTTGTGTGCTGGGTGGGTGGTATCCTTAATGATATTGGTGGCTCTCTTGGAACAGTGAGATGTGTATAGGTCCTAAATGGTTGGTTGGGGTGATCTGATGATCTTTTCTGCAGTCCTCACCACCCTCTGTAGAGCCTTCTTGTCCGCAGCTGAGCAGCTGCCGTGCCAGACAGAGAGGGTGCTGGTAAAGATGCTCTCAATAGCACCCCTGTAGAAGGTGGTGAGTGCAGAAGTGGGGATGTCACCTCTTCTCATCCTGCGCAGGAAGTGAAGGCGTGTCTGTGCTTTCTTGAGGTGGTGTTGGTGGTCCATGTGAGGTCGTCTGTGATGTGCACTCCCAGAAACTTTGTGCTTTTCACAGACTCCACGGCACTGCCATTGATTGAGAGTGGGGTGTGTGTCGGGTGTTGTTTCCTGAAGTCCACAGTTATTTCTTTTGTTTTGTTGACATTGAGTTGTAGGTTGTTTCCCCCTGATTACTATGGACAGGCGGGGCAGTAAGTGGAATTAGTTTAACACAGAAGAATATCCTGTCTCGTTTGTTATTTTCACTTGGTAACCTGCCATCTCAAACAACTGTCATGGCCATTACTCGGCTAGTAAACAGTTGATTACCAAGCAACGTTGAGCTATGAGCTGAACATTGGTGTGTGTGTTCATTGAAAATTGACCTAATGGTAGTGTTTCTGTGTTTGTTTATAGACAATTGCCCTAATGGTATAGTGTGTGTGTGTTTTCATAAGGTTATTTCAATAGGCCTAATGGAGTTGCAGTGTGTGGGTTTTTATAGGCAATAGGCCTAATTTAGTTTGAGTGTGTGTGTGTGTATTTAAACAATAGGCCTAATAGAGTTGTAGTGTTTGTGTGTGTGCGTGTGCGTGCGGGGTTGTGTTAGAGTCTAACAGTTAGACAATAAATGTAATAGAGGTATATATAGTATGTGTGTGTGTGTGAGAGTGTGTCTGTGTGTCTGTGTGTGTTTATAGGCAATAAGCGTAATGGAGTTGGAGTGTAAGAGTATGTGTGTGTGTGTTTAAGAGTGGGCCTATGAGTGTGCATACTGTAACATCATTGTGCATCATTCATGTAACATACTTGCATATGTTACATATATGTATTTGTTTGTCTCTGTGTGTGCATTCCTCAGTGTTCATGGACTCTATAGAGAAGCAATGGACACTGGTCCAAGAGACATCAGATCTGCTTGCCATCCCCCCATTCACCCGCCGGTCCACACGCCCGCCCATCCTCAGACCATCAACGGCCCATCAGCCTGTCTCAGTGGCACCGCTGAGGGCCCTAATTACCAGTTCACCTTTCTCCTCCTCCTCCTCCTTCTGCTTTTCCTCCCTGTGCTCTGGTGTGCAATGGCCCTCTTTTCTGTGTCACTTATTCCTAAGGGTTCTCACTGCCAGCCCCTGTTCTTATGGATCGGGACGTTTCTTTGCTTCGCTGCCGCTCTGGTCCATTTGTCTTCTGTGCCATGTTGTACCCTGGATTACCAGAGGTGCTGATAGTGTTGCCACCTGTCCCGGTTTTACCTGATTGTCCCGGTTTTTAATGCTCTGTCCCGAGAAAGAAATGTTCTCCTGGGACACTGACACCCTGGTCGCTGCTTATAAGCAAAAAGGTTGATTGGGTTGCCGAAATGTCCCGTTTTTTTGGTCAGACACAGGTGGCAACCCTAGCTGCTGATGGGGTGGTGGTTAAGGTTCTAGTGCGAACACACTGTCCTATCACCTCAAGACCAATTTCCACAGAGATATAGTTTACCAGTTCACTGGGGTTCTCCTGATGATGACTTAGGTAGTATTATGATTGAAATAGTTCCACACTGACTACCTAAAGCGTACAGTGGTAGGTTATGAAAAACAACACTGATGTTTATTAACACCTAGGTGTTATTTTAGGTCAATAAAATGAACTAGCACAACGAAATAAATTACACAAAAGAAGGGACCAGACATCTTCACAAACCTGAACTCAGTTCAACTCATCTAACTCTGTACTGTCTCTTTAAGCAGTCTTTCTCTAAAAGGACTCCCTGACGCATTGCAGGTGGTCCACAACCAATCGAATTGGACTCCTGTGGTCACATGGCAAGCGGAGTCTGAATCTGTCAAGATTCACCCAGCTGATTCATTCAAACTCATAAGTAGGTGTGTCGCTGAAACAAAGTAAGGAAATTGTTTTTGCTGTTATTGCTTGCTTAGAACAGAGTGTTTTGTACTTTCTCAAAAGATATATGAGTGTGATGAACCAACCTGTCCCTTTTACCTTTTCTGTTCTGTCCGGTCTAGGCGCAGGGACACCGTTGTGACAGACAGGTTGTTAGGGAGTGCGACGTCGCGCTTGAAACCTGACAGCCACCGCGGAGGGATACAACAGCTGAACGATTGAGACGCAGGGCAGCAGCAGGCGCGAGGCAGTCGTAGCTACCTACAGTGGTTGATCAGCAGTCAAACGTAATTTTTACAAGACAAGAAACCCAGAAAACCAGAGAAATCACACAATGGTAAGTAGACATATGTCGTTAATTATATTGATTCGCTATTCAGTTGAAGATGTTGATGGGAGATTAGGTCTCATTCGGAGTTGGCATTCTGAGACGCTGATAATAATGTTAAGCCATCTCAGTTGGCTAAAGCAAAACGATAGCTAACTGTGTTAGCATCGCCAATTTACTTTAGATTATAGATTTTAAATACACACGTGCTCCAAGATCCATCATATACCGAAAGCATTATTGTATGCTTTGGTACCAAACGTAGGGTTCTAATCGGTTGGAAAAACCAAACGACCCATTGAGCGTGTAATCTCGCCAACTAGCTTGCTAGCGATAGGTGCGCTTTGAACATTGTAGACAAACGGCGTAGCTAGCCAGCTTAGCTTTCCGTTCAGCGTGGGGCGCACCCAACCATGATCAGCGTAAACGGGTGTTTCAGATTATAGGGACCTTTGCAGGATTGTGTAATGAAACTGCTGGTTGTAGTGCATGAATCGTTATCGTTAGTTGGTGAATAATTGAAATGATCTGTAACCTTTCTAGAACGATGTTTGATGTTGAACCCACCTGTCGGTGTGATAACATGCATTGGATACTTTTATTTAGACACATTGAAATATAGCCTGCATCCCGTAAGATTGTTTTAGCTAGAATGTAGATGTATTAACTAACTTAACCATTCTTTTGGCCATCGTAATTCTAGACGTGTTTTTTTTGGCTTTGTCAATACATCTAATTTGGTTAATACGGACATCTTACCCTGGTATCGAACACTGATATTGCCGCTTAGTGTATTGCTTTGTAAACTAACCGCTGTAGCAGTAGCATCCATCCTGCCAGTTGATTTGTTAGTATTTAGCCGGTAGTGAAGCTGCATGTCAATGAACTCCAGTGCCGTAAAGAATCTGCTCCGGGCCAGTAGAAATTGTGCAGCTAGTCCTGGCTTCTGAACAGCTCATTGGCTTTTACGCGTTAGGCTCGTTAGGTTGTATGTATAACCACGTTAGGTCTCCGATGTACTGCAGTAGGCACGTTTCTAGGGCGCTTTCACTTACTGGTCCAGTATTGCGGCAAATGTGGTGCAAGGCGGACTAATTTTAGACCTGGCGTCAATGATCGATCCCTAGAACGCATCCATGAGCAGTCTCGCCAGCCAGCTGTATTTTCTAAGAACATGAAGCCAGATGTAACCCTTGATGGCTGTCTACGGAATTTCTCATGTATAGTATGGGCAATGTCACTTTATTAAGTTGGTGCTGGTCTGCGTCATTGGCTGCAGGAGTTGCAGTGGCAAGGTTATGCTCCCTCATAATGCCTGACTGAATTAAAAGTGTCCCAGTTGTGCTTTATATGACGATGGTGGTCGAACAGTTGGTAAATTGTGACTAATGCTTATTGTCTAGCAGTAACAGGTGGTTAATATACTCTATTGGGCTTCTCTTTCTTTTTTTCAGGCTGATCAGTTGACAGAAGAGCAGATTGCTGGTAAGCAGGCATGCTTGAGATGATTGCGTTTTGTTTCACCACCACTCTTCAACCCCTGTCTGTAATAAAAGTGGTTGCTTTGGTTGTTTTTTTCCCTTGGACAGAGTTCAAGGAGGCTTTCTCCCTGTTCGATAAGGATGGGGACGGCACCATCACCACCAAAGAGCTGGGCACCGTCATGCGCTCTCTGGGCCAGAACCCCACTGAGGCAGAGCTGCAGGACATGATCAACGAGGTGGATGCTGATGGTGAGCACCGGACACACACACAGACTCTCTCTCTCCCAGGCAAAAGCATGTGCACTCGCACCACATGCTCTCTTACACACACTCATGCGCGCACATTCCTATTTAACTTGTCATGCATAAAGGCCACAAACAGATAGATGCCCCTATGATCTTTATAATGTTATTGTGCAGCTTCTGACCTCATCGCTTCACATGTAGTAGTAAATGACTGTTATTGACAAGCCCACCACCAGTGTACTGATGTGGCTTGTGTAGCTATTTTAAAGATAATGCACATGAATGTTGTTCACCAGATGGATACCCATAAAGTTATATAGTGTATATCTGTAGTGTGTGCAACCTTCCCTTTCTGACCTTTGGCTTGTGTTTGGACTAACCACCTGGCCTTCAGGGAACGGCACAATTGACTTCCCAGAGTTCCTCACCATGATGGCCAGAAAGATGAAGGACACAGACAGCGAGGAAGAGATCAGAGAAGCCTTCCGTGTGTTTGACAAGGTAAGTGTGTGAGACAGACTGACCACGGAAAGAACTGCCTGCTCTTGGTGACTTGTGCTTTAAGACCTGTGCATTAAGCACCTACAGTTGTCGATTAAGAGCGGTGGAAAAACGAGTCACTTTTTGTGTGCCTATTTTAATTCCTGGCACAGTAGATGTTACATATTGTATGTCCTCTTGCATTGGGACATGGATGTCCTTGTCCCAAATAAGCCACCCTTTTATTAAATAAGAATCTTAGTCCTGATGCTGGACAGCAAAGTTGTAATGTATTGTTACTTATGACTTCCTTATGATAATAAACACGAAACCAGTATGTTGAAACTACACAGTTTGACCATATGTTATTTGAACTTGACATGCTTCAGTTTTACTCAGACTATGCCCATTTCCCTTTAGTAAAACCACACAATATCTGTAGTCGTGCAGTATCCACTTCACAGCAGTACATTATCTGATCCCCTGTTACTTTTAGTTCCGTAAAGGCGATTGAGGTGTTTCCACTTGGTGTTAAAATGATTTGGTCAAAAATGCAGTGGTAATGTTGGAACTGAGCACCTTGGAGAAGGCTGCACAAGACTGTCATATACTGAACTTCTGTTGCAAGAGCTCTTTGAGAGTGCAGGCCTTTGCCAAAGGCTAATAAAGCCCTGTCGTGTTTACACAGGCCTGAAGTCTGCCCTGTGCTTAAAACTGCTTAGCAATTTATGGGTTCTTCCTTAGCTATTGTCTTGTCCGTGCATGCCATGAAGTGCAATGAAATGTGTCGGTAGTTCATTTGTTCAGACAGAAAAATGAAGCATAACCTCCTTAGTGAAGGTGACAATGAAACTGCAGAGAGGTTTATATTTGGCCAAGGTGGTTATAGTTGTTGGGTTGCTCTAGTAGCTGAGTGTGTGTGTGTGTGTGTGTATGTCTGCCTGTTCTTCAGGACGGCAACGGCTACATCAGCGCCGCTGAGCTGCGTCACGTCATGACCAACCTGGGGGAGAAGCTGACGGACGAGGAGGTGGACGAGATGATCCGGGAGGCCGACATCGACGGAGATGGACAGGTCAACTACGAAGGTGGGTCACCGTCATCCCCACGGTCCTGCTCCATCTTTCACTCAGGATTAGGAGGATTGATGACTCTCATGTCACAGAATAGGTTATTGAGTGTATAGCTGGACACTGAATGCTAATGCTCTTTTGTGTGATGATGATTGCCAGTTGCCAGTCATGCCTTACAAAGCCTTAGCAAGCCACAGGTTTGATTTGTGCATCTGCATATCCTCTGTGTTGGATTATTTCGTTGCTGTGGGATGTTTTTATGGCCGTTGTAGGGTCTCACATGTATCTGGAAATCATATATCTTTCACACATTTGGATGTGTGGAGTGCTTTTTGCTCAGAGCAGGGAGAGGCTGTAGTGGACTTTTTTTTTTTTTTTCCCCAGCTAGAAGTGTTCTGTGGTTGTCTTTGCCCTGAGTGCATGCATGTAATCCCTAAGTACTCCAGCATCATACACCTATGCTTTTTAGCCAGACCACTTGTATGTGCGTATAGTAGGATTCAGCGGCTCATTTGGGCATTGCTCAACAAACACTTGTTGAGTTTGTTGCTTTTTCCTTCATTAAGATGATTATGATGGTGGTGGTGTTATTACTCTGGGGCCAACAGTGTACTCAGTGTGTACTGAACTGTGACTGAACTAACCCCTAATCATACAATCCTTGGTGATTTTTCTTTCAGGCAAATTGAATTTTTCTAAAATGAATCGTCTTGTTTTGTCTGGTCAGAATTTATGCCGATTAGAAAGGAAATTAAATGTTAAGTAAAAAAGGATTAAACAGGTTGTGTCTTTGTCTGTGTGTTTGTGTTTTCATGTATTTCTGCTCTGGTGTCCTTTCAGAGTTTGTACAGATGATGACGGCGAAGTAGAGCCTGGAGCCCAAAGGACCGAACCATACCAGACCAAACAGTGGGCCCAAACCATCCACTGTCTCCATCCTCTCCGCCCACAGCCTATGTTCTCCACCCTTCTCTCTCCCCCCCCAATCACACCTTCCCATGGAGCGCCCAGTCTTTCTGTTTACTCGCCTTGCTTTTGGTTGCCCTCCCATCTGGTCAATAATCTTGTTCCCCAGCTCCACTGCTCCCCCACTCTTCCCACCCTCATGCCGCTGACCTCCCTCAGGCCACCTCTGGCCCAGAACCCACCCCAATCTGCTGCGGATCCCTCCAGATCTCTTCCAGAGTCAGCCTGTCATGTTTTGGATTACTTCAACACATTGTTTTATTAATCTCAACCCAATTGCTTTAAGTATGTTTTTTTTTACATTCTCTTAATTGGTTTTAAACATTTCCCACAAAGATATAACTTGTGCAATGATCAAACCTGAAATATTTATATACAAATCTATACACACAAAAACATATAAATATATGTATAGTGGAGGTGTTGAGCAACCAATATTTTTCAAGTGTGATGTACATGGACAAGAGCAATGCATGCTTTCTTTTTCTCTTTCTTTTTTCCCAGTAAGCATGTTTCTGTGCTTTTTGCCTGCCTGTGGTTCTTCTCTCCCTCCCTCTCTCCCAGCCCTTTGTTTTCCCTCCCTCTCTCGCTGTCTCTCGCTCTCTCTGTCTATCCCTCTCTGTCTCTGTCTCTAGTATGTTGCTTTTCAGCTCTCTTCCAGACGGTTCAGACTGCGTTAGAAAGGCAAAGATAACTGTGCACTAGACTGCCACCAGTCACCTGCTCTCTCCCACCTTTGCTATTGTACCCCGACATACCGGTGTTGCATCTCAATGTCATCCAAATGCTTAAAGTAGTGGGATTCGCGTACCACCCTGTCTCAAGTAGTTACTTGTCATGCAGAGGCTGTGTTGACCATTACCTGGTGAATGCTGTTGCACAGCCCCTCCAGCTGTCACGTCACAGGCTGTGCCCCGCTAACCAGCCCACGGCTCCACTCTGTCATCCGTGTGATGTGGCCTTGTAGCTATGCATGGTGTGACCCAGGCCCATCAGACTGGGACTCTTACCCATAGCAGCCGCACCCTATCGTGTTTACACTTGCCTACACAGCCAACAGTCTCTTCCCCTTCCCTTTTCTCGCCTAGTTTAGCACTACCTCCTCTCGTCTGGTTCTCCCCCTGCTGGTGAGGCAGCGTCTCTGGCCTCCGTGACCTAGGGGTGGGAGTGCTCTAGGACTGGCACTGGCCCGTCTGCTTAGCTGTGGACCCTGGGCGCCTTAGATCGTGACGTTAAAAGCACTCTAGAGTCTTCAGCAGCCAGCGGCTGGCCTATCGTATGGAGTTGAGCGTCCTTCCACGAGCTGCCACCCCTTGTGATCGATTACCAGCTGTTTACTGGACTGTTTGTGCTGCACCTTAGGAGTTTAGAGGCCGTCCTGAATATGAACTTTCCCTACTGAAGGGTCCTGCCCTCCAACAGTCCTCGACAATCCAACTTAAGAAAAAAAAGTAGAGAAGTAGAAGTGAAAAATTGATCTCCTTATTTGGAGAAATGATATTGTCTAGGTAAATTTGTACTCCCATCGTCTTTGGACGTGTGTTTTTAAGCACTAGGTTTGAGTAGCAAAAAAAACAAAGTTTAAAGTGTCAGTCTTACAACAACAAAAAAGTTTACTTCTATTTATGTATTTGGTGGAAGGAATTCAGTCCTATTTTAAACTGCAAAATTACTTTTAAGGGTAGTAGCTTACTGATGCGGAGCCTCTCTCTTTGTCGGACCTAGCGGATTCATATGTCCCAGTGTGAATCCACAAAAACATATTTTTCTCTGTCACTCTGTTCTTGCTTTTCTCTCTCTCTCTTTCTCTCACTCTCACTCTCTCTCTCTCTCTCTCTCTCTCTCTCTGTCTGTGTCTTCAGTGGCTCCTAGTGCTGTGACTGAAATCTGAACCAGACCTTTTTGTTGATGTGTGAATGTTTTTACTTCTTTTTTGTGGCGTTCATGGTGTTTGTCTCAGATTTTATACAGAAGCTGTTAAACCAGTTTGTCGTCCTGTCGGAGAGGGTATGCATTCCATTGCAGAAGTCATGTTGGTTTCTTGCGAAATAAACTCTTGGACCAGTGTTTCTAAATCCAGACTCTGATCTCTTTATTTTCCTAAACCAGTTGATATACCTTGGTAGAAAGCTGCTAGGCTTACACACATTATCCTGAAAGACTATTTCTGGAAGCTGGACTTTGAATAATTTAAACCATCTAAAGTTACACTTAGGTAAGACCAACATTTACAGATAGTTTAAATGTAGGTGATTTTAATGCTATTTGTTTATATATAGATATGACTAGTTACACAATATGCTTGACCAGTTATTGATGCACAGTCCACAAATTAAAGAACAGCAGCAACTCTGAAACCAAACCACTGCTCGCTTCACAGGACGTGATTCAGTTATTTTTTCACAAGGAGTGGCTCCCTCTAGCGGCTGTAAAATACAAATGGGCTTACTGTAATCGCTTAAGGTCCAGATAGACTGGCAACTCGTCGACCAATCGCATTTTAATCATTGCCCAACTTCCTTATAGCGTCACCCAATAAGCAACATGTCTGTGCAGCTAAGATTGACTGAAGTTTATTTATGCGAATAGTATAATAGCAAAATTCGAGCGTTACCAATCATATTCTCCAACCATAGGAGTGTAACCAATAAGTTGGTTATGAGGGGCGGATTACTAAATTGCAGAGTGGTGTAACTTGCACTAGGGAGGAGGGAGTTGCAAAGACGGCCAATAACAAGTGACGACATGTGAGCCAAGCAGCATCTGAGAGGGGTTTAAATGGTTCACATCAAGCAATGTGACTGTTTCGGATGTACAGGCCAGGTGCGGGACGTTATTAACGGCAGTTGGAATTAGTGCAATTTATCTCGAGGTTTATCGCTACAACCATACAAAAGAGCATCTCACGTACTTCCTAGTTCAGTGTACACATCCCAAAACTGAAATAGGGCCCCAGTTTAGAGCCGTTGTACTATTACAGCACCACCTCCCACCGTACGTCACCTACCCTCAGAAAGTTACGCACAGAGCTCTGAGCTTCACCACCTCCTGTCTGAGATTCCTTTGAGATACTGGGTCGGACACTAACTCCTTACCTCTTTACAGAGAGAAGGAAAGGTAAGCATTCAGTCTTTGTGCCGTTAGATAGGAAAAAAAGCGTTCACTTATCCAAGGTTGCCTGCTAGCGAAGCAGAATGTGTTGTTAGCCAAATTGACTGTAGCGTCACCATCCAAGTTGCAATGAAACATGCACGGAGCAAGTCTTTTTGATAGTTAATTAAGTAAGGTAGCCGTCTAGTCGAGCTGCCTTTTTGAGGTGGCTTCTGGCAACACGTTGTATACTTGTGCGTAACCTGTGTGGGATGCTGAAGTCCAGTGTGACTAGAATGGATAACTAGCCCCTACTGGCAAGAGCCTTGCAGCTAACTTTAGTATGGTATATCAGAAAGTACACAGGTCTGCTGTCGCCATGCGTACACCCATCTATAAATCTTCACCATAACACCCCAAAATGCTTGCCAAGGGCGAAATGGCGTTTACACTGGATTGCAGTTTGGAGGTTATGTAGGTCTGTTTGCATTTTTTGTGGTTACCCACGAATAGAAATGGTCAGAATTGCAGTATGAATGAATTTTCTAGCCATGCGCATACACCAATTGCACTACAAGCCTGCAAACATAGGTCGTGTTTATTCCTCATGGGGATCATTTCAGCTAGCTATCAAGTGAAGCTAAACCTCAAAACAAGACGATGGGCAAAGTTGTCCCAGAAGTCCACAGCATAGGGCAGTAGTTTAGGGTTAGGGTAGTTTCTTTTACTGTCTGTGACCGAGACTGTGCGTAATGTCATTCATCTGGAACAACACGTTTAATGGCAAACACTTTCAAAGTGAAGTGTGTTGTTAATGTCAAAATGAGTCCTACAATTCAGTTGCACCCCATATAGTGCACCGTTTTTGTGCAGGAAGTATTGGTCAGCCTTCAATTCCGTTCTCGTAGCAGTACAGTTAACGATCTTAAGATTAAGATCACTGCAAGACACCTGTAACAGTTTTTGGGGATTCCAATAATGGTAGACACATAGTGGAATGTCTGTCCCTTTCTTATTGCATAATAAGTGACTGAGGCCTAACTTTAATATCGTGAATAGTCATGTCGTGGTGACTCTTTTGAAACTTTAATTTAAACTAACTTTTCATTTCTTTCTTTCCTCCTAAAAGGGAATTTGGCTAGGCTCTAATCGATCAAAGTCGGTTACATTCCATAACAAAGGTTTCTGGGTCAGAGTTCATGCAGTTGGCTTAGAGCCACGTCCATGAAGGAATAGTTTAATGTCTGCCACATTTCCCTGTTGGCTGGCAATGTTTCAGAGATAAGATGGTCCTGATGTTGAACGCTATGCATGATTTAAGTCCACCGGGGATTTGTAGCAAAGTCGTGTTGATGCCACCACCATGCGTCCAGGCTTGCGTGCTTACCCAACAAAAAATGCTACTTTCGCCCGTGTGGCGCGTTGTACGAGTGTAATATAGGTTTGCTGAGACTTGTTTACTCATTCAGCATATTCGACCAACTGGTAGAACAAGTAAATGGGCGAGCCCAGTGTCATGTGATATGTGCACTAATCCATTCATGCCATTCAGGCCCCCCCCCCCCTCTTGCCCCCACTCTCTTAAAGCCATAATGATACACATCGGCCCTTGCTCTGAATGAAAACATTTTTTGTACACCATTCCCACCCTTACTCCTGTCTACTGTTGTCTCTTGCTAAATTTGCATGCTTGCATAAATACAAATATAATTCCTGGCTGTCCATGTTGATGGTAGCTCAGATATGACAGCACTGTTTTTCCAGTATTTAAAGCAAATCGACAACAATTTATTTGTGTGTTTTGTCTTTACTTGGCATTGCATAATGTTGCGGAGGGTAATTATGCAGCTTCTGCCACTTGCTCTGTACCAACATGCCTCCCCATGCAAACACCACCCTGTTGTTATTCGTGCTGCTGTGGCTTGTAGCATTCTTTGTGGGGACATGGGTAGATCTTCCTGGAGATTCATTCCTGTGTGTGGGTGGAAAAAAAAGTTTTGGATGACTCAACACTCCTCCGTGTTTACAGCAGGTGCTTTGTGTGCTGCATGGCTTGCTGGGATAGCAGAGATGGAAAACACAAGAGCAAATAAAGAGACCACAACCGAAAATGAGCATGAGGTTGTCCAGCCATTCACGGCTGAAGTTTAACGAGGTCATTGAGTTCCTCAGGAATCTGGAGCAGTAAAGCACCTCTTTTCTGTGTGTGTGTGTATATAATAGGGGAAGCCATACAGACAGTGTCTTGGGAGCGTGAGGCTGACATTATGGCGCTTTGTTGTGTGGTGTTTGTTCGAGATAGTGTGTAAATGATATGGGCGGATAGCCGTCTAAATGGCAGGGCTCTAATCTAATCTGCGTTAATTGAGTTTGAGCCCAGCGTTAACCACTCCTCTTGGGTGGTGTGTCATGGCACGGTGTGTGTTGATGTAGCCCGCCATGCTGCCCAGCGTTACGGTGGCCTCTGGTTGGCATCGGTTATGAACTGGGACAGCTGCAGGTTTTGCGCAGCTGTGCGCTGTGGAACGTGAGCTGTCACTGCTGTGACATAACCGGGTTGGGTTGCAGCAGTGGCTGGCTGAAAGATGTGACAGCCCTATACCCCTCCACCCCCCACCCCACCCCTTGGGTTGGTCAGATGGGATTCCCGGGTGTCCCCTTCCCATTGGTTGTGTGGTGTGTCAGTTTTCCTGATTGGCATGAACTGGGCGGTCTGTGTGGGGTGTTTGATGAATGAAGCTGTGGTGAAGATTGTCTTTTAACCCCCATCTCCACCTCCCCATCGGATGGTGGGGTACATGTAATGGAAGTATGAATTTGGGTGGGCTCTGGGCAGGGTGATGGGGTTGCTAGGGCTGCCCTCCCCACCCCATTTGCAGTCAGCATTCTTATGGTCCTCTCCGTAATAGTAATAGGTCATATTAATTACCAGTGTCTCTAAAAATAGTTCATTATCTGTTATCACCCCACAAATGGTGAGGTGGATGCATGTTAGGAGTGGGAATGGATGGTGGTTGTGTGATGGGTAGGTCTGGGGCTGCAATAGCGGGCACATACCCACTGGTGAGGTGCAGAGCAGTCCTAGAACTAGACAAAATGAACAAAGTGCCCAGACACTGCTTAATCTCCCGTAGGTTTACTGTGCAATGTTTTGACCATACTGTGTCTTTCTCAGGCAAACATTTATTTATTTATTTATTTATTTAGCCTGAGAAAGAGCCAGTATGGTCAAAGCATAGTACAGTGCACAGTAAACCTATGGGAGATTAATCAGTGTCCTTTACTCTAGTTCTAGGGCTGTCCTGCCCTGTACACCCATGTGGGGCTGACTTGGGTGTCAGAGTGCAGGCCAGATCCAGCTGACTCATCAGCATCCCCAGCAGCAGCTGCATGTGAGTCAGGGGAAGGAAGGCAGTTGTGGCTTGTCTGTCAGTGGTGCTCAGCAGAAGCCATGTCTGCGAGCATGGAGGAGGTTTTTGACTGTAACAGTCAGTAGGGCTCTGCAACCTGAGACTGACCCAGTTGCAACCTGATGCAGGGTTCATGTCCAAGGACCTTCCCTGAAACCTGCTAGCCTGGCTGTTGCACCAAGCTCGTAGACGGAGCTTGGCCTGGCAGAAATCCCATAGACAGAAAGTTCAATGGGCGTCTATCAAATGCCTCTGGATATTACCGGACAGAGCTACAACCAATCAGACCATTGATTCTGATGCCAGTTGCTAGCTGGACATTGCCATCTTGTGGTTTGGAACCGCTGATAACAGAGGCTGTTCTGAATGTTCATGCCACATTTGATCTCATTGGTAGTTTACATGCCTCGTTGCTCTTAAAAAAACGTTCCCACTTCTTTTCAACTGGATTGGTTGGTGATGCAGTAGTTAAACGTCTTGTTGCAGAGAGTCACCAATTTACACTGAAAATGAAAGACTGCTTGTTGCACTGACAATGCCCATTGTGTCCTGCGTAACTGAGGCCCAACAGCAGTGTCAGTGCAGTCTGCATGTAGGCCACCAGCTGTCGAGGCCAATGCTGGAGAATCAGTCATTTCACATGTAGGCTACTGAACTTTATGAACTTCGGTATTTCATTGTAGCCATAAAGTGGGAATAGTTGACTTATTCCTCAGGTCTTCTATTTTCTCACACATGAAGGAATGTTTTAAATGGAATGGCTGCTTTTTGTTTAGTCAGCATGTTTCATACTAGTTTTAGTAGTGACTGTCCAAATGTTGAACATTACTAGTTGAACAAGCACAATTGGTCAAGCTTGCAAAAGCCCAAAAAAATGCCCAAGGCTCTTTAGAAGTCTCGAAGGATCTTTGGCTGATCAGGACTCATGAGGGAAACCTGTTAGATCTCCATCTGCGGTCAGCAGACTGACTGGCTCTGTGGGATAGTGAGGAGATGAGAGGGATGACCTGCATGGACACAGGGGTCTTTGGGTCGAGCCCCAGGCGAATTCCAGAAATTCCCTAGCCTGTCTTCCTGCACCTTTCACCCCAAGCTTCTTTTCATGGAACATACTAGAGGGGAAAAAAACATCCATAGTTGCTGCGTCCAGCTGTGGTCCATATATCTGTCGAGATCAAACCACACAGAACACACAGAAGGAACTGAATTGTCACATTGGAAACATGCTCATTTGTATTGACCAGAAATGAGATTTGTCCGGTTTACAAAACACATGTAAATTAGTTTTCAAAGATGTTAAAAGGACTACTTACACTATGTGTGCCAAGGCCTTTGTTTTTTTTAATATAGTAAAACTATTGTGCTGATCCTTGCATCTGTGTAAGCATTATTGTAGTGTTGGATCTTAGCCAGAGAGAGATATAGCAGGCACGCGAACGCCCAAAGGCCCATACCCTTGTCCGTTATCTGATCTACAGGGTTAGTGCATGTGCTAATGTGAAGGCTGACTTGTGGATCAACACTTGGGCTTGTCAGTCATTGTGAACTGGCTTGGGTTAAATGCCATTATCAGTCAGCCAATCAGATTAGCTCTTTTGCTGACCTATTGTTTTCAGTTGGGTGTCACCGGTCAGATAAATCAGTTTATCTGGCAAAGAACCTGTACACATACTCAGGCACATGCCAAAAAGCACCTGGTCACTGACAAGAGGACATAAGAAAAGGTATTTGATCATGTTTCATTTGCATTGCATCAAATGCATTTGTGTTTTGCATTTGTATTTTGCATTCATAACAATTGGAAATATAGCTAAGTAGCCAGACTAATCGATATATACTGCTCGTTCTGAATTACTAAAGCTAAATGGTTAGTTAGTACTTGGATGCAAAATTTCTTAAGACAGTTGACTTGTGGGAGAAGACTGGGGAAGATTAGCAAGGTCCACCCCTAACTATTAAAGGACAACTTCGGTGTAAAATGAAAATTTGCCTGTTAAAACATCATCCCGAGTTGGTATGTGTACCGAGGAGCAAAAATTATTCAGCCCGCTGCATTCAGAGTTAAACTATTTTTTATCGTTTGCCCTAGAAGGCTAACAATGAAGTGGTAGGTGCCCTTAGACAAAGCACGACGACAAAGCTATTTTTAAACCATTAAAACAGCTCGAACAAACTCCACACTCTATCGGTAGTACAACAAAGGCCCTGACATTAAAAACGAGGCACTGAGAACTTTGTAAGTGTACACAACGTCTATTAATAAAACAGGTTTGATAGGCAGTACCTTGCTGTAGTTTCTCGTCGCCGCTATGTTGGACGTCCACATAGCCGATTGTCGAACAAGGACCAGCGGTCAGAATAGGAGGAGAAGTAGTGCAATTTAATTCCGTGAAACTGGAGGGATTTCATCTGTTCGTGACAATACCCAGTCATTGTGCCCATTTAACAGAGCCATGGTCCCAGCAACGGCACCTAATCCACCAAAAAGGCTACATCTGAAGAGAGGTGCCATTCGGAAACCTGTGCGACTTGGTGGAGATGTATGTCCAACAACAAAGTCAAGAGAGAACTGCAGCCATGGCGACAACAATCGGGAGATATTTCACAGGTTACCCATGCGTGATAAGGACACTTTGCAGCAGTAACTGGTCTTGCAAATCGTCGTGAAGACGCGCCCACAGGCTGAAACTATCGTGTCTGTAGCCTGCATTTCAACCAAGATGATTACATTGTCCCAGCAACGGCACCTAACCCACAAAAAAGGCTACATCTGAAGAGGGGTCATTCGGAGATCTGGTGGAGATGTATGTCCAACAAGAAAGTCAAGAGAGAGCTGCAGCCATGGCAAAAGTCCATTTGCAACGACTTGTTGGTGACGATATCCTGCCATTTTGTACAAGAGACTGAAGAGGCCCATTCAAGTGTCGTTTCACTTAGGACTGAGTCTCGCGTGCTGTTGTTGACGGAAGTCGTGCTGTGCACGTGGACAGAGATAACACGATTTGGAAGACCAGCTTCTGCTGCAAAGTGTCCTTATCACGCATGGGTAACCTGTGAAATATCTCCCGATTGTTGTCGCCATGGCTGCAGTTCTCTCTTGACTTTGTTGTTGGACATACATCTCCACCAAGTCGCACAGGTTTCCGAATGGCACCTCTCTTCAGATGTAGCCTTTTTGGTGGATTAGGTGCCGTTGCTGGGACCATGGCTCTGTTAAATGGGCACAATGACTGGGTATTGTCACGAACAGATGAAATCCCTCCAGTTTCACGGAATTAAATTGCACTACTTCTCCTCCTATTCTGACCGTTGGTCCTTGTTCGACAATCGGCTATGTGGACGTCCAACATAGCGGCGACGAGAAACTACAGCAAGGTACTGCCTATCAAACCTGTTTTATTAATAGACGTTGTGTACACTTACAAAGTTCTCAGTGCCTCGTTTTTAATGTCAGGGCCTTTGTTGTACTACCGATAGAGTGTGGAGTTTGTTCGAGCTGTTTTAATGGTTTAAAAATAGCTTTGTCGTCGTGCTTTGTCTAAGGGCACCTACCACTTCCATTGTTAGCCTTCTGGGGCAAACGATAAAAAATAGTTTAACTCTGAATGCAGCGGGCTGAATAATTTTTGCTCCTCGGTACACATACCAACTCGGGATGATGTTTTAACAGGCAAATTTTCATTTTACACCGAAGTTGTCCTTTAAGAGCTTTGGGAACCTTACAAGGCACTATATACCAGCATAATTAATGGGCTGTTCTTAATTGGGTTAGTCATTGGGTTAACTACTTTGAAAGCCCCTCTTTTTCAGTACACATGATGGCTGTTCATGAATTAAATATTGTGTTGTAAATGATTTAGGATGGGTAAGATGCGCTTTTTGTCTTGGGTCCACTGAAGAACAAAATTGGTCTCATATGTCCCCACATAATAGCTACTTCCTGGAGACTGACAGAGCAGGAATGTCAAAAGGACTTCTGGCTAGCCACACAAACACACACACACACACGGTAGGCTAGGTGTTCACACACACTCTTTCACTCTTAGTCAACCCTTCACACTCTCTTTGTAGTCATCCACACACACACATACACACACACACACACACACACTTTCAGCAGGCTAGTTCTGTACACCGTTTGCAAGCTAGGCATCTGCAGACACTCTACTTGCAAGCTACAGACATTTAGCAGGCTACATTTAAAATCTCTGCAGCCTAGTCATCCAGATGTACTCTCAGCACGTGGTGGGTGTCCAGACACAGTCTTTGCAGGCTAGCTGTAGGACACACACACACACACACACACACACACCCCCCACAATCTGTGATTATTTCTGAGACATCTTCTCACCACAGCCATCCCGCAGATTTGCTTGTTTTTCCCGTTCTTTCATCTGTTCATCTCTAAATGGAAATGTCCATATCTGGCTGTAAGCTATCTTGTGGATCGTATATATGTCTATGCTGACATAAAACCTCACTATACATCGACACACATTACCAGCTCATTACATTACTTTTAACTGCATAGTCTGTGTTTTACATGCCTCACCACTTAAATGTGTGTCAACCGCACATTCACAGCTGCATATAGGAAAACCACCACAACACAGTAATTGTAGCCCTCTCTTTTTTTCCTTTCCTTTTTCTCTCCTTTCATCTCTGAATATTTTCTTCATCCTGGACTTCATTTAGTCTTTTCTGCCTCTCCTGCTACACTGCTCTTTGTTTGTAAACTCATCTCTTTATCTCTCCTTTTTCTAATCCTGTTTTCTTCTTTTTTTCTGGTCTTGGTATTAATTTTCCTCTGCCCATTTTCCTTTCTCTTTATCCATCTCTTGCTGTATTCACCTACTCTCTTTTCTTCTCTCCCTTTTGCTTTGTCACTGCTCCTATATCTTTCTCTCAGTCTTACAAAGCAAAGAATAATAACTCGTAAACCACAAAGCTCCAATTGATTATTTCGCTTGCCTTTTCAGTAACCACACAAACACAATAACTACACAAACACCCAATAAATACAGACACACAATTACTGCACAAATACAACAGTTACACAAACAGAGTATTATCACGCAAATGCAGCACTGCATGGGAAATGTGTTGTACTCTTGCTCTCATTCATGGAGTCTCCTGAGTGGCAGGTAGGGCACAGTCACTCTTTTGTTGGGCAGCAATGTGATCTGGCCTGTTCCAGGCAGGAGCCTCTGGCTGCAGGAATGGATTTAATTTGCCTGGGTTTGGCATCCGAGAATCCCCACTTAAGTAAAATATCCTGCACGCCACTAACGAGCTGGTGCTTCACACACAACACAGGGAAGAAGTATTCTGCAGTCTGGTGTTGGGTACTACTGCGATCTTGCAATGTAAACAAAGCGAAGCTGTTTACTCAAATGTACGTATATGCCGTGGGACTGTTTAAGTCCCCCCTCACCAACATTTGCCTTCCACACTGTCCTTGGCTGTAGCTCCGCGTCACCAGACCTTTGATCACAGCTTTTAGCCACTGGCGCCACTCTCACACACTTGTGCAACTTGTTGGCTTTGATCTGTGTTTGTTTTTTGACATGCGTAGTTGCTTACAGATATGGTTGTGAATACAGACGGTGGCCCTCATGCATTAAACAAACGTTAAAACCAACACAAATTTGAGTGGGGAAATCAATTTATGACAGGGCTCACGTGAGCTTTAGGAAACATGCATATCACTCCAGTAACAAGCGTAAAAATGAACGTCTGCTGTTAAATGTGGCACCTGAAAACGATTTAGATATCATGCCGCAATATACTGTCAATTTTGGACAAAAGCCTCTGTTCAAAATTATAACTTTAGTTTCCTTCTCCAAGAAGACCCTTCTTTAAACAAGGCTTTATAGTGCACGCTTCCACAGCAACTGATTGTGGTAGATATGGTGTGTGGGGGGTACTCCAAGAACATGGATGAGTGACATGCCTGGCTAAGGTAACTGTGGTTAACCACCTCATAGATGAGCCCACAAGCTTTGTCCTGCAATGAGAATGAAGCCATGGGGCTGGCATTTTTATTAGGTTTACCACGTAAAGTTAAATTAGCCTTCAGTTAGTCATGTTGCTGAGAAACACCATAACTGCCTCACTGGATGATAATGAAACGTTGCTGGTCTCTCCTGATAAAAAAACTGTGTGTCCTGAAGGCAATGCGAAAGCGGCTAAACTACCCCTGTTGGTAATGTTCCCTGGCAACACTGTGCAAAGCGTTGTCCTGTGTCTGTCATTTTTGGGAGATTATTTGGTGGATTATATCATGAAAAGTACACTGTATTTACACTCACTGAAAACTTTGGAATGTGCATGGGAATGTCCATTTGTGGCCAGCAGAGAGGGTATAGGACCATTTCTCCTCTTTGGGTACCTGGCTGTCCTGCTGGTTCACTGTGGTTATCTGCTTGCTGTTTTAGATGTGATTGTTAACAGAAGTGTTAATGTATAACAGCACTGGAAGATGCACCCCACACGGTGCACAGGCAGAGCAAAAATACATACTCACCGGGTCACAAGCTCTATGCTTTGCTGCCATCCGGCAGCCGCTTCAGGACTTTGAGCACCTGCACAACAAGACTTAAGAACAGCTTCTACCCCACCACCATCAGACTTTTGAACTCTATGTGCCACCTGCCCCTCCTCACTGCCCCAGCTCTTGCTGCACCCACTCATCCACTCCCTTAGCACCCACTTTGTTCACCCACTTAGCACACACTACGCATACACCCTAGCTAGCACACACTCCACGCCACAACCCCTGCACTCACAGGCTTTGTGCAGTGTTCACTCACCATCTACACTGCTACACTGCATCTTAGCAATACTGTCATACTGTTGTGCAATATAATTATATCGTGCAGTTCATTGTACTCTGCACCTTATTTATCTCTATCTTGATACTGTAAATTTCTCTTTAGGCTTGTATACATTTGTTTTATATTCTTGTTTGTATATACTGCTGTACATTTAGAACCTATATTCTGTTTTACTTAACTATTCTTATGTACTGCTTCTTACTCTGTGCATCTGTTGGCTGCTCCAAACATCTCTTTGTACTTTGTATAGTGACAATAAAGATTCTTCTTGTGCTTCTACTGCCTGAGGATGACCTGACCTGTACATGAATGTGTGTGCGTGGATGTGTGAGGCAGTAGGTGGTGTGATTATCTGTGTCTGACACTGAGAGAAAGGGGTAACACAAGGTGAGAGTAGACTTGGACCTTTTAAACACCTGCCAATGTGTCCTGGCCAATAAGCAGCACTACTTCAATTAACACACTTTCAGTCTGTGTTTATATCAGTGAGAGTTTAAAGCAACACTAAATAGTTGTTTCAGTAGTTCATGAAATTGCAGGGTGAAAGGCACTTCTGAATTCACCCGATAGGCTATAACTGCACTAAGAAAGCTTGGAAGAGCGGGCTGTCTTCTCAGAGAACTACAGAGACCTACAGAGAGACTGTCTGCCTCTCCAAACTTACTAAGTGTGGTTATAGCCCATGGAGGGCGGCAAAGGGAAATCAGAAGTTGATGAAGTACTAAAACGATTTTGGAAACATTATTTTAAGGTTGAAAAAACTACTTGGTGTTGCTCAAAAAAATAAAAAAACTGTAGTAATTACATAATTAATAGTAATTTATGTAGTAATTACTGTGGTGTGATACTCATAGCAAAGTCACAAATGCAACAACACACATAAGTTATAGTGGCCTACTTACTGGAGGAAAAAGGCAGGTTTTAAATGGGCCAGGCTGAGACAGAATGGGTCTGATTTTAATCTCTAGTTTGTGTGATTCTGTTGTCCTGGTGGGGCTGTAATCTGATGTTCTGGTCGGTCCTAAAACAGGCTGAGGGGCCCAAGGCAGGGGCTGTAAACGGCTCCATGCAAACCTTAAAAAGGAAGAATGCATTTGAAATTCAATCAAGGTCATACTTGCCATTTTCAACCACTTTCAGAGTATGGTGGCTTTGGAAATGCATGGTTCTAACATTTCAGTCCCCATTCTGGTAACACAAATATGACCCATCAGTACTGTGTTCTGAAGAACATGTTCAAAAGCTTTTGAAGTTGCCCTTTCAACAGAAAGACACAAAGTTGCATTTTCACCAGCGCATGAGAATGAGACATAGTTTTGTGTTGGTAGCTGGTTGCTGTTCTCTCCTGACCTGTGGTGGGCCTGATTAGTCTCGCTCTCCTTTGGTAAAGGGTGACCTTTTCTCTTGGCTGTATCAGTGCACCACCGCAAATGTGAGTGATACTTCTGAGAGTTGGGATCCAGGGCAACTTCTAGTTCAGAACACATTTGAACGACTTCAATAGAGTTTTAGTGTTGGCTGGAGATCACTGAATGCTTCTGGACTCTTTTTTTTTTTTTTTTTTTTTTTTTTTTCTCTTGCTCACTCTCACTTTCTGTTGCCCTCCCTATCTCTCTCTATCCTTCTCTCTCTCTATCCTTCTCTCTCTCTCTCTCTCTCTCTCTCTCTCTCTCTCTCTCTCTCTCTCTCTCTCTCTCTCTCTCTCTCTCTCTCTCTCTCTGTCTCTGTCTCTGTCTCTCTGTGTCTCTCTCTCTGTCTTTCTCTCTCTCTCTGTCTCTCTCTCTTTCTCTCTCTCTGTCTCTCTCTCTCATACACACAATCACACCACTGTCACCCCTCCGCCCAAAGTGACAGCTGTGCAACATCCAGTTTCTTCATGCCTTTTGTGTGTGTGTTTCCTGGCCACGTGTGGATTCTCTGAGCACATTAACCCCTTCTGCACCTCATAACTGCCACCCTGCACCACCAGCAGTCAAGAAGGCACAAATGCCACATCAGTCATCCTCATGATCCTCATGAAATATGAGGTGTAGACTTTGAGGTGTAGACTTTTTACTTTTAACACTAGCTGCAGGATTTCAGGAAGAGCTTGTTGAAGGAAAAAGAAAGGGGTCATTCCGTGTCAAATCGAACGATGGCCGACAGTCCCCCTCTCCAAAACATCTGAAAAAAATCACAGCTGTTTGTACATCCAACCTATGTATAAATCTGTATGTATAAAGCTGTGACCTGATCTGTATGTATAAAGCTGTGATTTTTTTTTTCAGATTTTTTGGAGAGGGTGACTGTTTTATTTATATAGAGAAATATACAAAATGAATTGTATCTCTTATGTGTACAGAGTATTGTACACTGATCTGCACATTTTTTTATTTTTCTATTATTTTACTGTGATATATTTTAGACCTGTATGTATGTCTACACATGGACACCTAGGTGTCATGTGTCCCCCATTTTTGTATGCCAATAAGGTGTTGTTGAGAGAACATAATTGAGAGATGATGTTATTCTGCCTTAGGCTTAAGTATAGGGCTCAGAGAGTTGTACTTATTCTAAAATGCCTGCACACCCATGCACACACGTACACACGCACACACACACAGAGGCAGACAGACCCTGTGTGTGATGGGGTGGTGTCCGGGAAAATGAAGTGAGACACTGTATGTGTGTGTGTGTGTGTGTGTGTGTGTGTGTGTGCATGGTAGAGGGTCAGAGAAAGGGAGAGAGTGGGAGAGAGAGTCAGGCAGAGATGGGGAGTCAGTTAAAGTGTGTGTGCTTCATCTCTACCACTTGTCTTCAGATGCATTGGTGGCAGAACTTTCCTCCTGGTATGCATGTACCACACTCGCAGGCTGTAATGTCCCCCCCCCCCCCCCCCCCAAAACACAAAACAAAGTCTGGAATGTTCCCCCCTCTCATCCCCCTTCCTCTTCCCTCCCTTCGTTTTGTTCCTCTGTCATCTCCCAGGGAGCGTGCTCAGAATAACTGTTTGTTCAGGTGGTCCCTTGCCCCCTTCCCATCATGCAGTGCGGTACAGTGCACCTTCTATTACCCTGTGTTGAGTCTGATTGCCTGAGGCTCCGTAAATTAAAGACCATCTGCTCATGTTGGCTGCACTTTCAAGTTCAGAAAGAAAAGTATCTTAAAAACATAAGCCCAACAAGGCCACTAACTATTGATTGCTCTGTGTGTTTAAAACGACACACTCTTCTAGTGATTTCTTGGAAGAGCAGGTAGCTGGCTAGCCAGAGGGCTTCCCTCTCATCAGTGGCGGTTCTACATTGAATTACTCCCCGGGCGAGACCCCCTCCGGGTGTTAATCCAGTTATTTTGTGTGCTGGTCCTGAGAAATATGATGCTACCAGATTTAAAATTTTACCTTTGGGTCAGCCAAGTTCCCACATGAAAATGTTACAATGTTTAATATTGTGTTCGGTGCTGTTCAAAAACATTAGGTGTAGAAGCCTTAGATAGCATAGGCTACATTCTCTTACATACAGTCTATGACAGATATTATGGGCCCATGTTTTTAGATCGTTAGATTTTAAGAAACATTGCATTATGTTGCAGTTATGTTGTATTATACGTCATGAAGGGGGGGGGTAGTCTTTGTCCAGACCGTAGATAAAAATTATTTAGCAGAGTAAAAAGAGTTCTTTGACTTAACCAGTTAACAGGTTAACACCGAACACCGAAGGGAAAACCTGGCCATTAGGTGGGCGGTTCCTTGTCCTGCGCGAAGTCGTGTGATGTCACATGCCCATTCCCAATTGCCCACTTGTGCATTGCATTTGAGAGACGCAGAGGTGAACTGTCCCCCGCGCCCCCTCCCCTTTGCCCTTCTCTCGCAGCTTCTGTGCACTGGAACTTTTCAGCAGGGGCGCGAGCAGCCAAAGGGGGCGCCAATTTGCCAATTTCCCTCACGGTGATGTGATAGATATTAAAAACTTTTTTAGATGATTTTTTTTTTTCAAGCGCTCGTGAGGCCAATAGCACGGCGCCCTTCATGAAATTGCGCCCTGGGCAAAGGCCCAGCCCGCCCCCCCCCTAGAACCGCCACTGCCTCTCATGAATGATTACGTTTTTTATCTTATCCCACAGAAAGTTAACAGCCTGAGCCACTGTCAGTGACTTGGCTGTAATTTGACGAGCTTTTTATCTTTAAACGCTACTGTGTGGTGAAGGAAATAACTCCTAGACCCCATTCTGGGTGCGTTATCTACCACTAGTTATCACAAAGTCTCACCCTTTCACTGGACTAAGTAATCTCCTATTAAAGGGGCCATATTATACTCTTTTTAAACAAGTTAGTATAGGTATATGGGCTATAAAATGTTAACCAAGTTCTTTGCACAAAATCACTGTCATGTGATTGAGATCTGACCAGTTCTGTTCTGGCCAGTTTTTTTTTTTTAACTACACCTTTCAGAAGGAGTTGTTTGGGTCTGCTGGTGATGGCTTTTAGCATAGCGTAGATTACGGAACGGATGCCATACCACGCTCGGCTGTGTCGCACACTGCTGTAGATGGACTTTGGGCGGCTGTTCCTCTTAGATGAGACCAAGGTCTGGCTACTTGGCCTCCAGAGAATGGGTAATAGGCTACGAGGAGCTTCAGTACGGGTCAATCTGGTATTGTTTGACGAAGTTTTCCAATCTTGTATAGTTGTTCGTGGCTGTACACGTTTGATTCCCGCACGCATAGTAAAAAATCTAAAACGTTTCATCACAAGCCAGACAAGAAATGACTCATAGAAGCTCAGTATTCCTGACACCAAAATCTTTCAACTGACTCACAGCAAACTATTTTTTTTTTTGGCGCTTGGAGTGTTTATTGGAGCAGTACAGACCCAAATGACAATACAAAGACTTGCAAAAAGTGAAAGTTACTTTTAATTTGAAGATGACAATCGTCAAATACAGGAGTGTTAAACCTCAACCCCTCTATCTCCCTGTCTCCCCTCATCTTTTTCTTTCTGTCTCTCTCTCCCCTTCCCTAGATGCTGCATCAGGTGGGTGGTGTGCGCGTGGCGCTGGGGCTGCTGGCGGTGCGGAGGACGCGCTGTCTGTCCCGCTTGGCACACACCTCCCCTCAGGCTCGGGAGTACAAGCCCATCAAGAAGGTCATGGTGGCCAACAGAGGTCAGACGCTGCACCCAGCTGTCTCGTGTCTCCACTTTCTCTCAAGTCTCTCCTCATCTCCAGCCTGCCTCGTCTCATCTTGTCTTCACTTCGTGTCGTGTTCTTCTCTCTTCCTGTCCACTTTACTTCTCCTCACTTCTATCTTCCTTATTCTGTCTTCCTTCTGTCATTCAATTCCCGGCTATTTTTTCTCCAGTTTTGTCATCTCTACTTTCCTTTTTTTTCTTCCTTTATCCTCTGACCTTCCCCTCCCTTTTGTTTTTCATTCTGTCCTTAAACAACTTTCATCTGTCTGGTCCTCTTCTCGTTTATTGTTTGCCCCTTCTCTCTTTATTTTTCCCCTCATCATTTTTTTAATGCCATTGTTTAAAAATGTTCATTTAATGAACTGCGCGTGTGTGTGTGTGTGTGTGTGTGTGTGTGTGTGTGTGTGCGCGCGCATGTGTGTGTGTGTGTCCCCGTGTCCACAGGTGAGATTGCCATCCGTGTGTTTCGGGCGTGCACAGAGCTGGGCATCCGCACGGTGGCGGTGTACTCTGAGCAGGACACGGGCCAGATGCACCGGCAGAAGGCTGACGAGGCCTACCTCATCGGCAAGGGCCTGCCGCCCGTGGCCGCTTACCTGCACATCCCAGACATCATCAAAGTGGCCAAGGTGTGTACTATTGCAGACATGCCAAGTCTCCCGAAACCTCCGGGAGTCTCCCGCATTTGAAAAGTGACTTCCGGATGCCCGCGAGTAATACGAAATCTCCCGCAACACGCACAAATTTGGACAAATTAGGACAAGTGACGGATACCGCATGCTGTCTAAGGACTGTAGTAAAAAGTGCCATCGAGAAAGAGTAGAGTGCCAGAGGAAAAGTGAGAAGAATGATTAAAATTGCAGCAAGGCGCTTCTCTCACTAGTTGAGAGAAAATTGAAGTCTTCTGTGGACCAGTTACTCCTTTCGGCTAAAAAAGAAAGACATGGAGAAAACTTAGAAAAGCATCTGATGTCGACTTTAAAGGGATGATCAGAAACTAAGTAATTAAAGCCTAAAACTATGACTGCCTAGACTATTGCCTCCTGTTGCATTATGGGTAAGAGGAGAATGATGAAATGACCGAAGCCCAACTGAAATATGAGCTTATTAAAATAGTTGTGACATTTGTCTGAGGACACTGCACATTTTCTGAAACTCTCAGTATCATTTACCTTCCTTTCCACAAGGGGGAGCACTGCACCTCTGCTTACTGGTAAAGACTGTTATTTGGTCCAGTCATTCTGTGGAAGTGCAAGGCATCTGAGGCCATGTTATACACTAAAGGCAAATTCTACAAAGACCATCCCTGTCACAACATGGCTATAGATCCGAGGTTTACATGCTCCTAACAGTACCAGCTGGTTAGCACAGCAGTGTGTTATGAAAGAGAGGCTGACCTCTGACTGCCTAAAGGTCAGGCTATTAGGTTTTATTAGACCACTGTACATAAAAAAGACAAAAACTCTGCACACCATAGTATGCTTCCAGAAAAAACATTAATGAAGGCTACTATCTTGATGACATGTTTTGATTCACTCGGATAAAGGGTAGTACCAAAACGTCACATTGAGTCATTAGTCTACATAAGAGGTGTTTTGGCAGCATATTATGGCGCTGCAGACTTTTTCTCCTTCTCCCTGTGTTTGCATTTGCTCCAGCGCCCTGAGTTTAAGCGCCTGGTTGTGTGTGACACTACCATTTTGTTGTTCTCTAAGGGCCCATTTCCACCGCACTCTCTGCGTGTTCAGCGCGTGGCCGTATTCTGTCCGTATTCATTTAGAATGCACGTTAACCGATTAGACCATTTCCAACGCAAGCATGTTCTGAGCGTATTCTGTCCCTATACAAACCTATTGTATACGCCCACACGCTGAACACGGCTACGCGCTGAACAAGGCGGTGGAAATGAGCTCTAAGGAGGCCACTTACAACTGCAGTTTTAGGCTTTTGTTCTCACTGTTGTTGTAGTCAAGTCAAAGGCTAATGTGAGTGTAATAGCTCACACACTTAGCCTGTGTCTCGGGCAGTGCTGCGCTGTTTGCAGCAGTTAGATTTTCTTCCATGTGTTTTCCTTACTTGTTTATCAAAGGCAATTGCTCCAGGGCTGGCGTTTTAATAGCACATTGCAAAATCTTTTAATCCCATTTCCCCAGTGCATAGCCATCCTATCTGATTAACCCAGTGTATAGCCATCCTATCTAATTAACCCAGTGAATAGCCGGCCATCTTCTTAACTCGGTCTAGGCTTTACACATTTTAATTACTTGGGGGAAATCTCTTTGCACTTACAGATGACTCCTATGACTCTGCTACTCCCCAGTGAGAATAGGACAATAGATATAAATAAATGTTTTTAAAAGTTGTTTTTGTTTGTGTATTTATTTATTTGTTTCTTTCTTTTCTGGCTCTCCCTCTCAGGAGAACAACGTAGACGCTATCCACCCAGGCTATGGCTTCCTGTCGGAACGCTCTGATTTTGCTCAGGCATGTGCTGATGCCGGCGTCCGCTTCATTGGCCCCGCCCCCGAGGTGGTACGCAAGATGGGCGACAAGGTCGAGGCACGAGCCATCGCTATCCGTGCAGGTGTGTGTGTGTGCACGCTTCTGTTAAACGAAGTTTAATGTTTAGTGTACACTGTGGTGTATGAGTGAGGCCTGTTCCTATCAAAGCGCCACATGATTCTGTGAGGGTAAGTGCATATGTGTATATAATGTGTGTGTGGATTGTCAATGTTTTATGGTGTCCAAATATGTTGCTGCTGCCACCCATCTCTTTTCTGTGGAATATTATATACTGTGTGTGTGTGTGTGTGTGTGTGTGTGTGTGTGTGTGTGTGTGTGTGTGTCTGGTGGTGTCCACAGGTGTGCCAGTGGTTCCGGGCACAGACGCGCCTATCTCGTCGATGCAGGAGGCCAAGGAGTTCGCCAACACCTACGGCTTCCCCATCATCTTCAAGGCCGCCTACGGCGGAGGGGGGAGGGGCATGAGGGTGGTGCGCGAGTATGAGGTGAGACACACACATCCACACACACACATGCAAGCAAGCACGCACACACACACATGCAAGCAAGCGCACACACACCGTTTCTGATGCGTGCACAAACACACACACACACACACACACACACACACACACACACACACAGTCCATCTTCGATATACACACAGAAGTCCACACAGACAGCTAAACACACATTAGCATATCTTACTAGCATACCCTGACACACACACACACACACACTTATACAGTATAGACTGTCGTATTAACACACTGACACAACCTGTAACACACGCACATGCGCGTGCAAGCACACACATATACACCTGTGTGCCTGTGTGGGTGAGATAGTGGCACTGGAGTGCTTTGATGCTGTTTGTATCCTCTTTCAAAGCTGCCTGGCTTTAGTCACCCCCTTTAAAAAGCCTCAGAGAGCTGTCATCCGCTTTTAGAAAAAACATTTCAAGATTGTATGTTTGTGTGTGCTTGTCTGTGTGTTTTTGAGAGTATTTTTGTAAGTGCTATTGCAGGTGAAACAAATGTGTTTTGGCCCGAATTTCCAAACCAAAATGTTTTGAAGGGTGTGGGTCCATGGTGGTTACAAAATTATGGAGGGTAATTGTGTGTGTGTGTGTGTGTGTGTGTATCAGTGCATCATTTGGTAAATTGTTTATGTGAGTGCTTTGACTGATCTTTACAAACTATGTATGCTTGATGTAATGACTTTTATCTAGCCACTGTGTGTGTGAGTTGGTGTTTATGCCCGTGTGTGTGTGTGTGTGTGTGTGCGCGCGCACTGAGTCATTTGATATGATGAGGCTCTGCTTTGATTCTTTCAGCAGCTATTTAAATAATGCATTGCCTATTTATGCTGTAATGACTAAACTGCTTTGTGTGTGTGTGTGTGTGTGTGTGTCCAGGAGCTGGAAGAGAACTACCAGCGGGCGTACTCAGAGGCCCTGGCGGCGTTTGGAAACGGAGCTCTATTTGTGGAGAAATTCATCGAGAAGCCTCGCCACATTGAAGTCCAAATCCTGGGTGCGTGTTTGCCTGTTTCTGCCTGCGGGTTAGCCAGCGTCTCCCATCCCTAAACCAGTTACACACAACACCTCATCATCAGCATCAAACTAGGTCTCGCTTAACTTAGCTGGTTCTGCATAAGCCCTCTACAGTTGCTTAGATATAACACAAGCAATCTGCTCAGATTAAAAATACTTAAAATTAATAATCTGTTGAAACTGTTAGTGCACAACCTCGACCGTAACCATATACTGTACCTGAGTTTGGTTGAGGAAATATTGAGAGGCCTAAAGTATAATATCAACAAACCATCTATAAAGACTTTATGGGCAAACTAACCGAAACTACTAATTACTAAACTAATGAACCAATTAACTAATGAATGAAGGTCTAAACCCAGCTCACGTTCTCTAGGTCTTTATAGGGTCTCTCCCACCCAGAAGCCACACCAAGTGTTCAACCTGAAGTGCTCTGAGCACTCTGGGGGGGTGGGAAACAATCACTGCCAAAGGCACTGAACTTTCCTTGTATAGAAAATGGACACTCTGCATGGAAAAATGCAAACTATTCTGGCTCTCAGCGGTCAACACCCAGCTCACGTTTCCTGTCGGTGCCTTTTGTGGCGTCTCCCATCAAAGCCCTTGATGCTTTTCAGCAATGGGAACGAGCCTGAGGTGGGTTGGCTTGTCTGGAGACAGATGGAATTGATTTGGCAAAACCAAGCACAGTTTAGGGGGCCTGTTGGATGGATGTTGGATGGTATGAATCCTGTTTGTCCCAGTGGCATCAACACACACACATTCTGCCAAATCTGAGGAAGCAGACTCTGTGTGTGTGTGTGTGTGTGTGTGTGTGTGTGTCTACTGGTTGAGCAACACCACTGTAGCTGTGTGCACTGCAATATGGTCTTACTTTGCATTATGCAGCCCTCACGGCAGTCTAACACAGATAGAGATGATTCACTCCACTTTTATTTCTGCAGCGGTGTAAACGAGCATATGTTCGAGAGCGCTTTGCATTGCCCAACCTGGGCTGGAACCTGGTCCCCAAACACCACAGGAACACAGAATAAACTGATTTTATTCTTTCTTTTTCGTCTGTCTTTTCTTAAAATGGGAAGACAGCTGTAGCAAAACTGCAACTCATAAACAAGGGGCCTATCTGCTTGGGGCTGGTGGGACACAGGAGTTAATATGTGTTAATATGCATGTTGCAAATAATGGATCGGGATGGGAGGGACGCAGGTTCGAATCTCATACCAGGGTGAGCCTCATCCATGGCTGAAGTGCCCTTGAGCAAGGCATCTAACTCCACATTTTTCCAGGGACTGAACCCTTCACCTAAATAACTGTAAGTCGCTCTGGATAAGAGCGTTAGCTTGATGTAATGTAAAAGATTGTGAAGATACTTGAAGCATCACAGTACATACACACATGACAGAAGGTATACACAGTCCCACAGTTGTGTTGGAAGAGGAACAGTACCATTTTACAATGCTTTTCGTACTCACCTAAAAATAGGCTTGATATAAGTGACTAGAATAGCACAGTACAGATGCTGTTGCACTCATATAGATAATGTTACACACTTCATAGTGTTTTGCCAAGTATCATTACATTACACTATATTGCATTGCATTTAGCTGATGCTCTTATGCAGATCGACTTACAGTGAATTAGGTACAGGGACAGTCCGACTGGAGCAACATGGGATTAGATGCCTTGCTCATGGGCACCAGCAATAGATGAGGGTGCAGGAGAGCACTCGATATTCACTCCTTCACCCACATTTTTGCATTGGTACAGGAATCGAACCGACGACCAATAAATCACAAGACCAACTCCCTATCCATTAGGGCACAAGCCCCCCAGGGTGGATCAGTGTCAGAAAGGCTGTGTGGTGGAGCAGGATACAAGCACTCAGCCTTCAATACAGAATGTTGATTTTTTAATGCATCGAATGGCACATCACTATTTGCATACCAACAGTGAATACGGCCGAAGGCACTGACTGGGTGGACTCCTTGGATTTTTTCTGGAAGTTTAGATGCTGTCTGCAGTATTGTGTGTGTGTGTGTGTGTGTGTGTGTGTGGGAAAGAACTAGCCTGGTAAACCAGCCCCTTGTACTTCATTTCATTTTGTACAGAGGGTCTGGACCAGACACAGTCGGAAACTTTTTTTTTCCTGGAGGTGTGGACTCTGCTGAAGTTTAAAACAAATGCCTCTGCTTTACCCAGTCGCTAACGCCTGGTCGTGCCGTATGCAATTAGCCTACCTACGCACAACAATTCAAATGTAGCACACAAGGTCAATATTATGGCGAACGAACACACCCTCTGTTCGCTGATTGGATCAGCCTTGCTGGGGCCGACTACATGACCCTTAAGAGATTCTGTACAAAATGAAATGAAGTACGAGGGGTGGGGTTACCAGGCTAGGAAAGAACATCAGTGTTTGTGTGTCTGTATTTGTGTGTGTGTATGTTTGTGCGTGTCTCCAGCAGGCCTGATCCTGTCTTCTGTGTTCCTCAGTGGGTGGTGGTAGTGGAGTTTGTATATCAGTGTGTGTATGTGTGTACACAGGTGACAAGTATGGGAACGTGGTGCACCTGTACGAGAGGGACTGCTCCATCCAGAGACGGCACCAGAAGGTGGTGGAGATCGCCCCCGCCGTGCAACTGGACCCCCACCTACGAGACCGGCTTACCGCAGACTCCGTCAACCTGGCAAAAACGGTACATGAACACACACACACACACACACACACACACACACACACACACACACACACACACACACACACACACACAGACACAGCAGGCACACACTGACACTGACACTGACACTGCACACTCATGCTCACACACACACACACACCCTCACACACACCTGTGAAACTGATTCACTGCAGACTCTGTCAACCTGGCAAAATGTTACATGAACACACACACACACACACACACACACACACACACACACACACACACACACACACACACACACACACACACACGCATACCCACACACAGGCACTGACACCACACACTCATGCTCAGACACACACACACCTGCGAAACTGATTCACTGCAGACTGTCAACCTGGCAAAATGTTACATGCACACACACACACACACACTGCAGGCACACACACGCATACCCACACACAGGCACTGACACCACACACTCATGCTCACACACACACACCTGCGAAACTGATTCACTGCAGACTGTCAACCTGGCAAAAACGGTACATTAACCCACACACACACACATGTTCACGCACACTCACACACACATACACACACACCTCCGAGACTGACTCACTGCGTGCTCACTCATGCACATACGCACGCCAGCTAATCCACATCCACACACACACACACACACACACACACACACACATACACACACTGCTTGCAGTTTGCTGCTGTTTTAGGTAGCAGTTATACCTGTAGCTGTTCTGGTTCACCTCACTGACAGGCCTGCTTCTCATGTGTGAGCATGAAACGGTACAGCGCTTTGAGGATTGTACTGGTCAAGTCAAGGGCACATAAACACTGCTCTAGTTTACTGTTAAAACGTGATACAACGCACGCACGCACGCACGCACGCACGCACGCACGCACGCACGCACGCACGCACGCACGCACGCACGCACGCACGCACGCACGCACGCACGCACGCACGCACGCACGCACGCACGCACGCACGCACGCACGCACGCACGCACTTTGCTTATTAGTAGCTCCTGAAGTTTCTTTTCAGTCTCTCCACTTTTCAGACTTCTGATCACATTTACAAACATCGTCTCATAAGCACACGCACACACACACACACACACACACGCCATCTCATAAGCCAGTCTTCTCACACACACACACAATCTCATAAGCCAGTCTTTACACACACACACACACACACACACACACACACACACACACACCTCATACGCCATCTCATAAGCCAGTCTTTTGTTGCAGCCGTAGGCCATGTCATAAGCCAATCTTTGCAACAAGACACAGCAGACAGATTTAATAATATACTTCTGCCAAGCAGAGTGCTCTGTCTGCATCTGGTTCTGTCTGCATCTCGTGTTCTGTCTGCGTCTGCTTCTGTCTGGGTGTCATGTTCTGCATCTGCTAGCCTGCCCTGTTTTTTTCACTGATGAAAGAAACCCTTCAAAGACACACAGCTCTCGTCATCTCTTTATGCCCATGAGGTGTGTGTGTGTGTGTGTGTGTGCTGAGGCAAGGGCTTCTCTGTGCACCTCCTGACTGTGCAGTTTTAGCTCACTTACCCACTGCAGATGAACAAGAGAGGTACAAAAAAGCAAAAATTACACACACACACACACACACACACACACACACACACACACACACACACACACACACACACACACACACACGTTCACTCACTCACTAATAGGAATTGCATTGAATGCAAAGTCAGGAAAATCTGAAGAGAAAAGAGGGAAAGCGGATGAGGGCCAGACAGACAGTTGGATAAATAGTGTGTGTGGGTGTGTGTGTGTGTGTGTGTTGGCGGGCAGGCGGGGAGGAATAAGACACAGACAGAAAGGTGAATAGAGGGGACGGTCATTTTTTTGGGGGTGAATAGCAGAATGAGAATAAATTGTATTGGCCAAGTGCACTTACGTATACAAGAAATAT
Organism: Coilia nasus; assembly: GCA_027475355.1. NCBI lineage: Eukaryota > Metazoa > Chordata > Actinopteri > Clupeiformes > Engraulidae > Coilia > Coilia nasus. The sequence goes on from CM050214.1 coordinate 16,778,181, forward strand.
GGCTCTCTATACATTCAACATATAGACATGTACTAGTGTACGTATAATACAATATAGAATTCAACACAGTGCAATAAATGCAATGCAATAGACAAATATATAGACTCAAACTGTCACAATAGAGACAATAATATACACATAGGCAATAATATACATATAGGCATATACAAGTAGGACATGATATACAAGTAGGACATACTATACAAGACAAGTACACAAGGAGGGGGGACGTGAAGTGCACCTAACAGTGCAATCAATGTAGTGTGCAATATGCATCGTAATAAGGTTTGTAGCGTGTAGATATCGTGTGCAAAGATGCATAGGGATGTTAAGTATGCTTGCCTGAGCAGTCTCAGAAATGGATAAAGTGGGGTCATCATATCAGACAGACATGACAGGCAGACAGACAAACGGCAAGGCAAGGCAAGGCAAGGCAAGGCAAGGCAAGGCAAGGCAAGGCAAGGCAAGGCAAGGCAAGGCAAGGCAAGGCAAGTTTATTTGTATAGCGCATTTCATACACAACGGCAATTCAATGTGCTTCACAAAAATAAAAGCAAAGGACAATATATAAAGGCATAAAAGATAAAGATAAAGTAAGTGTAAAAGCATAAAAGATATAAAAGCATAAAAAACACACAAAATAAAAATAAATTTAGTAAAAATCTTTAACAGAAAGCATCTGAAAACAGTTTGGTCTTAATTCTAGACTTGAAACTGCCAACAGTAGGAGCATTTTTAATGTCTTCTGGAAGTCGGTTCCAGAGATTTACAGCATAGCAGCTGAAAGCTGCTTCACCACATTTTGTTCTAACAGCAGGTTCTACCAACAAATTTTTATGAAGTGATCTCAGAGACCTAGTTGGTGCGTATAACTGAAACATATCCAATAGGTAATTGGGTCCCATCTCATTTAATGATTTAAACACAAGAAGCAATGCCTTAAAGTCAATTCTATAACTTACTGGGAGCCAGTGCAGGGACCTTAAAACTGGAGTAATGTGGTCAGATCTTTTTGTTCTTGTAAGAACCCTTGCTGCTGCATTTTGGATCAGTTGAAGCTGTTTGATGGTCTTTTTAGGAAGGCCTGTGAAAAGGCCATTACAGTAATCAACCCTACTGGAAATAAAGGCATGTACAAGTTTTTCTAGATCTTGTTTTGACATAAGACCTCTGAGTTTAGCAATGTTTTTAGGTGATAGAATGCAGATTTAGTGATTGCTTTCATGTGACTGTTGAATGTTAGTTCACTGTCAATAAAGACACCAAGATTGATGAAAAGACAGAGGGGTTTGACGGACATGTTCAGGAAATGAGAAAGCAGTGGCGAGGGCACCTCTGAGGAGCACAGCCTGGGGCTATATCACTAGATCATCAAACACTGAACCACAGCCACAGTGTTCAGCCCCTGAGCCTTGCAGGAGAGCCTCTTGGCCACCGGGTGGCAGTGTGTCCACTGAGCTGAGCCAGCTGACTGATCCACATGGGCAAGGCCAGCTCACCATTTTGTGCTCAGTCTGACTCGAAGCTACAAAAGATCTGCACAAGTGTGTGTGTGTGAGGGAGGGAGAGTGTCTGTGTTTGTATGTCTGGGTAGCTGTGTGTGGGCCAGTGTGTGTGAAAGAATGTGTGTCTGCCTGTGTGTGTCTAAGTGTCTCTCTGTGGGCCAGTGTGTGTATATCTGCACACATTGTGTGTGTGTGTGTGTGTGTGTGTGTGTGTGTGTAAAGACATTGTAAATGTGCAGGGGGATTAGTCAGAGGTGGTTACTCATGTCAGTGTGTTTCCCACTCATTAGCATGCCGTCTCCAGGGCGATCAGCACACGCTCACTGGAGCTTATTATGGGCTGCAGGGCCCTGTCTGCACATGCTCACTAAGGGAAGGGGCCCTTTGCCATGGAACTCTAGCAGTCTGTCACCATGGCACTGGAGATACACACACACACACACCCTCACACTTCTACAGTTTGAGATTTGACTGAATTTGAATTTGTTATCCATGAGATGGATATCTGTAGTTTCTGTGCTAGGGGCTGGGAGAGTGTTTTGGGCTTTCACTATCTGTGCACATCTCGACCCATGCTGAGATTGATGAATTGGCAGAATATTTTACTGTGGAATTTTAATATATATATGTGTGTGTGTGTGTGTGCGCGCGCGCCCTCATCCAGAATTTGGAGACAGGCTCTTTTTACTCTGTTCAGCCTGATGGTCTGTCAGTGTTTAACTTTCCGTCTATTTGCTTTTTGTGTGTGTGTGTGTGTGTTTCTGTGTTTAGCTTGTCATCTGTGTGTTTTGCATTCTCTGTCTGTGTCTATGTGTATATCTGTGTGTGTAAAATAAGGTTTGTAGTCAGGAAGGTTTAAATCTCTTCATCCAAAGATATTCTTCCTAGGTGCACAAGTAGCTTGTGTTTTCTCTAAACTTCATTTAGATGCAACAACAGACATTTCTTTGCCTAGTGCTGTTAGTAACCATCTCAAAAGGCAGTCTTTTTGTTTTGATATGTGGAAGTTCTGTCAATGAAGCTAACATTTGTGACGTGAAAAGCTTTCAACTAGTTGAATTGCCTCACTATGACGAGAAATGACGAGAAGCGGTCTCGGCCCTCACACATGTCATTTGCATGTCACATGCATTTAAGACACTTTGACAAGAGAAGCTTTTTATCACTCACACAAACTACATGTGCTTCCGTCTCTATGTGTTTATGGCCCTAAGGGAATAGAGCAGGAGTGTAGTTTGTGTGAGTGAGAATGAGCTCCTCCTGTCTGTTTGTCTATGGCACGCCACGGACACACGCCACATGCCGCATGCCATGGACAGACCAGGGACACACGACACGGCACATGACACGACACATACATCACACCACACATACACTCACACACAATCATGTACACACAGGGACACACACATTTGCACACATACATGCACACACATGTACAGTATGATCACACACTCACTTATGCGTGCTAACACACACACAGGGACACACACACGACTGATGAGTTTTTTGTGTGTATTGAAGGTCAGTCCTGCTGGCTATAGTCATGGGGGGACAGTATTACCTCTTTTGTTTTCCTGAACTTTACATGATCTTTTCTCTCTCTCTCTCTCTCTCTCTCTCTCTCTCTCTCTCTCTTTCTCTCTCTCTTCATTTCCTTTCATAGGCATTGTAATCAAAAGTGTACTTGCAGTGTAAAAAAAAAAAACCCAGAATGCAAAATAAACTCTCTTTGCTGGCTCTGTGTTTGAGTCTGGTATAAAAGGGTGCGATACAAGGATGCAGCAACACAGCAGATCAAACATTACAGCGATAATGAGTACAGCAGCCCTCTGACATGGCAGGGCTTGGAGGATTAGGGTATTGATATCTAATGCGCATTACACTCTGCTCACTTCAGAGAGTGGGTGCACTGAAGGGGGCGAGGATGAGGAGAGTAGAGATACTTTATTTATCCCAAAGGAAATTAAGGTATCCAGTAGGGCTGGGCGATAAAACGATAACGATATGCATCTCGATAGACACCTACACGATACAATAGAAAGTGCGTTCGATAGAATGTTTCGATAGAATGTTTTTTTTTTTTTTTAAGAAAACGGGGTAAGTTTAGTCAGAGCCCTCTCTGATTTAGCGCCGCTTTAAATCTTTGTTGCGAAGCAAGCTTGGTTGCATGAGCAAAGGCACTCGTCCTCTGTAGCCTAGCAACGTATGGAGAGTGACACGCTAATAGCCAATCATGTCACAGTATCGTGTTTGGTTGCGCCATCTCTTGTCTCGTAGTCGTGTTTTTTTCCATAAACAGCATGGTCAAGAAAGGAAGATGACTGCCACTGCGACGAGCGAGGAAAATGTGGTTAAGGGCTCATTCACACCAACTTGAGCGTGTACAGCGCGTATCAGTATACAATATGTTTGTATAGGGACAGAATACGCTCAGATCACGCGTGCGGTGTGAAGAGTCTAATTTGTTAACATGCATTCTAAACAAATACGGACAGAAAACAGCCACGCGCTGAATATGCAGAGTGTTTGGTGTGAATGAGCCCTTAGAACAGAAAGGTCTGCTCACCAGTATGGGAGCTTTTTTGGAGTTTACAAATCTCATCGTAGTCAGACAAATGTTGTCTGCATATTATGCAGTAAAACTATATACATAGTATATATGATAGTTCTTCTCAGGTATCAGGTTTCGCTATGTTTACATTTAACACTTTGCACATGTCTTTATAACACTTCAGCTTTGTTAAGCACTTTATTAGCTTATTGATAATTGTTCAGTTTTCATTGTGATCGTAACATTGAACGTGTGTTGACAGTCATTTTGCCTGAATGCTTATTGCCTGTCAGAGGAAGGTTAAGTTAAAAATAAAAATGTTTAAATTTAGATTTTTCCCTCCTGTTACTTATTTTTGAATAGGTCACACAATGTTTCAATAATTATCGATATCGACCGATATGAAACACTTATATCGTGATACAGATTTCAGCCATATCGCCCAGCCCTAGTATCCAGTAGCATGTACACATCACACACACACACACAGGTGTGTAAGGCAGTGGAGTGGGGTAGAAGCTTTAGTGTGGATAGTGATGCATTTTGTGGGGTAAAATTATATAACAACCTATACTGCAAACTAGTATATGCTATATGGCTATAGTAAATAGTGTACTATTTATGGTGGTGCATATTGTACATTTGAACGGTGGTGTATATGGCAGGTGGTGCATTATGGGAAGCGATGAAGGGTGAGAGATGAGGAGCAGTTGGTGTTGAAGTGGGTTTTGACAAAACACATGATACTTGTGCACCTAGGAAGAGTACCTTTTGGAGGAGAGGTTTCAGCCTTCCTGACTACAAACCTTATTCTAGCATGCTATTGTTTGGGAGAACACTTAGCACTTGAGGTTTATTATTATTCTGTCATTTTCTTAGTCCTGAGTCACTCGTCCTGTTGTTGGGTTTGTTTGCTGTCGCAGGGTCTAATTGGTCTGTGAAAATTTCCAGGACACCTCATCAGCAGTGCACCTCATCAGTAGGATCAACAGGTGTGTCCGGCCTTTAATCACTGTGCAACCTCCTCTGAGGCAGCCTCGCTTAAGGTGATCAATCCCTAGAGTGTGTCCAGTATCCAATTAGTCGGTATTATGCGAGTAGTGTGTAGATGCTGTACTGTGAGTGGTGGGAAATACGGTAAGTGGTGTACTGTGGATGGTGATGCAAATGCTAGGTGGTGTACTGTGGATAAGCATAAGATGGCTGGTGTACTATGGATGGTGATGCATATATTAGCTAGTGTGCTATGGATGGTGGTGCATGTGGTAGATGGTGTACTATGGATAATGGTGGATATGGTAGATGGTGTACTATAGATGGAAGTAAAGGGCAGTAGGTGTGAACCCTGTTGCATATTGAGCATTGATTATTGATTGGTCATCTATGTTTCTTTTGTCTGAGTTTTAACCAGATTCAACAGGTTAGGTTCAGTCAGCTTTAGACAGCTTTTTGTTGTTAGTAAAGTGAGTTTACTAGTCGAGTTCTGTAATGATGTAGCCTACCTTGCCATATTGTTAAACACACACACACGGCACACACACACACACACACACACACACACACACACACACACACACACACACACACACACACACACACACTTAGCTTGTGCTAGCCAGTAAACAAGTTGAAAGACCGGAGCTAAAGCTCAGCAACCCACCTGGAAAGTCTCTGGTGGAACTAAACTTTGCTGATGGTCCACTCGCAAAGATTTGTATCAGTTTTCTAAAAATGATTTGTACGATGATTCAGCACTGCATTAAGTATATCCCAGATTAAATATTCATGTGTACTGCAGTAAGCTCTGACAGGATGGGTATTTAGCTCTCTCATAAAACTCTCAGATTCCAAGCGTAGATTATTCAGTGAACTGCAGTCTTCAGTGCCTACTAGAATGGAATTATTTAGCCTTAGCGCAGTGGGTCTCAGCAGTACCGCACTTATTGAACTTTGTTGCTTCAAGTTCCCACAGAATAGTTATTCAGCCAACTGAGTTCATAAAGTGCAGTTATGTCTGTCTGGTGGATCGAGTTGCTGCGGTTGGACAGTCCGAGTTCATGATTGCCATGGTGCTGTTAGCAGGTTGTTAAGTTGTGAATAGTTTTGTCTAACGGCTGTTTAACCCTCAAGCCAGTACTGTTCCAGCAAATATTGGCAGCAAGGGTCTTTTAAAGAATATTAGGCTGCTTACGCCCAAAATACACACAAGCGCAATTTATCGCCTTCTCTCCACTTGCTCTGCTTGGAGAGGACGTGTGCCGAACGTCAGTTGAAGAGGCATGAAGTTTAAAAGGCTTAAAGAATCCTGAATGGTAATGATTATTTTGATTTTGGCATGGCAATATATAATGTTAATCAATGGCACTTTTTAAAATGGTATGTACGTCCATTTTTAAAAGTTTATCTCGCCACCCAAAAAGAAAACGATTGATTGAAACGATGTAATTGGTTAGCGCTTAGCCAACACCGCTCCTCATTTGCATAAAGTTTAGCAGTGCTCAACTTTTACCACATGCCTCGCTCGCCTCGCTGATTTACGTCACCACCTGTTGCCTTCCAACCCAAAGGAATGGAACATTCCGCATCGTCTTTTGGCTGTTGACATTTAAAGGAGAAATTCTCATCACCGCCATGATGAAAGTCCAAACAAGTCGATTGTTCTACCTCTCCTCCTATTCTACCCGCTGGTTCGTGTTCGTCAATCGACTCGTGTGGACTTTCATCATGGCGGCGACGAGAAACTACAGCAAGGTACTGCCTGTCAAAACTGTTTTAATAATAAACGTTGTGTACACTTACAAAGTTCTCAGTGCCTTTGTTGTACTACTCATGGAGTGTGGAGTTTTTTCGAGCTGTTTTAATGGTTTAATAATAGCGTAATCTTCATGTTTCATCTAAGGGCTCCTACCACTTCCATTGTTATTCTTGTTCCAAGAAGCTGGGACAAACGGTAAAAAATAGCTAAGTTCTGAATGCAACAGGCTAACTCAATTTTGCTTCTCAGCAAACATACCAACTCGGTATGATGTTTTACCATGCCAATTTTCATTTTACACCAAATTTCTCCTTTAATGTGGAACTTTAAATTCTTTCAGCGTTGTAAGATGCATTCTGTTATAAAATATTCAGAAACTCGACCCCATTTAATCCTTATATTAGGGTTCCCAGTCTGCAGTGCTTAGCCATGCTGTGTGTTGTGGTCATTAGAGAAAATGTACGTGCCCTCAGAGTAAACATTAGCAATTAATCAGATGCTCCTCTGCACGTTAAGACAGATTTAAGAATAACTAATGGTGTGTGTGTCTGTGTGGGTGTGTGGCTTTTGTATGTGTGTGATAAATGCCTCATTTCATTGCAGTAATTGTCTGTAGAGCTAATTATCATGGTGCATGTGTGTGTGATGGTAAGAATGTGTGCGCGTGTTATTGTGAGGGAGGCAGAGGGTGAACAAGCATGCATGTCAATAGGGCACACACACTTTTGTCAATGTCAAATGGTGGCATGCGGTTTCAATGTGGCCTTAGGCATTTGCTTTGTGTGTGTGGTGTGTATGTGTGTGTGTGTGTGTGTAGTCTAATGGATACACTGGGTGGACACCAGTCTTGTGTTCCATCTGTTCTGTCAATTGCTTAACAGACTGGAAAATATCAGTACATTAGCAACTCTGTGTGTGTGCGCACACACACAGGCCCGTTAGCATTGGTGTGTGTCTTAGAGGGAAACATGAAAAGTTGGAAGAGGAAGGGAATGCAAAAGAAGAGTTGAGAATCCTACTCCCATCTGTTCAATCATATGAGAGAGGACCTGTGTGTGTGTGTGTGTGTGTGTGTGTGTGTGGGAGGGAGGGAGGGAGGGAGAGCCTGTGTGTCTGAATTAGAGGCACAGACCAACCCATGGTGCAAAGATGGTGTGTGTCTATCTGTGCGTGAGAGAAAGAGAGAGAGAGAAGGAAAGAGGGAGAGGTAGAGGGAGTATGTTTGCAAGGAGACCATGTCTGGTACGAAGTGTGTGTTTGAGAGAAAGTGTGTTTGTGTGTGTGTGTTTGTAAGAGGGGGTAACTACTGGAGAGTGTGTGTTTGCTGAAAGAAGACACTTTGCTGTGCTTGCAAGTTTCTGGCCAATCTGAGCAGGAAGTCCTGTTAGGGCATGGGTATAATCCTTTACACACACACACACACACACACACACACACACACACACACACACACACACACACTCAAATGAATGGTCTCTCAGGTATGCCCACGTATACCCACCCACACACACTCACACACACACACATGCATGCCTACACACACATGCATACACACACACACACACACACACACACACACACACACACACACACACACACACACACACACACACACACACACACACACACACACACACACACCACGATCTGGATGGCTGTAGTGTTGCTGAGGCAAGCGCTTCTCCACCTCTGCATGTGCCCTCTGTGTGTGTGTGTGTGTGTGTGTGTGTGTGTGTGTGTGTGTGTCTGTGTGAGGGAGGGAGAGAGAGGGAAGAGCCCAGGGAGGCCAACGCCATGCTGACTGTGTAATTAAAAACCTTAATTTCTTGTGATCGGTCTCCATGCACCAATTCTTCGTGTGTGTGTTATGTATGTGTGTGTGTGTGTGTGTGTGTGTGTGTTGTGTGTGTCTGATCGCTTTTCTGAGTTGTTTACTGGGGTGGTGGTGAAAAAGAACATCAGTGTGTGCGTGCATGCATCTTGTTTGTATTTTGTGTGTGTATGTGTGTGAGTGTTAGCCTGGTAAACCCGCCCCTCGTACTTCACTTCATTTTGTACAGAGGGTCTGGAACAGAGACCGTCAGAAACGATTCGTTGGAGGTGTGGACTCTGCTGAAGTTTAAAAAAAAGTGCCTCTGCCTTTACCCAATCGCTAACGCCTGGTTGTCACGTATGCAATTAGCCTACCTACGCACTACAATTCAAATGCAAGTTCAACGTCACGGCTAACGAACACACCCTCTCTTCGGTGATTGGATCGGTCTTGCTGGGACTTGCTAAATAACCCTCAAGAGATTCCGGTCCAGAACCTTTTAGCAAGTCCCAGCAAGACCGATCCAATCAGCGAACAGAGGGTGTGTTCGTTAGCCGTGACGTTGACCTTGTGTGCTACATTTGAATTGTAGTGCGTAGGTAGGCTAATTGCATACGTGACGACCAGGCGTTAGCGATTGGGTAAAGGCAGAGGCACTTTTTTTAAACTTCAGCAGAGTCCACACCTCCAATGAATCGTTTCTGACGGTCTCTGTTCCAGACCCTCTGTACAAAATGAAATGAAGTATGAGGGGCGGGTTCACCAGGCTATGTGTGTGTCTCCTGCATGTCTGATTGGTCTGCTGTGTTCCTCAGTGGGTTGTGTGTGTGTGTGTGTGTGTGTGTGTGTTTGGTGGTTGACCCGGTGGTTTGATCACATTCCTCTCTGCTGTGCTCGCAGCGCTGCGGATTAGAGTAGCAAACCACCACCACTTCATCAGCAGCCAGCCATCACCTCATAAACACACCACACACACACACACACACACACACACACACACACACACACACACACACACACACACACACACACATTCTCTCTCTCAGTCACTCACTCACTCTCTCACATGCACACACACATACTCACATATATACCCCCCATTCTCTCACACACACACACACACACACACACACACACACACACACACACACACACACACACATTCTCTCTCTCACTCACTCACTCTCTCACATGCACACACACATACTCACATATATACCCCCCATTCTCTCTCTCACACACACACACACACACACACACACACACACACACACACACACACACACACACACATTCTCTCTCTCACGCACTCACTCTCTCACATGCACACACACATACTCACATATATACCCCCCATCCTCTCACACACACACACACACACACCCAAGTCTTAGCTTGCTCCTCTTTTCCTCCTTTCATCCCTTCATCATCTCATCTAGTCTTTTTTGCTCATGTTTAAACCCACTCTCGTATTCTCCCCGTGGGCCACCGTGCTTTAATTTGCTCCGAGGATCCCAGATTGCTGTGAAATTTGATTTGGCACCAGTCCCTCCCCGCTCACTGAATAAGGAGGAGAGCACACACACACACACACACACGCTCTCCCTCTGTCTCTCTGTATGTCTCTCTCTCTCTCTGTCTCTCTCTCTCTAACTCTCTCTCTCTCTCTCTCTCTCTCTCTCTCTCTGTCTGTTTCTGTCTGTTTCTGTCTTTCTCTCTCTCCGTCTCTCTGTTTCTCTCTCTGTCTCTGTCTCTGTCTCTGTCTCTCTCTCTCTCTCTCTCTCTCTCTCTCTCTCTCTCTCTCTCTCTCTCTCTCTCTCTCTCTCTCTCTCTCTCTCTCTCTCTCTCTCACACACTCACCCACACACACACACTCTCTCAGACATACACAAACACACACACACATGCATGCAGACACCACATACAGACATGCAAAATGTTGCTTGCAAAAAGTCCTGTCCAGACATCTCCTGGCCTTGTCCTCACAAAGCATTTAATTTCCATCCTACCACTGAGACACACACACACACACACACACACACACACACACATACACAGGGCACATTTCCATCTTAGTGCTGAGCGTATTCTAAGTCACACTCTACATTTGTAACTAGAAGTTGTTTTTCTAAATCCTGTTCTCAAAGCTGCTAAGAACTGCGTTTGCTGAGGGCAACAGATGACTCCGGGAGGTTGGTCTCATAGATGACGTCGCTGACGTGAGGACTCCAAGAAAATGGGTCTGCTAGATGGAATTGGTTTCATACATATGGTAGCTAAAGTCATGTTTCATACAGGAGATTGGTCTCATAGATAGATGACATCGCTGAAGTCAGGACTCATAGATGGGATGGGTCTGGTAGATTGGTCCAGAGGTGAGATTGCTGACGTCAGTTCTTATATAGATGATAATCGTTTGCGAGGAGCTCAGTGATTAGGGTGATGAGACATAGGCCTTGTATCAATCAGTGTGGTTACAGCCACAAAGAAATCCAATTAAAACATTAATCAAGGTGTTCAGAATTGTAAAACATGTCTGCTTACATGCCAAGTAAACACACAAAGGTTTGATTTCAATCGGATTTCTTGAGTTGCATGACAATTTCTAATCAGAGAGCAGTGAATAATCAGACTGAAATCCTATTATTTGTTTGCATGTAACTGCACTGACTAGGCATATGCTTTATAGCCTACCTCAAACTATCATGGAAGAATAGCTGAATGAATGGATGAATGAATTCACGAGGAAATTACTGGATGAATTGATAAGTGAAACAATAAATAAATTCACTGACAGAAAAATAAATGGATGACTAAATTATTAGATTGGATTGGGCAATTTATGATGTCATGGAAGAATGAATGGATGTACAAACGTATACATGAAAAGATGGATGGATGGATGGATGGATGGATGGATGCGTTTAGGCTGCACACTGAGAGCATAATAGAATAGGCTAAACACAGACTAAGCACGTTTTTCAGTTTTCTGACTGTGTGTGTAAGATGACTTGTAATTATATTTTGTAATTAAAAGTTAGATTTGATTCCATTGTGGTGCTGAGTCGGTTGTTGCAGTTGGTTGGTGATGTTGCCTTGTGATTTTCAGATGGCAGATGGCTGACATTCTTCGTTTGGGGTTTGGGAGTTGTTCTGAGAGAGACGGGGGCTCTTTCGAGTCCCTCTTCATTTCTCCTGAATTTGAGTGCTACTTACAGCACTAAGGGGCTTTGTGAATTAGGGTGTGTGTGTCTGTGACCAAAACAGCAGGAGCCCCAACGTTAGGACTGACATACTTATTAGTTTTTAGGAGTTTTTTTTCTGTATTGGCTGGAAAACATAGCTTTTCTTTCTGTCCTATATATTGACCGTGTGTATGTGCATGTGTTTGTGTGTTGA
>CM050214.1:16795206-16825206 GCA_027475355.1 Coilia nasus
TCAGTCTCTCCCCCCCTTCTTTTTCATTCTGCTCTCACTCTCTTTCTATTTCTCCCCCGCATGTGTTTGTTCCCCCTTTCAGTTTCTCTCACACACACACACACACACACACACACACACACACACACACACACACACACACACACACACACACACACACACACACTCCCTCTCTCTATCTCCCCCTCTCTCTCATTTCCTTTGGCATACACACACTCTCATTTGCTGATGCGCGCACACACACACACACACACACACACACACACTCTTTCTCCCCTTCTGTCTCTTTCTTTTTCACACGCATCTACAGACAGGAAGTCATTACAGGCGTGACAGGGATGGGAAGAGACTAGACTAGTTATTATTCATAGATCAGGAGATGAAGGAAATCACAAGAAATGGAGATTAACAACTCCCACACAGACAGGGATACATGCATCCTGCAAATCCATCCCTTCTTCTCTCCATTGCTCGCTCTCACTTTTTCACTTTCATCTCTCTCTCTCTCTCTCTCTCTCTCTCTCTCTCTCTCTCTCTCTCTCTCTCTCTCTCTCTCTCTCTCTCTCTCTCTCTCTCTCACACACTCACACACACACACACACACACACACACACACACACACACACACACACACTAGGACTTTTCCCTTTCTTGTTACATGGGATGTATGGTATCATTGAAAGTGTTCTGTGAGGCCTAGTGTCTCTGCCTCCTGCGTTGAGCAGCCCAGTTACAGGCAAAGGTCCAGCCGTGGACGGGGTGTTTTTCATGTGTTGGGTCATGTGCAGTGTGGTGTGTGTGTGTGTGTGTGTGGGAACTGCCGTGGGTGTGGGATAACTGTCGTGTGTGTCTGTGTGGGGTAACTGTCGTGTCCAGTGTATGGGATATGTATGCAGTGTGTGGGGTAACTGTCCAATCTGTGGGGTAATTGACCAGATGTATGTGGTATTGACTGCTGTGAGCATGTTCATGTCCAGGGCTTCTCTCCCTCTGCTGCTCTCTGATGGTCTGTATCGACTAATGTATCTGCTCTCTGTATCTGCTCTCTGATGGTCTCGACTCTGTCCGCCAGAGACCTTCATGCTTTCTGCAACTCAACCATTTAATCGGTCATATGATGCCCTGCTTGTGCCTGCGACATCAGTGTTGCTAGAGCCTGTCTGCTTGCTGTGCATTGTCTACCCGGTTGTTAGTGCTAAGTATCTTGTCTAGCCTACCTGGTGGGTAGGATTACTGTTGTTAAGGGATACTGTGAGGTCACAAACCTGGGGCCCAGCTAGGCAGCACAACAGCGCTTGTGCAATGGGCCAACAGGATTACAAAGTTGGCCAAAATGCCCAAATGCTCCAAAAGGCTCGGTCACAAGAAAAAAACACGCACATGCAACCTGGAGTGACGTTCACCAGGTTGAAGTCGAAATCTCCGTAGTGTTCTCTCCAGAGCAGGTGTGAGGCAGAGTTAAGTAGGCTATCAGCCAGGTGTACTGGATTGGCGTTAAGTAAGGGATAAGGTTCTGCAAGGCGGTCATTCTTGCCCTCACAGAGTGATGCAGGACCTCGACTCGAAGCACTGTCGGGACTTATTCCACGGGAATGACAAACTCGCAAAACATTACCCCGGTTATTATACGACGACATAACATTATAGTAGTATTTTAAATATTTTTTGCCACTTCATGGCCTCCACTGCTAAAATAGTTCATCGAGGAAATAGGAGTAAGTGTTGCGTAGAAATGTGTCCAGGTGCTAAATATTGCAGCTTATTGTTATTGTATTACGATAAGTGCACTGACTACTTGCAGAGTGATCTGACAGAAGCACAAAACCCCTTACCATTAACAGCGGCCATTATACTTTTTCAATGGTCAGCGAACGTTGGAGTTGTCCATTCAAAGTCAGTGGAACATTCGTCAGCATTCTAAAGAGCAGTATAATAATTTTCACCTAAATGTCACCTGCCTGTCACAGTCCTGATGCTAAGAGGGACATAGTAACTGATAATGACGTATTCAGACCATCTCTACAGTATTTTATGAACATACAAGTGTCTGCTAATAGGATACATTGCAAAGTGAAATTTAAGTTGTAGATAAATGCAATCGTTAACAGACATGAGGAAACTGAGGCCCTTTAAAAGGTACCATACTGCTCTACAAAGGCAAAGTGCAGTTACTACGTGAACATAGAAACTGAGAAAAATGCCTTTGTCATTGTCATACTGCCCAGTCAGACATGTTGTAGGTATAGTAGTGGTGATAGTTTTATCTACTTTCTTAACACTAAAAGTCCCAGCATTTTTCTGTCTACCTAGAAGACCCACACAATCACTCATTTTGTTATGGTAATGACGCTGTTAGTGGCAGTGTGTGGGGTGAGGGGGTCAGACCTTATAGTGGTGAAGTCATGTTGGCTACTTCTGTGTGAATGTGAGAATGAAGAATAAAAACACATTCTATTCTAAATTGTGGGTATGAAAAAGGCCCAAAAGGAACAATTATTTCGGCAACAACCCTCCACACCACAACTAGGAAAAAGAGCCAAGTGTCAGGCTAAAATTAAATGTAAGGACTATCATGCAACTGTTCGCTGTGTTGACTGCTACCGATATACATGTGGGAAATGCCGAATGGAGCAATGGCAGTGCCACGATTGTGAGTCACTGCTCAAATGTATTTCACTCATAATGTATGGTTTTTCATTCTTTGTAAATATGCTTGGGCTTCTTTCTTTTTCTTTTTTTTTTTTTTTTTTTACTATTTTTGGCACACAAAAATAACAATTACTTCTGCAACAACCCTCCACACCAAAACTAGGAAAAAAGTTGCTTTTTTTAATTCTTTGTAAATATGTTTTGTTTTGTTTTTTAACAATAAATGTCAGTGTGTTGATCCCTTCCTTCCTGTTGATCCTTTCCACTGCATACAGCTCATAGTCCAGTTTAAGTCTTTATGGCTATGTTCACTGAGGTATTTATCCATCTCAGAACTAATGCTTGCTCTCAAAAGAACCTCCTGAGCTGTAAGGTGTGTCCACTCCCCCACACAGGTTCAAGTGGCTCCGGCCGTGTGCCACTAACAGCCACATTTCCATAACAAAATGAGTGTCCATAGGGGGGACTTGGCCCTCTTGTGGGTTTTCTAGGTAAAAAGGCCAAATGGCCCCTCTCTGGGACTTCTAGTGTTAATAGCAAGAGATTTAGTCACAAGGCAAAGGAGGTGTTACGAAGTCAATTTCCAGTCTAAACTAAATGTCAATTTCCAGTCTAAACTAAATGTGACAGATTATGTAGTTACCGCCTTCTGTCTTTGTAGGGCAGCATAGAGAAGGCCTGACTGTCAAGGTCAGTTGTAGCCAGTTATCAGAAACTTAACTTTTCCTCTGCTCTGCTACATTCTCATTTTTGCTTTCTCTCTGCCCTTCTGTCTTTCTCTCGCTCTCTCTCTCGCTCTCTCTCTCGCTCTCTCTCTCTCTCTCTGTTATACCTCATGAAGGGAGCTCTCCTGCCTGACTGACACGCTTGAGGTCTGACATCCTTTGAGATGTCAGGCAAATATGATGGAGATGTCACAGGGGGATATGTGTCTGTCTGTCTCTGTGTGAGGCCGTCTTCATAAGTGTGTGTGTGTCTGACTCTGTCTTCATAAGTGTGTGTGTCTGTGTGTGTGTGTGAGTCTGTCTTCATAAGTACATGTGTGTGTGTCTGTCTGTCTGTGTGTGTCTGTTTTCATGTGTGTGTGTGAGTCGGTCTTCATAAGGGTGTGTTTGTGAATAAGATGTACCAGGGGATTATCTGTGATTCCCCTGCAGACATCACTTCTTGGTTCTTTGTGTGTGTGCAAGATCATTGTGAATGTGTGTGTTGCAGTGTAAGATTGAGTCCGTCTTACTGTGTGTATAAGATTGAGTGTCTTAGTGTGTGTGCTTGTTGCAGTGTGATATTGAGCTTGTCCCTGTGTCTGTGTGTGTCTGTGTCTGTGTGTGTGTGTCTGTGTGTGTCTGTGTGTGTGTGTTTCTGTGTGTGTGTGTGCGTGTGTGTGCCTGTGTGTCTGAGGCCTCTCACCCCTGCTGCTGAGTGAGCACCAGCACAGCACTTGGCTTTATTTCCCCTCCTGCACACACACGTACACACACGCGCGCACACACACACACACACACACACACACACACACACACACACACACACACACACACACACACACACACACACGTACACACACACACACACACACACACACACACACACACACACGTACACACACACACACACGTACACACACACACACACGTACACACACACACACACGTACACACACACACACGTACACACACACACACGTACACACACACACACACACACACACACACGTACACACACACACACACACACACGTACACACACACACACACACGTACACACACACACACACACACACACACACACACACACACACACACACACACACACACACAGTCTTCACTCCTCTCTTGTTTGGTCTACCTGCATTTCCATCTCTCTCCGTCTCTTGTTCCCTCCATCCCTCTTTCCTCTCCCTCTCTCTCTCTCTCTCTCCCTCTTTCTCTCACTCTCTCCCTTTCGCGCTCTCTCTCTCTCTCTCTCCCTCTTTCTCTCACTCTCTCCCTTTCGCGCGCTCTCTCTCTCTCTCTCTCTCTCCTTTATAGTAATGCCTGATGGGAATGAAATGTGGTGATTTGTCGCAAGGTGACTCTTGCCAAACGATCATCAAGCTGCATCAATTTTCTCTCTCTCTCTCTCTGTCTTTCTGTCTCACTGTCTCTCTCTCTCTCTGGCTCTCTGTCTGTCTGTCTTTCTGTCTCTCCCGCTCTCTCTCTTTCTCTCTGTCTCTCTCTCTCTGACGTTTCCTTTCTCCCTCTAACTATTTCTCCATCGCTACCTCTTGGTGTTTTCTTCCTTGGTGTTCATGTACTGTAATGTGACACAGCTCCTGTGTGTGTGTGCGCATGCGTATGCAGAGTGACCAGGCTCTTTTTTAGATGTGCGTGTGTGTGTGTGTGTGTGTCTGGCTGCTGTCATTACACACACATTGGCCATGTCTCACACTTCTAGTGTTATAAAATGTATAATTCACCAGCAATTCATACACCCAGCCACTCGTCTCTCTCAGGTGTATGAGACACACACACACACACACACACACACACACACACACACACACACACACACACACACACACACACACACACACACACACACACACAGACATGCAAAGTATTGGCCATGTTTCACACCTTTAATGAATATATGTATAATTCACCAGCAATTCACAAACCCAGATTCCCAAGCACGAGCTATCCTCCCTCCTTTTTTCTGTTACATTTTCTCTCAGTATTTTTCTCTCTCTCTCCTTCTTTCTCTCTCCCTCTCTCTCCTTCCTCTCTCCCTCTCTCTCCTTCCTCACACTCGTTCCTTCTTGTTTTTTTTTTCTCTCACACATTTTTTTCCCACTTCTCTAATGAGTAGTAATTTTATCTCTACCTTTCTCTTACCCCCCCTCTAATCTTCCCTTTCCTTCACACACTTAATATGTCTCTCTCTCTCTCTCTCTCTCTCTCTCTCTCTCTCTCTCTCTCTCTCTCTCTCTCTCTCTCTCGCTCTCTCGCACACGCACACGCACACGCACACACATACACATATACACGTAATATAAGTACGTCACAAACATCTGTCCATTTTTGAGTTCACCCAGTGTGAGTTGAACTGGCTCTTGCTGTTCTGCAAATGGCTTTTTAATGGGCTGTCCATTATTGATGTTGAACCCCTGTCCCTTGCCTGTGCTCTAACACACACACCTCACACACACACACACACACCTCAGACATGCGCACACACACACACACACCTCGCACACGCACACCTCAGACACACACGCACACCTCAGACACACACATGCACACCTCACACACACACACCTCAGACACACACACGCACACACACAGATAGACACACACACACTCATATACACGCACACATCTGTCCATTGATGTTGATCTGCGGTGCTTGGGCCTGTGCTCCTGATGGTAGTGTTAAACATCGCCATGGAATGCCTGTGCGCAGTGCAGCCTGCCATAGCGCCACAGAGCTCATTTCTGGAATATTCCGTAAACATGTTCTCCAGTCCTGTGCTTGTGTGTGTGTGCTTGACTGACTGGCTGAGGATTGAGGACCAGATGCTAAAATATTCAGTTACTCAGAGTAGAGATCAGCTTGTCGTGCCAGGAACTTTGTGCCCCCCACCTGCACACTCGACCCCCTCCCCCCTTTTAAAATTTCCCTCTTTTTGCTCTCTCTCACTTTCTCTGTCTGTCTCTCTCTCTCTCTCTCCCCTCTACTCTCTATCACTCTCTCCTCTTCTCTCTGTCAGTGTTCAGCTGCAATATTAATGGAGGGCTTTGGCAGCGGTATGGAGTGTAATGGCTGTTTAAGGGTGATCAAATATTCTGCAGTGTCTGTGTGTGAGAGGTAGTGAGTGTCTGCCTCTTCTCTGTCTGCCTGTCTGATTGTACAGCAGTGAAGTGAAAAAATGGCCTCCAAACATGCTCGGCACTTCCTACGGTTGAACTGTGATTGTGTTTGCATAGGATTCTTATGTCTGTCTGAGTACGCAAATCCTATGGTTACTTGTGTGTGTGTGTGTGTGTGTGAGAGAGAGATTTAGTGTGTCTGTGTTCTGTGTCTTTGTCTTTGTTTATAATTGTTTGTGAGCGCACAAAAAGATGTCATGTAAAGTGGAAAAAGTTGTACGTAGTATCATTTATTCAAACACAAAAACAGACATTCCATACATACCCAAACAAGGACTCAAACAGAAACACCAACCCCTCCCACAGCCATGCAGAGAGGGGCAATGTGGGGCCATGCTGCTCTTCTCTCTTGGACTTCACAGAAACTCTACCATGATCTAGTCCTTTGAAATGTATCTAGCGCTTGTAAACACACATGGCGCCCCACCCAATTAGCCTGGTAAACCAGCCCCTCGTACTTCATTTCATTTTGTACAGAGGGTCTGGACCAGGCACGGTCAGAAACGATTTCTTGGAGGTGTGGACTCTGCTGAAGTTTAAAACAAGTGCCTCTGCCTTTACCCAATCGCTGACGCCTTGTTGTCACATATGCAATAAGCCTACCTACGCACTACAATTCAAATGTAGCACACAAGGTCAACGTCACGGCTAACTAACACACCCTCTGTTCACTGCTTGGATCGGTCTCGCTGGGGCCGACTAAATGACCCTCAAGAGATTCCAGTCCAGACCCTCTGTACAAAATTAAATGAAGTACAAGGGGCTGGTTGACCAGGCTACCACCCAATAGCTAGCGAAGTATTATTTGTCAGTGTATATATTGTTGTATTTATTTATCACTAGGATTAGGGTTAGGTTAAGGGTTAGGTTCTCGGTTTGACTTTTTATTTATGCTTTACAAGAATTTACATAACTTCTGCCTAAATGCGCATCACATCTAGTGACAAACCTTGTTGTCTAACAATGAGGTCAAAAGATGGAGGAGATGGAGGAGAGAGATGGATGGAAAGAATGGATGCAGAGAAGAAATGGGGGAGGAGGGGAGAGATAGCGGTACACAGAGAGAAAGAGAAAATGAGGGAGGATCAAGAGGATTGATGGAGTGGAAGTGAGGGACAGGAGGAGGGAGGAAGAGTTGGCAGAAAGAAGGTTTACCTTTCATTTCTTTTTTTTCCCAAGCAGGATCGTTGCATTTCGTCCCTCAGTAGTGGGGATGTTTCAACAAATAGACACTAGCCACAGACGCTACCCTTATCTTATAGTCTTAAGTAGGAGGTTTTAATAGACTCACTTTCTCAAATTATCCACAACCAGTTGATCCCAATTAGCACACCTCTTTAGCTAGGTAGATAAGCTAATTAGTGAAATCACCTGGATTCCTGTCAGGAGCAGAGGCAGAAGAGAAATATGGCAAGACCTCTACTTTCTCAAGCCAGTTTGTCCACTCCTGTTCTCAACAGACAGAGACACACAAACGGACAGACACACACACAGACAGACACAGACACACACACACACACACAGACCTCAGCCGTCTCCTGCACTCTTGCACACATGCAGTGATGAAGTGGAGGCTAGATGCACATAAGCACCATTACGCACCTTTACTGTTAAAACATTTTTATGATCGCTAATGCTGACAAAATGCAAAATTATAGTTTCCTTTTATTCCTCTTTTTTGAGCAGGATTGTTGCATTCAGTCGCTCAGAAGCAGGGGTATCTTCACAATTGGTGAAATATCTACACTGCTTTTGAAAGAAAGGACAAATGGTTTAAGGAGAAGTGGGGATTTAGAGAGGTGGATAGAGATGTTTGGGAGAAGCAATAGAATGGAATTCAGAGGGACAGAATGGAAGACAAGAGTGGCCAGAGCATAATGGATTCATAAAAGAAATGAGAGGCAAGGACGAATGAATTACCCAAAGGCAGCTGTGGTGCTTACATAAATAAATGCAAAATGGCTAGATAAAAAAGCAGAGTTTGAATTAAAAAAAGAAAAGGAACAGGAAGAAGGAGAAGGATTGAGAGGAGAGGGAAGGAGAGGGAAGGAGAAAGGAGAGAGAAGGAGAAAGGAGAGAGAAGGAGGGAGAGGAGGGGGGAAGGAAGAAGAGGGGATGGAAGGAGGGAGAGGACAGGGAAGGAGAGGGAGGACAGGGAAGGAGAGAGAGGAGAGGGAAGGAAGGAGAGAGAGGAGAGGGAAGGAGGGAGAGGAGGGGGGAAGGAAGAAGAGGGGATGGAAGGAGGGAGAGGACAGGGAAGGAGAGGAGAGGGAAGGAGAGAGAGGAGATGGAAGGAGGGAGAGGAGGGGGAAGGAGGGAGAGGAGGGGGAAGGAAGAAGAGGGGATGGAAGGAGGGAGAGGACAGGGAAGGAGAGGAGAGGAGAGGGAAGGAGGGAGAGGAGAGGGAAGGAGGGAGAGGAAAGGAGGGAGAGGAAAGGAGGGAGTTGATGCCGGTCTTTAGCCTGATGCTCTCTCAGCTTGTTTGTTTTGTTTGGCTGTTTGTTGTTTTTATGCTTGTGCCTGTGGGCCAGAGAAGCTTATTCATTCATGACGCCATCTCTCCCTCTCTCTCTCTCCCTCTCTCTCTCTCTCTCTCTCTCTCCCTCTCTCTTTGCCTCTCTTGCATGCGCACACACACACACACACACACACACGGAGGAAGACACCACCAAGAGCCACAGACTATAGCCTTATCTGACATCAGAGATCCTAAGTGGGAGGTTTTAATAGACTCACTTTCTTAAATTATCCACAGCACACACACACACACACTATAACGTCTCAGCTGTCTTTTCCACTCTTGCACACATCCAGAGGCCAACATCCCGTGTTCAGAAAGTAAAAGTCCTGCCATATATTTGTTCCAATGCACTCAACCAGCTGATCCTAATTAGCTCAACTCTTCAGTCAGGTGTAGGAGCTAATTAGTGAAGTCAGCTGTTAGGAGTCCTGTAAGGAATATATGGCAGGACTTTTCCTTTCTCCATCCAGTTTCACACACACTCTCTCACTCACACTGTGCTCATCTCTCTCTCTCTCTCTCTCTCTCTCTCTCTCTCTCTCTCTCTCTCTCTGTCTCTTTCTCTCTCTCTCTCTCTTTCTCTCTCTCTGTCTCTCTCTGCCCCCCCCCCCCCCCTCTCTCCCTCTCTCTCTCTCTCTCAGGTTTTAGCTGTGTTCTCCACTCCTGCACACATGCAGTGATAAAGTGGAGGGTAAATGCACATAAGCACCACCAATGATCGCTAATGCTGACAAAATGCACATTTGCACACCTTTCTTTTGAACACCATACTGCTCTTACTCTCTCTCTCTCTCTCTGTCTCTCTCTCTCTCTGTGTGTCTCTCTCTCTTTGTCTGTCTCTCTCTCTGTGTCTCTCTCTCTGTCCCTCTCTCTCTCTGTCCCTCTCTCTCTCTGTCCCTCTCTCTCTGTCTCTCTCTCTCTCTCTTGCTCTCTCTCTCGCTCTCGCTTTGTCTCTCTCTCTTACACACTATCTCGCTTTCTCTCACTCTCTCTCCCACACACATGAGGGTAGGAGGTATGCAGCAGGGGTTTCCAGTCATCCTCTCCTCAGGGCCTTGCATGCAAATGTAGATGAGGGGGTTTGTCAGAGTGGCAGAGTGGGAGTCTGGGCCCTTTAGACGTACTCTAGACACACTCCACACACACACACACACCCACACACCCACACACACACACACACACACACACACACACACACACACACACACACACACACACACACACACACACACACACACGTACACGCTGGCTACCTCCTTTGGAAAACAATGAGCAGTGTGTGTGCTACCATGGCCTACTTGTAGTGCTTATAACACAATGAACATCTTCCAGAGATGCGTTTGAGGGTGTGTGTGTGCCTGTAGAAAGGTAAAGACAAGTCTGTGTTTGTTTTCCAGAGAATGTTGGTGTGTGTGTGAAATGTAATCATGAGACATTCTTTTTCATTGCTGACGCTGTGAGAAAAACGGATTGTGTATGTGTGATTGAGAGGATCAATTCTGGACACGCACTGTGTGCGTGTGCGTGTGCGTGTGCGTGTGCGTGTGCGTGTGCGTGTGTGTGTGTGTGTGCGTGTGCGCCACTGTGTGAAGTTCCGTCTTTGTCTTCTGAAGCATCTTTCTTAGCAATTAAAACTGAATTGGAAATCAGATTGAATAAATTAACAAACTGACGGTCTCTCTCTCTCTCTCTCTCTCTCTCTCTCTCTCTCTCTCTCTCTCTCTCTCTCTCTCATATTCACTCTCTCTCACTCTCACACACAAACACACACACACATTTCAATCTTACCACATCTCCCAGGCAAACACACATTTTTTTTCCAACCCAGATTTCTCTCACATGCAGACATTCACACCAAATATTGTCTTCTATCTTTCTCTCTCACTCTCTCACAGACACACACACATACACACACACACACACACACACACACACACACACACACACACACACACACACACTGTCACGTGTCCCCACGTTTTTCTCCCTTTCCTTCACTGCTGTGATTACATCTCTCCTCTTTTTCCTGCAGTCTCTTCTCCCTCTCTCCTCTCCTCCTTTGTCATCCCTTATTCCTGCCCTCCACTCTCTCTCTCTCTCTCTCTCTCTCTCTCTCTCTCTCTCTCTCTCTCGCATACACACATGCATACGTGCACATATACCCTCCCCCTCACTTTTTCATCTTGTCTTCTGTGCGACTGGGAACCACAAGAAAATCTGAAAAATAGATGTGTATGTGTGTGTGTATATCTCTGCATGTGTGTGTGTCTGTGTGAGCATATGTGCACATATATTTGTATGATAGAGCCATGGTTGGAGAGTTAGTGTGGAGAATATAGGCTGTGCTTTGTGTGTGTGTATACACATGCATGTCTGAGATGACCATGATTTGCTTCACTGATGAAAATATACACATGCGTGTTATGAGTGTGTATGTGCGCGCATATGCATGTATAAGAGAGCATGATTTGTGGATTTTTGAGAAAAAAAAATAGGCTACGTGTGTGTGTGTGTGTGTGTGTGTGTGCGCGCGTGTGAAATTATGCATGAGAAGAGAAGATTGCTCTTATTTGGGAGCGTGTGGTAAAGCCATAGCCTGTCTAGTCTAGGCTTTCAACCTTTGGAATGTGCATGTCTTTGTATGTGTGCATATACGTGCACATGCATTTGCATGTGAGTGAGTGTTTTGAGTTCAAGTTTTTAATATCTGCACTGTAGGATAATGTTTTTTGTGGGCGGGTTTAGCATCTAGCGTGAACTGTTTGTTGCTTTTGTGTGTTTCACTTTGTGTGGTCTGTATATCTATGCACACGTGTACGGTGTGTGTGTGTGTGTGTGTGTGTGTGTGTGTGTGTGTGTGTGTGTGTGTGTGTGTGTGTGTGTGTGTGTGTGTGTGTGTGTGTGTGTGTTGTGGTGAGCATCAAAAAGAGATCTTGCTCAGAGCCACACACAGAGCAGGCATCCTCATGAGACAGGCTGGCTGCAGGACATTTAAAGGGACATATCTCCCAAACTAACTGTGTGTGTGTCTGTTTGTGTGTCTGTGTATGCATGCAGGCAATAACAAGTGTGTACACACACACACACACACACACACACAAACCCACAAACACACCTAAGGACAGTGACACATACACACTCTTGCACACAGAAATCCTCCAGACACACACACATACACACACACTCACACACAGAAATACTCCAGACACACACACATACACACACACTCACACTCACACACAGAAATACTCCAGACACAGGCACTCAGACTCAAGGCCAATTTATAGTTTTGTAGGTGACAAGTGGCACTCAACAAAGGAAAAAAAAATCGACATGTGGTGTTCTGGACACTTCCAAAGTCCTGCGGCAAGAAAAAGAATTCCACTGTAAATGTTCTAGAATATTACACTAACCTCCACTTACCAGCACTGTCCTGTACTTTGTTACTATGCTCTTGCGACTTCTGTACTGTGCACTTTGTTTTGCTTTCTGCTTGCTCTTTTCTTCTCTGCATATCTGTAGCTTGATTTGTGTCTTCTACTGTAAGTCGCTTTGGATAAAAGCGTCTGTTAAGCGTAAAGTAATGTAATTAAGCGTCTGTTAAGTGTAATGTAATTAAGTGTCTGTTAAGTGTAAAGAAATGTAATTAAGCGTCTGTTAAGTGTAATGTAATTAAGCGTCTTAAGTGTAGTGTAATGTAATTATAGAAACGTTTTGCTATCCAGTCTAGAGTACGAAACAACATTTGTGCCATGTAAATTTTAGATGTGCTCGACAAGCTTAAATAGCAGACAGAAATGTTTGTTTTACATTATATTTTGTTGAGCGACACTTGTTGCCTGGACTATATATTGTCCTTTACACACATCTGCAAACGCACACATATATACACACACATCTGCAGAGACACACACGTCTTCACAGCTTGGCTATTCTGGAAGCTGTTGCCTGAGAGACCACCAAGAAGGAGAGAAAGTGTCTGACTGAAATGGTATAACTAACACACACACACACACACACACTGGCAGGTTTTCGGGTGTGGGTGTGAGTGTGGGTGTGTGGGTGGAAGCAGAGAAAATGTCTGACTAATTGCGCACAGCCCTAGTGAGTCTCCACTGGTGTGTCTTCCTGTGTGTGTGTGTGTGTGTGTGTGTGTGTGTGGCGCCTGTTTAAAGATATGTCACTTATGAAACAGTGTGTGTGTCCGCATGTATTATGCATCTGACGTGTGCCAGGAAGACTTGCTCAAAAAGCCTCAGAGACTTATAATGCCATTATGGGTCATAATAAGGTGTGTGTAGTCTATTGTGGAATGTAAACGAGTCTGTTCATGAGTTCGTTGTGTGTAAATAGATGTATTGAATATTTTGAGAGAATCATTCTCTGTAGTTTCAGTGTTTAGTTTGACAGGTTAATGATAATGTATGTTACAAAAAGTGTGTGTGTGTGTGTGAAATGTACGAATGTAACAAGTTTGTTGTTGGGTAATATGAACTCCTCATTGAATGCATGATTTACTAATGGCATCATCGTGTGTGTGTGTGTG
Organism: Coilia nasus; assembly: GCA_027475355.1. Lineage (NCBI taxonomy): Eukaryota > Metazoa > Chordata > Actinopteri > Clupeiformes > Engraulidae > Coilia > Coilia nasus. The sequence continues at coordinate 16,808,834 of CM050214.1, forward strand.
TGTGTGTGTGTGTGTGTGTGTGTGTGTGTGTGTGTGCAGTGTACATTTTTGTCATGCTATTTGCAATGGCACCATTTGGAAGCAATCAGGTCACTTAATTATTGATGTCCCTTATGATGGAACCCTCTTTCTCACAGGCCATTTCCTTCCTATAAGCCTGTTCTTTCTCTCTCTCTCACACACACGCACACACGTGTGCACACACACACACACACACACACTGCACGCTTCATGCTTCCTTTCTCATATTGTTCTTGAGAATGAAATTAGGAGTCATTTAGTTGAGGCTTCAGGCTGTGTGGAGTTGATTATGCTCAGAATTTTCTCACTAATACCTCATAATTAATGTGTTCAGAACACACACACACACACACACACACACACACACACACACACACACACACACACACACACACACACACACACACACGCTAACTACCTGGGGTCTACAAACCTCCTCAAAAGTGTCTGTGCGCTGGGCTTTTTGTGTTTGTGATTTGTCCTTTGTGTCTATTTGACTTGTGTGTTCCTGTATGTGTTTGTGTTTGAGTGCCTGTGCTGTGTCCTATATTTGCAATATGTGTGGCTGTCTCCTAAGTGTTCTTTGATAAGTGTCCAGTGATTGTAGTTTCTTTATGTGTGTGGGCTGCAAGCGCTTGTGATACATCCTATATTTCTAGTGTGTGTGTGTGTGTGTGTGTGTGTTCGTGTGTGTGTGGGTTTGGAACCGCCAGCAGCGAGGTGGGAAGAAGTGACAATCTGCCTTTCAGCAGCCAGCAGTGCACTTGCTCCTGTCAGAAATATCTCACCTGTGTGTGCTGGTGTGTGTGTGTGCTGGTGTGTGTGTGTGTGTGTGCTGGTGTGTGTGTGTGTGTGTGTGTGTGTGTGCTGGTGTGTGTGTGTGTGTGCTGGTGTGTGTGTGTGTGCTGGTGTGTGTGTGTGTGCTGATGTGTGTGTGTGTGTGTGTGTGTGCAGGTGTATGTGCTAGTGTGTGTGTGCTAGTATGTGTGCTTGTGTGTACGTGTGTGTGTGTGTGTGTGCTTGTGTGTGTGTGTGTGTGTGTGTGTGTGTGTGTGTGTGTGCAGGTGTATGTGCTAGTGTGTGTGTGTGTGCTTGTGTGTACGTGTGTGTGTGTGTGTGCTTGTGTGTGTGGGTGGTGTTTACGTATTTGTCTGTGGCCATCTGTTTCAGTTGGTCAGGATTTTTTTCTGTTGGTATCCTTTGTGACCACATTTGAGAGTGTGCGATATCTCAGCATCTTGAGTGTGTGCCCGTGCATATGTCTAATTTAGTTTCATTTGTGCTTTTTTTTTTAGCTGGTTGTACCTCATTGTTTGCCTATATTTTTGTATCGTGTGTGTGTGTCTGAGAGAGAAGGAGAGAGAGAGTGTGTGTGTGTGAGAGTCTGGGTGTGTGTGTTATAAGCTGTGGGTTTCCTGATGTCTCGTCCCTGCCTGGGCCTGCGGGATAATAGATGGCCTCATCCAGTAAACAAGGTTAATGTGGGCCCAGCTGAGCAGAGTGCAACTCTCTGACTGATGGCCCACGCTCTCGGGATAGACCCGACCCGCCCCTGCGGCTGGGTTCTCCTGCCGACTCCGGCCCGGTGTCGGGGTGGACCCGTCCCTGGTGCTGGGTCCTCATGCCATGTCTGGACCGGTTTTGGGGTGGACCCGTCCCGGATTAGCTACCGGTGTGCATTGCCAGTCAGCGAGGAGTGATGATGGATGTGGGTGGGTGGGTCGGTGCTGAAGTTAGGAGAGCTCACATCCATCAGCCTGGGAACACCTGTTCATGAATCTCGCCTCTCGTTTGGCCTCCTCAGCCAATGAGGGGGGCTGGTCTGAGGCAGGGTGTCCAATCATGCGGGGAGACGGATGAAGGACTAATCTGATTGGCCCTGAGGAAGATTGGATTGTGGGTCAAGAGGGGGTGTGGGCTTCTGCCTTTGGGAGAGGGGGGAGGCTCAGAGCACTGAGACTGACAGCAAAATGAGAAGACGGAGGAAGAGAGAGCTAGAGAGAGAAATGAGCAGTAACAAATTAGACGTTTAAAGGAGGAGGAAAAGACTGAGATGGACAGAGAGTGGGAGTTATGGGAATGGACACAGAGAGAAAGATTGAGGAAGAAAGAGAGGCACAGAGAGTGAGTGAGAAATATAGGTATTTACATAGAGAGCTGGAGAGAAAGAGATGTATATAGCAAGAGAGGAGTTTATAAGCGTCTGTTAAGTGTAATGTCATTAAGCGTCTGTTAAATGTAAGAGAATGATGAAGAGAAAGATGGAGAGAAAGAGGTGTTTGTACATAGAGAGAGATTGAAAGAAAGAGTAAGATGGAGGTAGAGGGAAAGCAAAAGATGAAGATAAAGTCTGAGAGAGGACAAAAGGATGAGATGCAGAGAGAGAGAGATGCTAAGAATGGCAGAATGTAGTGCCAGCTGAGGAGAATAGAAAGTGATGAAAGGTTGGAGATGGAGAAAGAAAGAGAGAGAGAGTCAGTGATTGAAGGATAGAGAAGTAATGAGTGAAAGAGAGGGAGTGGTGGAATTATGTGAGGGAGTGGAAATCATGAAGAGACTGGTAGAGTGACAGAACACCAGTTAGATGGAGAGCAGAGAGAATGTGATGAAAGGTTGGAGAGAGAGAGAGAGAGAGAGAGAGAGAGAGAGAGAGAGAGAGAGAGAGAGAGAGAGAGAGAGAGAGAGAGAGAGAGAGAGAGAGAGAGAGAGAGAATGACAATCAGTGATTGAAGGATAGAGAAGTAATGAGTGAAAGAGAGGGAGTGGTGGAATTATGTGAGGGAGTGGAAATCATGAAGAGACTGGTAGAGTGACAGAACACCAGTTAGATGGAGAGCAGAGAGAAAGTGATGAAAGGTTGGAGATGGAGTGAGGGAGGGAGAAAGAGAGAGAGAATCAGTGATTAAAGGATAGAGAAGTAATGAGCGAAAGAGAGGGAGTGGTAGAATGATGTGAGGGAGTGGAGATCATGAAGAGACTGGTAGAGTGACAGAACACCAGTTAGATGGAGAGCAGAGAGAAAGGAGTGATGGATGGACAGATGGAATTGGCAGAGAAAAAGAAGAATGGCTGAATAAATGATGTAGCAGAGAGAAAGAGGAAGTGATGGATGTTCAGATGGAGGTAGTGGAAAAAAGAGGTAGCAGAGTGGACAGAGAGATGGATGAATAGATGGAGGTAGAGAAGGGAAGGAGAGAGGGATGAATGATAGATGGAGGTAGTGGAAAGAAAGAAAGAGAGGTGGAAGGATAGACAGAGGTAATGGAGAGAAAGAGAGAGGGATAGCTATAGTGGAGAGAAAAATGGATGGATAGATGGAGGTGGAGGAGAGAGAGTTTTGTTATTGTTTGTAATTGAAGGTGTATAAAGGCAGTCTCAGCCCCACAATTATGGATGTGATGGTTGCACAGTGTGCTGGGAATCTTTGTGTGAGTGTTTCTGAAGTGACACATACAGAGACACACACACACACAGCTTCTGTATGTAAATGAGGTCATGAAAGGTAGCTTTGAACAAATTCCAAGGTATGGGATGACGGGTCGTCGCACCTGCACAAGTTTTATTTTTGTACATTGGGAATACATTGCAACGTAATTGACATAGCTATTATGTGGCAGTGCCATCTTTGCAGTGTAGAGGAAATTAGGGAAAAATGTGAAGTGGGAAGATCTATGTGTGTGCGTGTGATTTATTGTGATTTGTGCATGCTAAATTATGAGTTTTCCGGTGGGGGTGAGGTTAAGCACTGGACACTGGTGGACAACATTTTTTGGAGTGGTTTGAATTGAGTGACCTAAGACTGAATGTTATGAAAAGAAGGGAAGTCGTGATAGACTTCAGGTGGAAGAACATGTGTTGACAGCCAGTATGGATCGGGGGGAGGTGATGGAAGAAGACAAGTACCTGTGAGTGGTGAGTAATAACAGGTTGGAGTGTAAATTCGATAGTGAGGTTGTTGATAAGAAGGGGATGAGTAGACTATATTTTGTTAGGAAGCTGAGTTTCTTTAATGTGTGTATGAAGATGGTGGAGATTTGCAAGAGAGGTGCAATTAAAAAAACTGTTCTTACATGCAGTAGTTTGCAGTTGTTCCTCGTCGCCGCCATGATGAAAGTCCAAACAAGTCGATTGTACTACCTCTCCTCCTATTGTTCCCGCTGGTTCGTGTTTGTCAATCGACTCGTGCGGACTTTCATCATGGAGGTGATGAGAAACTACACCTAGGTACTGCCTGTCAAAACTGTTTTGTGTACAATTACAAAGTTCTCAGTGCCTCGTTTTGATTGCCCGTGCCTTTGTTTCGCTATCGATGGAGTGTGGAGTTTTGTTCGAGCTGTTTTAATGGTTTAACCCTCTAAGCGTCAAAGTCGCAGAATTGCGACAGGATGCGGTATTGAATAAAACAGCTTGCTGTGTCAAATATAGTGTCAAATCGCATTTATACTCCTCTCCACTAGTTGGCAGACATGTTGTACTTTAGTTCTGGCTGAGAATTACGACGCGCTTGTGTGTGGCGAGATTATGCGAAGTGTTGATCACTGAGCAAGTAATACGCATGTTTTAGTCTCCGTGTTCAATGGCAGGAGGGTGGCAGTGGTCGGATTGTCCGTAGAAGAGCTGTTGTAGTCAGTAGTAGTGCCAATAAAAATGAAAGTAGCGACGATGAATCTTTCAACCGCGGGAGGGGTAGTAAAATACAATCGGGAGTGCTCACTCTCCGTGCGCATAAGGGAAAGGGGGCAAACGACACAGAGGCTGCATGTGTGTTCAGGCTGCAGGTGTGAATGATGATGGTAATAATTAGTAGGCCTAATTAGAGCCTGGGTGTGTTTTAGCAACGGTGATGAGGAACAATACCAAAACTGGATAAAGCCCCTAGGTAAGCCAATTGGATATAGGAGGGACAGAGAGATGACCAATGATAAATTGGCCCTATATGTTGTTTCCAATTGATTTCTTGAATTTGTTCACAACTAAAACAAATCAATATGCCCATGCCCAGATTCAGAAATGTCAGTAAGACTTACAGTGTGACTGGCTATGCAGTATGGTGATGATCGACCAGTTTTTGTAGTTTGCTCTGACTGTACCTGCCCCAAAGGCCACCATCACACAAAATACACATGTAATAACTGGGGAGTGGGTCTGTGTGCTGGACCTTGCAATGAGAGGTACTACACACTGAAAAACCACAAAGACTGCCACCTGGACAGATAGGCACACTTTAGGCCCATGCAGGCAAAAGACCAGCCTACCGTTCACATGCGTTTGTTACTATATGGCTCTATATTAGTTGTAATGTACACTGTTGGCTTACAATTTATTGTTTTCCTGACCATAATGTATGTGCAACACATAACAGTGATGGTAAGGGGCAACTGTTATGAAATGGGTTGAGCATTTATTGAAAAATCTCTGCATTTCATGAAAAAAACGTCAAAATGCAAGATGGCCGCCACCCTGTGACATCACTATATGCAAATTAGATGGGTAAATTTACTGCCAACATAAACTTTGGGTCATCCTCAACATTTGTCAAATTTACAGTCAGGCTGTATCTGTTACCAATTTCAAGCCACAGCCTTTTGAAATTTAGATGTCAAAATTGAGCATTAAAAAAAAAAAAAACCCTGGTGCTTAGAGGGTTAATAATAGCGTAATCTTCATGCTTCGTCTAAGGGCACCTACCACTTCCATTGTTAGCCTTCTGGAACAAATGGTAAAAAATAGTTAAGTTCTGAATAGAACAGGCTAACTCAATTTTGCTCCTCAGCAAACATACCAACTCTATGATATTTTAACATGCCAATTTTCATTTCACACCAAATTTTTTCCTTTAAGCGGCGCCTATTACCAACTACCAGTATATGCCCTGACAAGTGTAAATGTGAATAAATTTTCCTAGAAAATAAGCAGCCACGACCCTGTTACATTGTGGAATTCTGTACGCTTAATGTCATAGCGCTCTGAACTTTGAAAACGCAAGTTAGTTCGCCTGAGTTACGTTGCTTGTTTCTCTGCATGATTATCCACACTACGCCACTGATCATGCACAGCTTTATGTGAGAACAGTGGTAAACCCTATTGATTTCTTACACTCTTGACGATAAGCGTTAGACAGTTTTAATGAGGGTATCTGTGCGACGTAAATACATAGTCATTATTGGTCGGAACATGTAACTTTATTAGGCAGTTTTTTTCCATTTCTATTCGCATTACATAGTTGATGGGAACACACGGATGTGCATATTTAACAGCCGAATTTTCACTAAGTTGGATAGAATCCCACCTGTTGTCAAGGCATGCTTCCGAAATGTCACCCCGGTCTAGGCTGCTCTGCTGCGAGCGAGTCTGAGAAACCCTTTTATCATGCTGCAGTGTTTCTGAGAGCTGACGCCTTCTCCACTCCACGCACAGAGTGAAATGATCCAACTCTGAAACAAGTAAAATAAAACAGAACATACAACATTGGGGCTAATATGTTAGCAAGCAAGCTAGCTGCTGATAGTTTCTGACAACAATCCTTCGAGTGTAAGTAAGCAAGCCTTCAACATGCCGCATTAAGCCACTTCCCAACCGTTGTATGCTATTCGTTCTCTTGCACTAATTGAAACAATATTTCATAGTTTATTAGTAATATATAGTAAATACATGACCACAGGACTTTGAAATGGCAGAATCTAAGCCTTAGCAGAATCTAAGCCAGCCTCCCTAGACAGCACTGCTGAGAGTCAGGGGTCCTTCACCCAGGAAAAAAAACAACTTGTGCCTGTGTGTAAAAAGGCGCACATGTTGGTTGATGCCAATTTATTTAAAAATGGCAGATGTCAGCCCGACAACCTTTCACAATTTAACATCAACACCACCTTCACATCATGTACACTAAATCTCACCATGTGTACCAATGTACCATGTAGCTTTACCACATCTTCAAAGATGTCATCCTGGTACCACATAGTGGTGCTATGCCAGACTGCCATTTCACTCACTTAAGGCCTGGATATACTCGCCGCGCGCAGTGGTGCGCGCGCAAAAGTGACGTCAAAATGACGTCAGTGCACATCTGGTGCGGCGTTCTCAAGCGCATAGTTGCCGTGTCTGCACCTCCGATTTTTTGTAACTTGCGCGCGGCAGCCCCATTGAAAACAATAGGCAATGGCTAGTCTGGTTTCAGCTAACTTTAGCCTAGTAACTACCAGCCTAAACATGTATTTTCCATTGCTACAAATCAGCTAATATTACTGGAAACTCACAAGAAATACAAACACTGACTAAAAACTTTTAGGATTTTGTTCAGTTTTATCAACAAACCAACTTGGGTGCAAACCTGCAGTTCGTTTATTAAGCTAACTTTTTGCCTTATCCTATCATCACTCATAAGGTCTTATAAAGCTGAAAACACTGTAAATATGCACACTGACTCAAACCTTTTCGGATTTATCCAATTTAATTCCCAAATCATGATATAAACCTGCAATTCAGTCATGTTTCACTCCTCTGACACGCAAGGTTCCCGAACTACTGTGGCATTTGACACCTCTGACGAGGAGAAGATTGCCGTGTGTGTCGAATGAAGTATATATGGGCGTGCGGCGCTGTGACGTCACTTTTGCGTGCGCACTTCTGCATGCGGCGAGTATACACCTAGCTTTAGATGTGTTTGTAGTGACAGTACACAATAACTTGTGAAGTGTTACTGTTGGCAAACACTGCATAATGAATTTGACACATTTCATGTTCTTATAAATGGATACCTAAATTCATTAAACCACTATTTCGTTATCATACAACATATCAAAAATTCCTTTGCAACTTAACATCTACAACATCTTGAGATCATGTATACCAAAACTGACACAAATCTGATGTACTGTTTAGGACAATTCCATTGGATGGCATATCACACAAAAGTCCAAATATCTCGCTTTCTGTTGGACGTGGCCATGGCATTGTATCAACCTTTTTTTTCATCTGAGTGAGATACACACCCCTACCAAACTTTGTACATTTTGTACTCAAACTGTATGCCAACCACGACCCTCCTAACAACAGGGGGAGCTCTAGTGGGCCCCACCAGTGGCTGGGTCTTTGTCTCTGAGCAGCGGGGGGAATTTCTGACAAGTGTGTCAAATTTCAGGAGTTTTCGTACATGGCAACCACCTCAAAAAAGCCCCAACAGCGCAGAATGATGATGATGATGATGATGATGATGATGATGATAATAATCATAATAATCATAATAATCATAATAATAATCATAATAATCATAATAATAATAAATATAGCCGCAAGGGGCAATTACGGGCCCTCGCACCTGTGGTGGAGGGCCGTGGCATGCCGCCCCCTAAAATGGACCCACAATGTGACAAACGGATTTATTGTAAAGATCCGATAGGTGCATGCTAAATTATACGAGCTTTATATTTTACATTGGGAGTACACTGCAACTCAGTTAACTCAATTGAGTGTGTGTGTAGTGAAGGGGAGGAGAAGTCACCCCCACCCGGCTTCGAACCTGGGGTCAACCTAACCTGGGGGTCCTTTGTATGGCTCACACAGTGGGTGCACTTCCGATGACCTCACGGCAAGCCATCCCACTTCTGACACCATTTGTAGCGAAGGAGAGGAGAAGTCACCCCACCCGGCTTCGAACCTGGGTCTCTGGGGTACCAAACGGGGACTCTGACCGCAACACCAAAGAGCCAGGCTTGTTGGTATAGCAGTCAGAGCACACCCACAGACCTAGTGATGGTCACCCCATCGCAGTGTGTAAGAGAGAGTGTGTGTGTGTCTGTGTGTGTGTATAGCAGTGTGGATGTGTGAAGACAAGCTACTGAGTTTACATACACCTAAACTGATCAATTTCAATTTGAAAAAAAAAAAAAAAAATCTTCTACTGCCAGTTGGTGGTGCTACACCAGGCATGTACATTAGGCATGTACATATCATCATAGTCATGAAATCCAATATTCTGTAAAGTTTCAGTCTGTGAAACTGCATTTCTGGCACACTTCCTGCTTAGCCAGGTGGTGGCACTATGCTACACACTGATATTGGGTGTCTGGATGTCATTATAATCGTAATATCTAATAACATGAGAAGTTTCAGACAAATCTTTCGATGCATTATGACTTATTGCCACATTTACTGTTTATGTGGCAAGATGGTAAAGGTAGTAGTCTGCTATTACAACATGTTGTAACATATAAAAAAATCGCAATTCATCATCAACATTTCAGTGTCATGTATGCCAGTTTTCATGTGAATCTTATGAATTAGCCTAGGAGTAGTATGTTAGAATTGATCATGAACCCAAACACACATAATTCCTATTACTTAATTTCCTGTTGGGCGTGGCTAATACAATGTATATACAAAAGTTGCTCATCTCTTTGAAATACACACACCTACCACGTTTGGTAAGTCTACCTGAAAGTATATGCCAATCATGACCACAAGCACTTCTTACTGCTACCACAAGTGCCATTTTACACCTCTGAGTGTGTTTATACTGATGATAAGCCATAACTTGTGAAGTTTCATTCATGTCAAGCAATGCATGGTGAATTTATGAGACAAAGCTACACCTTAACAAACAAACCCAGCCCCAGTGGTATTTCAGGCTCAGGAATGCTCTCTGTAAGAACTTTGCCTTTCTTTTATTAAGAGACCCCATTTCAGCCAATGAGGTAAGGGGAATTGTGGTCATGTGACAAGATTGTGAAATGTTTGTGCCACTATCAGTATCAGTGGGAAAACCAGTATTTCTACCAGAATATAGGTACAAAACACTGCAGAATACAGGTACAAAAACACTGCAAAGACACAAATACTAGTTTTAATTGTCTTGCTTGGTTGTGAATATTCCCCTGGTGTAATTCAGGAACACTGTAAATGAGGTCAGTGGAATTGTGATTATGTGACATAATTGTGAAATGTGGAAAATTCACACACACACACACCACACAATGCCTCGTAGGAACCGATTGGCATCTTTAATTTGACACACACAGCTTTTTGATCAACAGTACATTCTGTAGTTAATTCAAGAAAAGAATATAACAAACAAACCAGAATGAAAACCAACAAAACGAAACCAGGTCGGTCTGAATGGCTGATCACATGGTAAAGAGCAGGTGTCCAGAGAAGGTGGTGTGGTGACTTACGGTGTCCCTCACCCATGCGTTGGGCCACAGCTTCACATACACAACGTCTCCCACCTCCAGCAGCAGAGAGGCTCCATTGGACACTGCCACGTGATGGCTGTCAACAGCACTGTAGGCGATATCCACATGCTCTCCATTTTTATTCAGAGAGGCACCAGTGGGTCTTGACTGATGCCCATCCCCAAACACGTGGATAGTAAAGTGATAGACGCCCCTGACTGGAGCTGTGAAGATGCCTAAGACAGACAGGAAGGCAAAGGCTCAGACAACCGCACAGGGACACTCAAGGATTTACATAAAAAATAAATAGGGAATGTAAAACTAGGGGATTTTTGTGAAAAGACTACAGAGATGATAGTTATTTATAAAATTACACTGTCAATTTCTGGTCATGATGATGGCCTCATAATAGACTTTGTACCTGGCTTGTAGGCGCTTACCTGTGTTTGGGTTGTAGGCACTCCCTGTGTTGGTGAAGATGTGTGTAAATACCAGAGTCGTCGCTGTGTTGAAGGGGCCTGTAGTCACATCCCCAGAACTCACCAGTGATGCAGAGAAAGACACCTTCCTCTTTTTCTCTTTCTCCTGCAGCTCTTTAATAAGAGCTCTCTGATCCTTCTGCCTCTTCTCACTGGCTCTCAGCCTGGTCTCCAGTTGTGTCTTGGTGTTTCTGAGCTCCACTCTCTGTTCCGCTATCAAGGTGCTCATCTCCGTCAGCACACTGTAAATGTCGGGCTTGCAGGTTTGTTGGGTGGAGGCTGCATCCTCATGTTGGACTCCTCCACTCTCGGCTGCAACCACAAGTAGACCGGACCACAGACACAGCAGCACAGCTCCAGGAGTCCTCATGATCAGTACACACACATACACAGCTGTCCCTCTACTCTGGCTATGGACTATGTGTTATGAGGGCTTTGGGTGACTTCTGAGTCTCTACTGGAACAAAGCTGCACCTTAACTAACAAAACCCAGCCCCACTGGTTCTTCAGGTTCAGGAATGCTCTCTGTTAGGACTTCTTTTTATTCACCAGAGAACCATGACCAGAGAGTGGTTGTATGACAAGATTGTGAATTGTGGGAAGTTTGTGCCACTATCAGCATCAGTGGGAAAACCAGTATTTCTACCGGAATATAGGTACAAAACACAAAAGTACAAGTCAGTACAAGACACAAAAAATAGTTTTAAGACGCTTCCTCCATGGGGAAAATTCCTAGCCTGGTAAACCCGCCCCTCATACTTCATTTCATTTTGTACAGAGGGTGTGGCAGTGCTGTGTTGAGAAACAAGCTTTATGTTGTACATTGGGAGTGCATTGCAATTCAATTGGCACAGCTGTTTCTTGGTGGTGCTACCTTTGTAATGTAAAGGAAATGTGCTTTAGGAGAACAAAAGTGGGATAACCTGTGTGTGTGAGTGAAAGGAAAAGTGTGTGCATTTGTTTGTGTGTGTGAGTTCACATACACCTAAACTGAATTAATTTGATCAATTTCAATTTGGAAAAAAATCCTTCTACTGCCAGTTGGTGGCGCTACATCCAACATGTGTATTAGGCATGTACATATCATCATAGCCATAAATAGAAGGACCATCATAGTCAGTCCAGTATTTTGTGAAGTTTTAGTACAACTCAGCAAGGCATCGTGCATTTCTGGCAGACTTTCTGCTTGGCCAGGTGGTGGCGCTATGCCAGACACTGATACTGGATGTCTGTATGTCATTATAATCATAATATCTAATAACATGAGAAGTTTCAGACAAATCTTTCAATGCATTATGACTTAATGCCACATTTACAGTTTATGTGGCGAGATAGTAAAATGAATCTTGCTATTTCAACATATTACAACATATCAAACATTCCTTCGCAATTTAACATCAGCAATATCTCAGTGTCATGTATGCCAATTTTCATGTGAATCTCATGAACTGCCTAGGAGTAGTATGTTAGAATTGATCATGTGCCCAAACACATATAATCCCTATTACCTAATTTCCTGTTGGGCGTGGCTAATATAATGTATATACAGAAGTTGCTCATCTCTTTGACCTACACACACCTACCAAGTTTGGTAAGTGTACTTTAAAGTATATGCCAATCATGACCACAAGCACTTCTTACTGCTACCACATGGCGGCGCTGTAGCAGACTGCCATTTTACTCCTCTGAGTGTGTTCATATTGATAAGCCATAACTTAAAGTTTCATTCATGTCAAGCAATGCATAGTGGATTTATCAGACAAAGCTGCACCTTAACAAACAAACCCAGCCACAGTGGTTTTTCCGGCTCAGGAATGCTCTCTGTAAAAACTTTGCCTTTCTTTTATTAAGAGACCCCATTTCAGCCAATGAGGTAAGGGGAATTGTGGTCATGTGACAAGATTGTGAAATGTTTGTGCCACTATCAGTATCAGTGGGAAAACCAGTATTTCTACCAGAATATAGGTACAAAACACTGCAGAATACAGGTACAAAAACACTGCAAAGACACAAATACTAGTTTTAATTGTCTTGCTTGGTTGTGAATATTCCCCTGGTGTAATTCAGGAACACTGTAAATGAGGTCAGTGGAATTGTGATTATGTGACATAATTGTGAAATGTGGAAAATTCTCACACACACACACACACACCACACAATGCCTCGTAGGAACCGATTGGCATCTTTAATTTGACACACACAGCTTTTTGATCAACAGTACATTCTGTAGTTAATTCAAGAAAAGAATATAACAAACAAACCAGAATGAAAACCAACAAAACGAAACCAGGTCGGTCTGAATGGCTGATCACATGGTAAAGAGCAGGTGTCCAGAGAAGGTGGTGTGGTGACTTACGGTGTCCCTCACCCATGCGTTGGGCCACAGCTTCACATACACAACGTCTCCCACCTCCAGCAGCAGAGAGGCTCCATTGGACACTGCCACGTGATGGCTGTCAACAGCACTGTAGGCGATATCCACATGCTCTCCATTTTTATTCAGAGAGGCACCAGTGGGTCTTGACTGATGCCCATCCCCAAACACGTGGATAGTAAAGTGATAGACGCCCCTGACTGGAGCTGTGAAGATGCCTAAAACAGACAGGAAGGCAAAGACTCAGACAACCGCACAAGGACACTCTTTACACATTAATTTATATAAAAAATAAATAGGGGATGTAAAACTAGGGGATTTTTGTGAAAAGACAACAGAGATGATAGTTATTTATAAAATTACACTGGCAATTTCTGACTATGAAACTACACAGGCGATGTTTGTGTAGAAACAGCTGTTTGTTTCTAAAGCTACAAAGGTCATAGAGCAATTAAGTTTTATATGTGCTGCCTCATAATAGACTTTGTACCTGTGTCTGGCTTGTAGGCGCTTACCTGTGTCTGGCTTGTAGGCGCTTACCTGTGTCTGGCTTGTAGGCGCTTACCTGTGTCTGGCTTGTAGGCGCTTACCTGTGTCTGGCTTGTAGGCGCTTACCTGTGTCTGGCTTGTAGGCGCTTACCTGTGTCTGGCTTGTAGGCGCTTACCTGTGTCTGGCTTGTAGGCGCTTACCTGTGTCTGGCTTGGAGGCGCTTACCTGTGTCTGGCTTGTAGGCGCTTACCTGTGTTTGGGTTGTAGGCACTCCCTGTGTTGGTGAAGACGTGTGTGAATACCAGAGTCGTCGCTGTGTTGAAGGGGCCTGTAGTCACATCCCCAGAACCCACCAGTGATGCAGAGAAAGATATCTTCCTCTTCTCCTCTTTCTCCTGCAGCTCTTTAATAAGAGCTCTCTGATCCTCCGCCGTTTTCTCACTGGCTCTCAGCCTGGTCTCCATGGCATCCAGTTTTGTCTTGGTGTGTCTGAGGTCCACTCTCTGTTCCGCTATCAAGGTGCTCATCTCCGTCAGCACACTGTAAATGTCGGGCTTGCAGGTTTGTTGGGTGGAGGCTGCATCCTCATGTTGGACTCCTCCACTCTCGGCTGCAACCACAAGTACACCGGACCACAGACACAGCAGCACAGCTCCAGGAGTCCTCATGATCAGTACACACACATACACAGCTGTCCCTCTACTCTGGCTATGGACTATGTGTTATGAGGGCTTTGGGTGACTTCTGAGTCTCGACTGGAACAAAGCTGCACCTTAACAAACAAACCCACCTCCACCCTTTTTTTTAGGTTGAAGAATGCTGTCTGTAAGGACTTTGTCTTCCTTTTATTCACCAGAGCTAACATTTTAGCCAATGAGGTGAGAGGAATTGTGGTCATGTCACAAGATTGTGAAATGTGGGAAGTTTGTGCCTCTATGAGCATTAGTGGGAAACCCAGTATTTCTACCGGAATATAGGTACAAAACACAAAAGTACAAGTCAGTACAACACACAAAAAATAGTTTTAATATGCTTCCTGAATGGGGAAAATTCCTAGCCTGGTAAACCAGCCCCTTGTACTTCATTTCATTTTTTACAGAGGGTCTGGCAGTGCTGTGTTGAGAAATGATTTCTTCCTGCAGGTGTTGACTGAAGTTTAAAACAAGCGGCTCTGCCTTTACCCAGTCACTAACATCTGGTCGTCACATATACAATTGCCCTGCCTATGCAGCACAATTCAAATGTAGCACACAGTTGACGTTATTGCTCACCAACCCTCCCTCTGTTCGCTGACTGGCTAGGTTTGGCTTGCATGTAATACAGCAGTGTCAATGGCAGCACGGCCAGACCCTAAGACTCTTCAGCTAAGAGACTATACTCACTAAACTAAGGTCTAATTAAAATACAAGTTGTTTTTTGAGACTAAACCTCAAAATCGCAATATGGCCGCAAGCGGCGATGACAGGCCCTCGCCCTTGCGGTGCATGGGCGTGGCATGCTCCCCCTCTGAAATGCACCCACAATGTGACAAACGCATTTATTGTTAAAATCTGATATGTGCATGATAAATTATACGAGTTTTATATTGTACATTGGGAGTGCATTGCAATTCAGTTGACACAGCTGTTTCTTGCTGGTGCTGTCTTTGTAATGTAAAGGAAATGTACTTTAGGAGAAAAAAAGGTTTAGTGGGATGATGTGTGTGTGCATGTGTGTGTGAGTGAGTGAAAAGAAAAGTGTGTGCTCGCCTGTGTGAGGTCTGTGTGTGTAAAAAAATCCTTCTACTGCCAGTTGGTGGCGCTACACCCGGCATGTGCATTAGGCATGTACATGCTGTAAAGTTTCAGTACAACTTAGCAAGGTATGTCAGATTCACAGTTTTCATGTGAATCTGATGAATTGCCTAGGAGTAGTATGTTAGAATTGATCATGTGCCCAAACACACATAATTCCTATTACCTCATTTTCTGTTGGGGGTGGCTAAACATACAATTTATATTTCATTCTGCTACCACATAGTGGCGCTATGCCAGACTGCTATTTCAATCCCATTGTTATGTTTGTCGTCACAATACACAATAACCTGTGAAGTGTCACTCTTGGCAAGCACTATATAATGAATTTATGACCTTTCCTGTTTTTATAAATGAATACCTAAATTCATTAAACCGGTATTTTTAGTATCTTAACATATTAACAATCCCTTCGCAACTTAACATCTTGAGATCATGTATTACAACATATCATAAAATGCCAATTTTTATATGAATCTGATGAACTGCCTAGGAGTAGTATGTTAGGAATTACATGTGTTTTGGCACATGATCAATTCTATTACCTTATTTCCTAACTTGTGAAGTTTAATTCCTGTCAAGCAATGCATGGTGATTTTATGGACATTTCATGTTTACCTGTGGTATAGCGAAATTTGTCACAACGCCATTTCCTTATTTTACAATGTATCAAACAACTCTTTGCAATTTATGATTAGGACAATCTTCACATCATGTGTACCAAATGTCACGTAAATCTAATGTACAGAGTAGCTGCAGTACATTTTAAAGCAGTTCATTCTGCTACTACATGGTGGCGCTACGCCAGAATTGCCATCTTACTCACATACATATGTTTGTAATCACGATACACAATAAGCTGTGAAGTTGCACTCGTCAAACACTGCACAATGAATTGGTGACACATTTCCTGTTTACCTGGCTACTTGTAATTTAATACTTAAATTTATCAAACCTCTATTGTATCATCTTACAACATATCAAAATTCCCTTCACAATTTAGCATCTACAACATCTTGAGATCCTGTATACCAAAACTGACACAAATCT
>CM050214.1:16830206-16850206 GCA_027475355.1 Coilia nasus
TGCACATAATGATGATGATGATGACGATGATGATGATGATGATGGTAGTAGTAATAATAATAATAATAATACATCATCTGTTTTTTACACACTTCATACACAGGCTGTAACTTTTCAAAACTTAAAAAAGTAAATGTGTGTATGTGTATGCACACAACCGTTTTTATATCTTGCCTTTCTAATATGCGGGGGAAAAACATTAAAATGAGCCTCATGTTATATTATGCTGTCTTGTGTGAGGTCAAGAGATGCTGCTGAAATATAAACCTCCCCCTTAGCTGCGAACAATACATCACTGATGAAATCATACTTTAATCTAGAAGTGTTTTCCTGTGTGTGTGTGCTTGTGTGTGTGTGGGAGTGAGACCCACAGAAATGCACTTATGCACCAGGTGTGTGCTGGTGTGTATACTGTTGACTGTGCATGTGTGTTTGAGTGTGTGTGTGTGTGTGTTTTATGTGTGGTTTGTTTTGTTTGTAGTTTGGTATGTGTGTCTACTCCCCCTGTGGGGACCTGTCTGAGCTTTGAGGTCTGTGGTGCTGTTTCATTTTTTTTTTTGGATGTGTGTTTCTGCATGTATGCGTTTGTGTGTGTGTGCGCGCGCGCGAGAGTGCGTGTTTTTTCTTTTTCTTTTTCTTTTTGTGGACGGCTCCACTTCCCCTATGGACCTGTGAGAGCTTTGAGGTTGGTACTGCTGCTTGTGTTTGGACACGCGTGTGTGTGTGTGTGTGTGTCTGTGTCTGTGTATGTGTGTGTGTGTTTTAACTGGTCGTCTGCCCCCATGGACCTGTGTAAGCTTTTGAGGTTGGTAGTGCTAATTGTGTTTGAACAGGGTGATGATGACAGGGTGATGGGCAGGGTAAAGATCACCTCAAACATTCCTCAGCCTTTCATGCGTGCGTGCATGCGTGCAAATGTGTGCATCTGTCCTCTGCTTGGCTGTGTATTCTTTCTCTGTGGACTGTAGTCTGGGCAGCAGTGGAGTTCGTCCAATGAAGCATGACTTTTGGCCCATCGGCGTAGCCGCAGAGGGGGCGGGGGTGGGCCTGTGCCCACGCACTTGCCAATCAAGCCCACCCAATCACAAGGCTCTGTCAGTTTGATTGACTGTGTTAGTAAGAAAAATAACCTATGTGTTTTTTTTCTGGGCCTGCCCATTTGGTTTCTGGATACGTCTGGCCCAAGTCTGGCATGAGTCTGGCTCTGGTCTGGGCCAGATGTGTAGCACTGTGACGCACTCAGGGATGGCTCTCCATAGGGTGCAGATAAAACCATCCCAGTGACTTATTCCTACATGTTTTTCCAACAACATGGTTAAAACACTGCAACTTTTCTCGCAACCTTTGAGAAAAGCCGCTGCAAATCGGCTATTTTAGGACACAACTATCTCAAAATTGCCCCACAAAATCCTGGAGGCACTGATTAGCATTCAGGAAAGGCTTGGGTCTGGTGAGCAGAGGAGATGGCCAAATATCTGAGAGGTGCAACAGTTTAAATGCACCATATGGTGTTTTTCTTTTGTTTATTTTGCCAATGTGTCTTTTTTTTCCTTCGCTCCATAAGTTTCCCCTCTCTCTGCCTTTCTTCTCTCTCTCTTCGGCTCTCTCAAGCTTTCTCACTCTTGCTGTCATCTCCCCACTTCGCCCTCCCCCGCCCCTCCGCCACCCCGCAAGTGTTATGACAGGTGTGTTTGGCCCACCTCGTGCTTGAGTCAGACAACAGAGCATCTCCTATATTGAGGGTGATGTAAGGTGTGTGTGTGTGTGTGTGTGTGTTTGTGTGTGAGGGTTTAGCGTTTTATCTCCTGTGCTGTGCAGTGGATGACTATAAAATATGTCATGCTGAGTGAAAAACCAAACAAAAAATGGAAAAAAGGCAAATGTGGAACTTCTAACTTTGTCTTCATTTCATTTATTCCTGCTTTTTTCATTTGACATGAAATGTTTGTCATGATGTACTGTGTAGCTGATTAGACTGAGTGGAGGCTTTCAGCTCCTTAAATACAGATTTTTCAAAATGTCAATAGAAAAAAAATACTTCCTGAACTAGAAATCGATGCGGCAGGACTGTTGCACTTTGATTAGACAGCAGCAGACAAAAGCACAAAGGACCTGTCTTCTCTCCCTCTCTCTCTCTCTCTCTCTCTCTCTCTCTCTCTCTCTCTCTCTCTCTCTATCTCTCTATCTCTCTGTCTCTGTCTGAATAGACAACAAAGCTGTATTCCTTAAAAATGTATTCATCCAATAGTGGCATTAACATCACATTGTTAAACTGCAGAATTTCTAGATACTGTTATTAGCCCAAGGTCAGTGAGCTTTCAGTGAATTATTCTCCATCACTCTCTTTCTGTCTGTCTCTCTGTCTGGCTGTCTCTCACTCACTGTCTCTTTTTATATATACACACACACTGAGGATTTTACTTTACCCTGCTGTTCTGATACTCTCCTCTAATTTCTTCTACACAGTTTGACCTCTCTTCTTTTCATTCCTCTCTTCTCGTTAATCTCTCTTCTCTTATTTTGTTGTTTACGCAAGTCTGTGTGTGTGTGTGTGTGGAAGGGAGGGGGGCTGTGAGATTGCGGTCTCATTTGTGTCGTCTGTAGTCATGATGACTGCTCCTGCTGAGGCAGAGGATGTTGGCTAATCAGTGTGTCGCCCCTCGTCATTAAACACCATCAGCACAGTTACTCTCATTAACATACTTATTCATGCTAAAGGCTAGGCCACAATGAACAGTGACTCAGCAATCATGCTAAAGACCAGCCCACTAAACAATGACTCGGCAGACATGCTAAAGACCAGCCCACTAAACAATGACTCAGCAGTCATGCTAAAGACCAGCCCACTAAACAATGACTCAGCAGACATGCTAAAGACCAGCCCACTAAACAATGACTCAGCAGACATGCTAAAGACCAGCCTGCTGAACAGTGACTCAGCAGTCATGCTAAAGATTAGCCCACTGAACAGTGATTAAAGCACTGTGCTGCTAAAGACCTCAGCACCCATGCTAATGCTAACTCATTCCACTGAACATACCCTCAGCAGTCATGACGAAGACCAGGATGCTGGTCGGACAGCGATTCAGTGCAGGCAGCTGTCAGACAGGTGAAAACACTATTCTAGTGTTCTTATTAGGTTTACAGCTCTGCTCCATCCTCTGCCTCTGCACACACACACACACACACGCACACACACACACACACACACACACACACACACACACACACACACACACACACACACACACACACACACACACACACACACTGTTTTTTTTATCGGAAAATGTTTTTTGTTTTGCTGCATAGAAGAGAGATTTTTGTGTGTGTCTGTGTGTTGACCACTCCAGGTGGCTATTTGCTTGGGTCAAAATGATTGCTGTTTGAACAGCAAGGAGTAAAGTGTTTGTGTGTGTGTGTCTGTTTAAATATACATAGTTGTGTGTAACGCACACATAAATCCAGGTAGTGTGTGTTTGCAGTTGAGTGTTTAAATGTGTATGTGCCTTGGGGGATAGTATGTCTGCTCAGCAGCAGAGGGGTAAAGCAGTTCTGTCCAGGAAAGAGGGGGAAAGACTGTTGGTGTGTGTGTGTGTGTGTCTGTGTGTGTCTGTTCTGAGAGTGTGTGTGTGTGTGTGTCTTTGTGAGTGTGGGTGGGCGGGCTTGTATGTTTTGTGTCTTGTCGCTGAAAATATATGCATGTGCTGTGAGCAAGATAAACTAAAACACTGACAGCCACAGTTGGGCAGAGAGAGATGGGTAAAGAGAGATGGAGAAAAGGGGAGAAAGAGATCGAGAGAAGGAGAGACAGGGGGAGATTGTTTTGAACATCATTCTGGCAGTCTGAAGTTCGATTCTCTCTGTGTCAAGTGGGAGTGGGTGCCAGTTCATCCATCTGAGGAGAACCCCCCCCCCCCCCCCACACACACACACACACTCCTGCACACATACACACACACACGGCGGTAATTACAGGACAGCAGATTGCCGGGACAGGCAGTGCCCGTCTGTGTTGATTGTAGGCAGAATGAGGAAATATTGTTTGCCCAGACAGATGGTGTGTAAGGTTGGCTGGACCGCTCTGCTTTGGGCAGAACCACACATGCGTGCACACATACACACACATATTTCGCACATGCATGTTTATCAGAGATACATGGATTCTCTTTCTGCGTAAAAAAAACTACATTATTAATTAAAAACAGATTTCTGGAACTCTACAGTGAAGCAAAAGTCAACATCCCTAAACCTTTCCTATTGCATCTTATTGTGATTTGTCAGTGGTGAAGTCTACCTACCAATGCAGGAATCCATTTTCCTGTGCTGAAATGAAGTTATTAGCAGTAGAATCCACTTACCGACAGTGAAATCTAGTTGTTTGAGGTGAAATCTAGTTGTTATTGATGGTGGAATCTACTTATTGCTGGTGGGCTCTGTTTACCAGTGGTAGAGCTTAGCAGCTGGCAGTTGACCATAGCGCTGTTTCTTCAGTCATTGAATATTCCTTCGCATCTTGAAAGCTAAAAACGGCCTCTCAGTGCCTGTTCACTCGCACACCTCCCCCTGTTCAGACTGCAGTCAAAGCCCAGTGAAATATTAAGGTGTTAAGGGGCCCTCCTGCACTCAGCCTACATTCCCATCACATGAATTTAAGGATGTACTCTGCTGCATTTTGGAACAGTGTTTTACAGAAAACACTTATATCAGCAAGGTGTCATCAGGAAAAAGGATGTTGCATATCCTAGTACTTGCACTTTTAACAGTGTAGTCCTGAGTGCTTAGTCTAAGTTTGCCTATGGTGGCAAGACACATCACACACACACACACACACACACACACACACACACACACACACACACACACACACACACACACACACACACACACACACACACACACACACACACCCATAGCCATAATTATAGGAGAGCAGATTGCTGGGACAAGCAAGGGTGTTGCTCATTGCTTAGGTAGCCATTCCTCCTACCCTGAGGAAGAGCCACCTCTTGTGTAACATTCATTCAGATGCATGTGTGAATCTTGTCACATTCATTTGGCTAAGGCTGAAAACACTGTAACTAGCTGCACATCAACAATGACATGCATGCGTGGGCACTCTTTTACCAAGGTTTGACTACTCAAGGTGATATAAAGTGTGATGGAGTGCCATCAGTAAAGTTGAGGATGTGCTCAGACTGGCATTTTAACGAGCTTGGCTCTTCGGCATTGCGGTCAGAGTGCATGTTTGGTACCCAGATTCGAAATGGAGTGGGGTGACTGCTCTCGCACCTTAGCTGAAATTGGTGTCAGACGTGGGATGCTTGGCATGAGGACATAGAAGGTGCACCTACTACAGTATATGAGGCATTTGAGGGACTCCCAGCTTAGGTTGACCCTGGTGCAAGGGACCCCAGTGATGGGTGAAGCATGAGCATGTGGGACAGCCTGGTAAACCAGCCCCTCGTACAACTGTACTTCATTTCATTTTGTACAGGGGGTCTGGCCTTGCTGCATTGAGAAACGATTTCTTCCTGGAGGTGTGGATTTCTTCCTGGTGGTGTGGACTGCTGAAGTTTAAAACAAGTGGCTCTGCCTTTACCCAATCGCTAACGTCTGGTCGTCACATATGCAGTTAGCCTACCTACGCAATACAATTCAAATGTAACACACAAAGTCAACATCATTGCTCACAAACTGCATGATAGGCCAGGGTCTGACTACAAAATGAAATGAAGTACGATGGGCTGGTTTACCCAGGCTACATGTGGGGCACCCTGGGATGTGAGAAGTATGGTGGAAGATGCCTGAAGTACACCTGAGTGAGTGTGAAGTGCATGGGCGTGCTTTACAAAGGTGAAGGCAGTGTGATGTAGTACCATCACTATGGTTGAGGATGTGCTCTGACTGTAGCTCTTTGTTGTGTGCTCAGAGTGCCTCTGGAGTGTACACCAGAGACCTGGGTTCGAGGCCGGGTGGGGTGACTGCTCTCGCCCTTTGCTACAGGAAGTGAATAGAAATCAAAGTAATTGAACACTGAAAGTGAAGCACGCCAAACTAGTGTCAGTCCAGTGAGCAGAGGGAATTGGGTGAGGCTCCTAAGCCTTGTTAATGTGAGGAAGATCCAGCATGCAGACTTGTAACCTTGCTGGCATGTAGACTTGTAACCTTTCTGGCACACAGACTTGCTGCCAGGCATGAAGACCAGACTTCATGTTATGTCGACCTCCACGCATGGAGACTAGGCGGACTTATAGATATGCCGGCTCACAGACTTGCAAGGCTTTTCTTTAGTATCCCCAATCTCAAAAATCCCTCTAATCTGCAGCTGTGGAGGGGTGCCCCCGAGGCTGGATGCCATGGCGACCACCCAATCTGTATGCAGCGGGTTGCCCAGGGAACCGTGTCGCCCGTTGACAAGAC
Source organism: Coilia nasus (assembly GCA_027475355.1). Lineage (NCBI taxonomy): Eukaryota > Metazoa > Chordata > Actinopteri > Clupeiformes > Engraulidae > Coilia > Coilia nasus. The sequence continues at coordinate 16,836,630 of CM050214.1, forward strand.
GCTGTCAGGCCGACCTAATGCCAGGCCCCCTCCAGGGAAAAGAAGAGTGTATGTGTGTGTGTGTGTGTGTGCGGGTGTGTGCGCGCATACTCTTGTGTCTGGGAAATGAAGAGAGTGTAAACATGTTTAAGCAGCTCTCGTGGGTTGTCAGATACACTGCTCATCTCCTTCATCTGACTGGACAGGTGAAGCGTGATGTGACTGCGTGTGTGGGAATACGGGGACATGAGTGCTGCTCACTCAGACACACACACACACACACACACACACACACACACACACACACACACACACACACACACACACACCTTGCTGAGGTAACAGGAACACCTGTTCTCTGTCCGTTCCACCTGGGCCGCCCATCCTAACAAGAGCCTCCTGGGACATATTCCCTTGCTGTCAGGTGCAGTAGACTGGAGTGCCCAGCTATTAGGAGTGGAGGAATACGTGAGTAAATGAGTTAATGCATGAATGGGCGAATGAATAAACAGTAGAAATAGGTTGTAGACTGAAATGCCCAGTTATTGGACATTGATAAATAGGTAAATGAATGGGTGAATGAATGAGTGTCTGAGTGAATGAGATGAATGAATGTGATTAAAAGGGCAAGTGAATGGGTGGTGTGAGGTTAGTTAGTGAATTGAGGAAATTAATAAATAAATGGACGTATTGATATGAAGAGTTCATTTGCGCTGAATTTATCAAAATCAGTCCACCGCCAATTGGATTATTTTGGCTTGATTTGTTTTTACTTGATAATTTTTTTTAAGTTGCAGTTTGATAGAGATTATTTGGAAACTATTAACTCATTCAGTGCCAGCCATTTTCAAAGTTGGTCACGTCCCAGTGCCAGGATTTTTTGAACATTTCAGTGTTTTTTCAAGACCCACAGAAAATTGAGTTCTATGTCTGTGTCAACAAAAAACATACCAAAAGAAACTCCAGACTTTCCTTTATCAGAAAAAAAAAATTGTTTGTACCTCTTTCCATTCCTTAGCAATTGTCTGGAGAACATGGGTGGGTGTAACTAAAAATGCTGATTTCTGACCAAAATACTGAGAAAAACGGCTTTTTGTAACGAGCAACATTTCAAGCAGAAAATGTCTTTGATTACAATTGTTTTTGCTTCAGAGACATCTCAAACATTATGAAAAGTGATCCCATTGTATACTGCACCAAAAATAACGCTGGCAACATTATTTAGCAGCTATTTATGTACAGCACACTATGTTATACTGTAACTGTAGTGCTTCTAGCTCTCCCCCTGTGTGTGCGCGCGTGCATATGCATGTGTGTGTACAGCAGAGAAGACCTATAAACACGATCTAAAATACCGGTCCATACATCTAGTATCGGTAATAAATGTAATATTTCTGAACGTCACCAAACACGATATAAAACATTGTAACATTTTAGTGTGGGAACTTGGCTCAGAGAGGGGATAGGCAAACCGAAACCGAACCAAATATACAACGCCTTCAGAGCAAAATAACATCGTATTCCACAGGATCCGCACACAACTAGATTAACACATGAGAATGATAGCACAGAAAATTATGATGTTGGGAGAGTGCAGTGAATCCGTGCGCTTTACCAAATGTAGAGAGCTGGGTCGTCAGTGACTTGTTGTCGGCGCAGACGGGTCAGTCAAGTGCAGGTGTAGCTATCTATGAAACGGCGCGACAGGCCGCTCATTATGCATTACCTAAAGTGAAATTAATCTATTGGTGGCTTGCAGAAGCTAAACGTGAGATGTTGCTAGGAAAACAGTAGCTTCAACATACGTGCTGACAGGATTTATTTTGATCAAGCTAGCAGTGTGCAAAACTGCGAGCAATTGAGCAAGCCAGGTCCAGTGTCTCTTCTTTGAGACAATGTTAGATGATCACATATCCACACTGATACTGGTACTACCCACAGAATGGGTTCCCTTGTGATTACAACTTTGATTTTTGTACACAAGCTAGATCAGATGATTACCCCACCTCCCCTGTAAAAAAAACGCAATTGACTCGATAACGCGTCATTGGCACTGGGCGTTACTATCGTAAAAGATGCGTTTTCGCGTCATTGGCATCGAATGAGTTAATAAAACAACTTAATTTTTGCATATTTCTGAAAATGGACTTAGAAGGTTTTGCATCTGAACTGTTCATATATCTCTGACTGTATGGATGGATGAGTAAGTGGATTGGTTACATCTTTAGAGCCCTCCTCTTAGTTCTTACAAGCATGCTGCAAACACATATCATCACTAGCGTGTGGTGTCTGCACCAGTATGTGGCAGCCATCTTTTGCCATCATGCTCACCATGCCCACCATGTTCATCACCCCTGCTGTGTGGCTCATGCCTGCCTTGTCCATCACCCCAGCTGTCTGGTAGGGGGATGAGAGCCAAGCTAATAAGCCGTTTGGATGCACCGGGGACTGTTTACAGCACGTGCTGGTCAGGGAGCCATTTAATGAGCACACACGGAGCACAGGAACCATGTGGACACGTCTGATTTAGGGGCCCTGTCTGTGCGGGGAGCGGTTTAATGAGCACACATGGACTACAGGAACCATGTGGGCAGCGTCTGATTTAGGGCCCTTGTCTGCGAGGGATCCATTTAATGAGCGCACACAGAGCACTGGAACCATGTGGGCATGTCTGATTCAGAGCCCTTGTCTGTGAGGGATCCGTTTAACGAGCGCATGTGGATTGCTGGAGGCGCGTGGGACACGTTCAATTTAGCCCAGTCAGCGGCAGCAGTTAGGCTCACTAGCCGCAACTAACTGCACAACACTGGACGGTAATAGGGAGCGCTGCTAACTAGCATGCCAGCATTAAAACGGGGGTTCTCCCTCCTGAGGCAGGTAGCAGAGCTAGCGTAGCAAAGGTAAACATCTGCACTAACGGCTCCTTATAAAGGAAGAGGCATTGAATCAGAGTGGCAGCTCTTCACCGGGGGTGGCATTGCTAAAGACCAACACTGTGTTTTTAATAAGCCTATTATGAATAATGTACTTTGGTGTTAGTAATTAGTCTGCTCTGAGATAAATGCGCTATGAGTATGGGTGGACAGCTCAGGTCTCAATAGGGTCTGAGGCTTCATTAACATACTCAAGACTTGGGTTAAAATAAAAGCTGAACCGTTTCATCACCAATGATTATCTCAAAGTGTTCTTTTGTGTATGGAATGTATGGTGTATGGAGTGTATGGAAACTTCTCTTCTGTCTACTGTTTCTCTGTCTCTACTCTCACTCTCTTCTCTCTTCTCTCCCTCTTTGTGTCTCTCTCTTTCCCTCCCTCTGTGTTTCTCTCACTTTCTTTCTCTCTGTCTCTCTCTCTCTGTTTCTCTCACTTTCTTTCTCTCTGTCTCTCTGTCTCTCTCTCTTTCTCTCTCTATTTCTCTTTAATAGTAATAATAACCCTTGTAACACGGCAGCTGCTGTAGAAGCTTTCTCAGCAAGGATCTCTTGGCGAGCGTCTATTAGTCTGTTTCAGATGTTTTCTACAGCCCACCTCGCCTCTGTGGGCACTGTCTGGATCAGACAACCTATCCAGTGTTTTCACAGGTCGGCCGTGACCCTTAGATTGACCCTTTCCCAGGATTCGTTTCTGCTAACGAGGCCTGTCGAGCAAAACTTGAAAAGTCAACAACTTGGTATTCTGTCAGCACAGAAGCTGCAGCTCAACAGTGGGCCGCACTGATGAAAAAGGGATTAGATATTTATGTGCGTGCGTGTGTGTGTGCGTGTGTGTGTGCGCGCGTGTGTGCGCGCATGTGTGCACGTGTGTGTGTGTGTGCATGCATGTGTCTGTATAAGAGTGCAGAGCCCTGCCTATCATGTGAGACCACAATTTCTTTGTCTGATGGAAAGTATTTAGTTGGACAGTAGTACAGTCCAGTAGACAGAGTGTGTACAGTATCTTCGACAATTAAGGGGATCAGCGAGACTGTTTGTGTCTTTTTCCTGACTAACTGCACCTCCTGTCCAACTGTGTGTTCTGATCTGCTCCTGCATCTCTCTGACTTTCCACCTGGCTCTGCCATCTCAGTCTTCTCTTGCGCCTCCTTCTCTGTCTCCTCCTCACTGTGTCTCCTGTGTCTATTTCTCTCTCCTGTGTCTATTTCTCTCTCCTCCTCACTGTGTCTACTTCTGTGTCTATTTCTCTCTCCTCCTCACTGTGTCTACTTCTGTGTCTACTTCTCCAACTGCATCTTTTCCTCTGTCTGTCTTATGTCTCCTTCTCTTTTATCTTTCTCTCTCATCTCTCCCTCGCTACTCTCTCTCTCTCTCTCTCTCTCTCTCTCATCTCTCCCCCCCTCTGTCATGTCCTCTAGTTTGTCTGTATCTCTTCTGCGTTTCCTCATATCTAAGCCGTCATGTTCTCCACTTCCTCTGTCCTCCTCCTCTGTCTCCTCCTCTGACTCCTCCCCTTTCTCCTCCTCTGTCCTCCTCCTCTGTCTCCTCCTCTGTCTCCTCCCCTTCCTCCTCCTCTGTCTCCTCCCCTTCCTCCTCCGCTGTCTCCTCCTTCTTTTCCCTCCTGCCTGGAGTGGTGCCACCATGTGACTTGACTGTGTGTTGTGTCTGTTCAGTCCCTGTGTGTGTGTGTGTGTGTGTGTGTGTGTGTGTGTGTGTGTGTGTGTGTGTGTGTGTGTGCATGAACACACTCAGGGTGACGTGTGGCCTTTTTAAAACATTCATGGGCTCTGAGTTTGTTTGCCTGTCGGCGCTGAAATATTAATGCTGCTGCCGCTTTGGGAAATGGAGGCTTCATGTCACCGTCCGTCACCTCACCTTGCTGGAGCACAGATCCGGCCCACTGCCGGACCAGATCCGGCCCACTGCTGGCAAACCCGGCCCAGGGTTGGCCCAGATCTTCTACAGCATGAGGCTCCAGCTCCCACCCTTACCCCTCCCTCCTTCCTACTTCTCTCTGTCTGCCTCCCATGTTAGTGTGATGGGAGTGCCACTCTGAAGCACGGCCAAAGGAGTGTGTGTGTGTGAGAGAGAGTTCATGTGTGTTTAATGAGGGTACCTTGATCTGATGAGCACATTAGGTCACATAAGTATAGAAAACTCTCGGCACACACTCACACACACACACACACACACTTAAATGCTACTAAGAAGATTTCCCTGTCAGAATGCGAGAGCACTACTGCACTTAACTGTAATGTGGCCTTGTGGACCTCTGGGCTAAGCTCAAAAAATGCTGTTGTCCTCAAATCTCTCTCTCTCTCTCTCTCTCTCTCTCTCTCTCTCTCTCTCTCTCTCTCCTCTCTCTCTCTCTTTCTCTCTCTTTCTCTCTCTCTCTCTCTCTCTCTCTCTCTCTCTCTCTCTCTCTCTCTCTCTCCATCTCTCCTCCTCCCTCCCCCCTTTTCATCTTGTTAGTGTCAGATATTTAGTTGCATCTGTTTGCATATGCCTGATTTTGTATAATGTAAACAAAAACCCAAATAGTCTGGAACACGCTCAATATTCACTAGATTCCCTTTAACACTGACAAATGGCATCTTTGCACTGATATTTTAGAACTGCGCTATAACGTGGGTCCAGAAGCATTTTATTATTCAGAGTAAAATAGGAGAACAGTGTGATCATTGAGCTTGCAAGCTCGCACAACGTTGTTCAAACTCCTAGTACACACAAATTGCGGTGCATACTAATGTTGGCTCACTAATGTATATTAAAGGAGCCTTCATACTAAATTAGCATTAAGGCCCCTAACTGGTGTTGAGGTCATTCAGGCATGTAGGCTGCGGTGATTTGTGGGACCCGTAGATACGGTCTGAAGGTAGTGCGCAGACAGAAATGTTCTTAAAAGCTGGGTTATTGGCTGGCCTTATTGACTGATTTTGGCTCGAAATGTACCTTAGACATCCCCAGGGTTTGTGCAGAGCAATGCGTTTTGTGTAAGTACCTCCTGAATTTAATGTTAGATTGCTCGTTTGGCAGATGCTGCCATCCATAGCTATTAAAGTGCAATATAGATATCCATTTTATCACTAAGAGGGAGAGCCTGCCTTAGTCTCACTCCATCTCTCTCTCACACACACACTCACACACACTCACACCACACCTCATCAGTAAAATTAAGTTGTGCTCATTCAGTATGCAGTGTGTCTTGGTGGTGATCTATTTGCTGAGCTGCGCACACACACACACACACACACACACACACACACACACACACACACACACACACACACACACACACACACACACACACACACACACACACACACACTGCTGTTTGATGCTGAGCGGCAGCAAGAAGAGTTGCCTAGAGGCTTGTGGTGATGTTCAGGCCTGAAGCACGTTATGATGGATTCCTTAGCTATGACGATGCCCCATGTAGGTTCATCATTCTGCATTCAGACCAGGCATCACCAACTGCAGTTCTTCTCAGCTCAGCTCAGCTGCTCCAGCCTTCTACCTCATTCTTTCACATCTTTTAAGGTGTAGCCCCTCTCCTCTCCTCTCCTCTCCTCTCCCTCCTTTCCTTTCCTCTCAGTTTTACTTTTCCCTCCTCTGTGCTCCTTTTCTCTCCTCTCTCCTTCTCTCCATCACGGCTCTGTAAGTAAACTAACCCCCTATGGGGCCCTCTACCCCACTGCATACCCTACATGCATCTTCAGATTGAGGCAGGACAGGCTAACTGCTCTGCTATAAGCGTGTTTAGGCTGGGGCAGGACAGACTGAGGCTCCTTTTACAGAGCAAAGCTTTTTTGCCTCTAAAACACAAGTGTCCCTAGTATTCCAAATTCTAAGCGCTTAAAAAGCGCTTGGTGGAGATGTCAAGGCTTGTTTACTGTTACTTTTTACCATTGATATTTGGAACTCAGCTGTTTGCAAGTCACTGCAGCTACAAGACGACCCACTGTTGGGAGAAAAAAAAAGAACAGATTTGAACTTTTTTTTGAAGCCTCATTGCTTTTTCTGCCAGCGCCTCACTACAAAAACAGTGAGGAATGTTGCAACGGTCAAACTGCCGGGCAAAAAAAAGTGTCGCCATGTTAAGGGGGCCTAACTGCCTTGCCTCAAGCACTTTTAGGCAGGGGCATGAGAGTGGGTGCTCTGCCATAAGTGTCTTTACATAGGGCTGTCAGACTGGGTGCTCTGCTGTAATTATCTTTAGACTGGATATTTACTGAGTGCTCTGCCATAAGTACCTTTAGGAAGTATCTTTAGACACACTAAAAGATGCTTCAGGGCCATGAGACTGTGCCATGACAGAGCGCCACAGCTGCAGTGCTGAGCAAGGGGACATGCTCAACTCCTGTCAATCTCAAATCTTATTATGAGGGTTTGTTTGTGTTGTGGGACTCAGGCAAAGTGAGTTTATTTGTCTGGGGATCCAGACACTTGCAATTTCATTTTCTGCTTCGATGTTTCATACATTGCTGTTGGAAGAGTGTTGAGTGTGAGTCTGTGTGTGTGTGTGTGTGTGTACGCGTGTGTTTGTGTCTGTGTGTGCTTCTGTGTGTGTGTGTGTGTGTGTGTGTGTGTGTCTGAGGTGGTTGACGTGAGCAGATAACCATAGAAAAGAGGCTTTGATAAGATGACATGTTTCTGGCTTGTTTCTCTCTGTCGTCTTTCACTACTATTCTTCTGTTGTTTTTCTCTTCCTCTCTACTCCTCCTCACTCCCTCTCCTTTGTTCTCACTTTCCCTTGCTTTGTCCAAACTACAAAACAAACAGATTTAAAGGAGAACTTCGGTGTAAAATGAAAATTGGCATGTTAAAACATCATACCGAGTTGGTATGTGTACTGAGGAGCAAAATTGATTTAGCCTGTTGCATTCAGAGTTTAGCTATTTTTTTATCGTTTGTCCCAGAAGGCTAACAATGGAAGTGGTAGGTGCCCTCAGACAAAGCATGACGACCACGCTATTTTTAAACCATTAAAACAGCTCGAAGAAAGTCCACACTCCATCGGTAGTACAACAAAGGCCCTGACATTAAAAACGAGGCAATGAGAACTTTGTAAGTGTACACAACATTTATTAATAAAACAGTTTTGACTGGCAGTACCTTGCTGTAGTTTCTCGTCGCCGCCATGATGAAAGTCCGCACAAGTCGATTGACCAACACGAACCAGCAGGAAGAATAGGAGGACAATCGACTTGTTTGGACTTTCATCATGGCGGCGACGAGAAACAACTGCAAACTACAGCATGTAAGAACAGTTTTTTAAATAAACGTTGTGTAAATTTACAATATTCTCAGTGCTTTGTTTTGAATGCCAGAGCCTTTGTTGTACTACCGGTGGAGTGTGGAATTTCTTCGAGCTGTTTAATGGTTTAAAAATAGCGTAGTCGTCATGCTTCGTCTAAGGGCACCTACCACTTCCATTGTTAGCCTTCTGGGACAAACGATAAAAAACAGTTAAACTCTGAATGCAACAGGCTAAATCAATTTTGCTCCTCAGTACACATACCAACTCAGTATGATATTTTAACATGCCAATTTTCATTTTACACCGAAGTTCTCCTTTAAATTCGAAATGGTACTATGGTCAATTAAACTACTTAATAGCAGGTTGTAATATTACATGTGAGTAGGTGTTGGGCTAGGTAGGTAGGTCAGTAGTAGGGGTGGGTATTGGAAAAGAGTTTGATACGATACATATCACGATACATACATTTGTCATAATACGATTCTATCCCTACATACATTGTGATACTGGGTGTATTGCAATATATAGCGATATTCTGCATAGTTCAGTGAAAATGTAATATTATATATTATATAGCTGAATTATCAGTTGCTATTTACGATCTGGATAGTCTTACATCTTATCAAAACTGAATTAAATCAACATAACTCAGAGTAACTCAATTTATACCTCAATTATTTTAATATGATATTGGAAAAAAAACATCTAAATATTTATTCTCTTACACAAACTGAACCAGTGGACACATTGTCAAAACATAAAGTGCATAGGATTTAGAAAATAAACTACTGGAGGACAGTAGTTCAGAAGTTCAAACAACATTTTTAATTTTATTAAAAATAGATTTTTGGAGTCAGAAAAGTGTATTGTGAAAATTTGTATCGTGATACATTACAATACTGATATTTTTGCATACCCCCAGTAAGTAGGTATAAATAAAAATAATAAAATAAAAATCCATACCTATTTTGTTGTTGACCATTATGGACTGACTACAGTATTAGAGTTAGAAGGGGGGCGTGTGTGGATTGTGCGTACGTGTGTGTGTGTGGGGCAGGGGTGTTTTGAGTCAGGGGATGGGAGGCTGCTTTATATTTACATGTCCGTGTCAGTTATGGCGTTAAATAGGTGTGTGTGTGTGTATGTGTGTGTGTGTGTGGCTGGGTATGTGTGTGAGGTGCGTGACTGTTGGGGTGGATGTGGGTTAAATGTTGTTGTTTGTGATTTGTGTAGCCATGCACTCACTGCCCAAGACACATTTCTCCATCTAGAGACCATTAAGGCCCATCTTACCTTACCGTATCTGCTCTCTCCCTCCCTCTCTCCCATCTTACCTTACCGTATCTGCTCTCTCCCTCCCTCTCTCCCATCTTATCTCATCCTATCTGCTCTCTCCCTCCCTCTCTCCCATCTTATCTCATCCTATCTGCTCTCTCCCTCCCTCTCTCCCATCTTATCTCATCCTATCTGCTCTCTCCCTCCCTCTCTCCTGTTCGCTCAATCTCTGCCCTCTCTGTTCTTTTTATCTCTCTAATCTATCTCTCCTACCAGTTTCTGTGTGCCTCCCGTCATAGTGGTCTGTTTTTCTGTCTGTCCTTCTGTCTTTCTGTCTGTCTTTCTGCCTTTCTGTCTGTCCTTCTGTCTTTCTGTCTGTCTGTCTTTCTGTCTTCCTGTCTTCCTGTCTGTCTGTCTGTCTTCCTGTCTGTCTGTCTGTCTTTCTGCCTGTCTATCTTCCTGTCTGTCTGTCTTCCTGTCTTCCTGTCTGTCTGTCTGTCTGTCTGTCTTCTCACTGTGCTCTTCTTGTCTTTCTCTCTTTTGTTCTCTGTCCGCTCTCACTCCCACCATCTTTTCTCTCCTCCTCAGTGTTGCTGTCATCCCCCGTGTTGTCTCTGAGGAGCTCTTCTGTGTAATCACCCAGCCCTCTCTTTACCATTGCTGTCATCTGCCTTGTCAACACTGTGACACACACACACACACACACACACACACACACACACACACACACACACACACACACACACACTCAAACCCTCTCTAAATCACTAAAAAACAAAAACACAGCCGAAGCTACTTTTATACTTAGTCTAATAATTTTGTGTGTATCTGTGGGTAGTGGTGTACCTGTGGTGTGTGTATGTTTGGAGAGTGGTGTACATATGACACATAATTTGGTGTTTGTGTGTGTGGAGGTCGTGTTTGGCTGTATGTGTGTGTATTCATGCAACTGGACTGAAGTGTGTGCAGCAGGTCTGTGAGTATGTACGTGTTGTGCATTGTAGCCCAAGGAATGTGTGTGTGTGTGTCTGCGTGTTGGTCATTTGTGTGTTTGTTAGTGCGTTTGTGTGTGTGTATTTCTGTTATATTAGTATGTGTGTTATGCAAAGGGAGCAGTCAGCGTTTGGGAGGAGAAGAGTGCAGGAGCTTAATGTTTCATGGTGTAGCCACAGAGAGAAGCCAAGCTAAACTCATCAGCACTCTCAGAGGAAATCACCACTACATGAACCCTGCTCAGGGTGGGAGAGAGAGAAAGCCAGACAGAGAGAGCAAAAAAGAGAGGAAGGGAGAGGAGAGGAGAAAGGAGAGAGAGATGGATGGAGAGAGAGATGGAGATTGAGTAGAGGAGAAAAAGAGAGAGAGGGAGAGAGAGAAGGTGAGAAGGTGAAAAGGAGAGAGGGAAGACAGGATGTCTGGGGGAGGAGAAGATGGATATTTAGAAGAGAGAAAGTGACTGGAGATGGAGGCGAAACATGAAATAATGTCAGGTCATGTCAGACTCCCCAGAGATCTCTGGGGAGACTGGTATGACCTCTGTGTGTGTGTGTGTGTGTGTGTGTGTGTGTGTGTATGTGTGTGTATATACACACACAGACACACACACACACAGAGGTCATACCAGTCTCCCCAGAGAGCTGTGCTGGGTCTCAGAGCTCAGAGGGTTCAGCAGGAGGGAAACATCTGAGTGGAGATCTAGAACTGCAGATGACCATGTCTGTTCCAGTCTGTAACACACACACACACACACACACACACACACACACACACACACACACACACACACACACACACACACACACACACACACACACACACACACACACACACACACACACACACACACAGAGGTCATACCAGTCTCCCCAGAGAGCTGTGCTGGGTCTCAGAGCTCAGAGGGTTCAGCAGGAGGGAAACATCTGAGTGGAGATCTAGAACTGCAGATGACCATGTCTGTTCCAGTCTGTAACACACACACACACACACACACACACACACACACACACACACACACACACACACACACACACACACACACACACACACACACACACACACACACACACACACACACACACACACACACACACACACACTTTCCCACGTCCCTTGGCTGCTGCTGCATTTGATTTTATGTCCTCACCTCACAATACCTTAGTGCTGCTATATACACACACACACACACACACACACACACACACACACACCCACACACACTCTACTGTTTTTGTTTACTGTGTTACTGAATGGTTGAGCTGTAAGGGCTGAGGCAAAATGATGCAGTCAAACTGACAGTGAGGTTGACTTTGAAGCTGTCTTTTTTTGAAGCTGCCTTCCCTTTTTTCTTCCCTCCCCCTTTTCTTCATTTCCTTATTTTCTCCTTTTCCTCCTCCCAGATTCCCACCAATCCCCCCACATCCTTTCCTCCCCTTCCATCTGTCCTCCTTCCTTAGTTTTTCCCTCCATTTTTCCCTCCTTTGCACCAACTGCTTTCCTTTCAACCTTCCCTCCTTCCCTCCCTCCCCATTTTCCCATCCTTTTCTCATCTTTCCCTCCCTCCCTCTCTCCCTCCTGCTCCTGGGCTAGCTGAGAGGGGTGTTTAATTCTGTTAAGAGCTAAAGCCCCGTGCTGGAATCCCCTTGCCTTTTCTTCCTCAACTCCCACGCACTTAAGAGCCGATCCGGCTCAGCCCAGCTTAAGGCAGCCCTAGGCTCCTTTGCCCCGAAAGCACTTGTCTCTCTGTGCCTGCTGGCCCACCCCAGGCTCAGAGGTCATGACCTTCCTTGGGTTCCAGAGCAATATGGAGCACTGGGGCACCCCTCCTGATGCGTGTTGTGATTGCCAAATAGCAGACAGCATGGCAGGGTTTGCATTTCCCAGTGCTGTGATGGGAAACTCGGGGAACATGTATCTCTTGTTGTGGTACCAGGTGCACAGATCCCAGCTTTAGACTTAAAACAATTCTGCCACATGTTTGATCCAACCATCTCCTGAACCAGCTGATCTCAATAAGCACACAAATCATCAGACAGGTAGATCAGCTACTTAGTAAAATCACCTGTATTAAGTGTGCTGTATGGCACATGGCAGGACTTTTACTTTTTAAAGGAGTACTTCCACGGGAAGCCGTTTAGTACTTGCTCTTTTATAATATGACAGGTCACTCCGAGTTGCATATGCATGCTGACACGAAAATGTTCTTCTAACCCGATTGCCTCCTTTAGTCAGTGAAAGAAAGTAGGCGGAAAAAACAAGTGAATAAGAAAAAGGCCAACAAAGTGACGTAGGTTTGTAAATTAGAAAAAGCTATGCCACAGTTGTGATTACTGGAGAAGTTTTGTTGCAGCACACATTCACTTAGCGAAGTATAGGTAAGTATGTGTGTTTGTGTAGAACGTTTAGATCTTCTATTTGGTTTGCTATGACCGAATGGGCTTCGAATGATTGTAGCCTGTGACTAGCATAGCCAAGAACCTGCCATTCTCCCTGCTCCATCTCCTCCACCAAACTAGAACAGCCTGAAACATAAGCACTAAAGCATTTTTTTCACCAAAACCGGCTCACAGGGCATTCATTAATACTAGAGACCACCCCAAAATTAATGAAAACACAATGGAAGTACACCTTTAAAGTGAGGATCTCCATCTCTCAGTGGCGCCAATTTTTCACAGAGAGTAGTATTGCAGACACAGCGGGGTAGGGATGAAAAATGGTGCAAGTGTGGACACGTAGAGTAGGAGTGGATATTGGTACTGTTAAAGACGCTTAGGGTAGGAGTGGATATTGGTACTGTTAAAGACGCTTAGGGTAGGAGTGGACATTGGTAACTATGGACACTTAGGGTAGGAGTGGACATTGGTAACTATTATGGGCATTTAGGGTAGGAGTAGACATGGGTAACTATTGTAGACATTTAGGGTAGGAGTAGACATTGGTAACTATTGTAGACATTTGGGGTATGAGTAGACATTGGTAACTATTATAGACACTTAGGTAGGAGTGGATATTGCTGTGCATCATTGGAGAAAAAGGAAGAGAATAAATGCAGAGATGGGAAATAAGGAAGTTGTGTTGGAAATGGTGCTGGTGGTATGTATGTATACCTGTGTGTTTGTGTGTAAGCATACTGTATGT
>CM050214.1:16855206-16857706 GCA_027475355.1 Coilia nasus
CCCTCGTTTGCGAAAACGTCACTGATACAGCCCATTTTTAAGCAGGATAGGCGGGCAATTCAGTAGCATTAGTAGAAGAAAGTAGAAGACGATTATAACTACTGCCGATATCTCTGACTGAAAATACTTCTTTGGAGGATAATAGACGCCATCCTCCTTGTTGTTCATGTTCAAATATATTTCTATATTACTATCGGCTATAAAGCAAAAATACACCGTCCCTATGTTTTAATGGAACAAGACCGACGGCCACGGAGCTTCAAATGCTTGTTAGGGAATGCGTCTCACATTCTGATAGCCTATTTCCACACAATGCTGCCAACAAAACGTAGCCAAATGACACAATTTACTGCTACTTTAAGGTATAACAATGACCGAAACAGTTAATTTTAATCAACAACTTGCAATTTTTATCAGCCAAATATGAGCTAGGTCATCTATAGCCTATTGCATTACTTTTGTTTACCGATGGCAACGCTAAAGGAAGAAAAGTCTTTTTTTAAACCAACGGTACCACCACCGTCAGCCCAAACGGTCGGAAATGGAAAATATATATCAATTTAATAGAAAAACAAGTGATTTTGACCTATTGGCTTGACACACACGTTTAGAACAGTTAGTGAAGTCACCGCGGAGAACCACGTTACCATGCGCATGTAAAGGAGACACTGGCAAGTTGGGATTTTATGTCGGCAGCCACACACTTCAGCACTGCAAAACTGCATTTAAAAAGTAGCCTAAAATGACACAAGGCAATGTTATAGGCCTAGTCATTTGTTTCTTCCATGTTTTAATGGAACACGACCGACGGCCACAGAGCGTCAAATGCAGGGAATGCGTCTCACATTCGGATATTTCCACACAGTGCTGCCAACAAAGTGTAGCCAAATTACACAATTTACTGCTACTTTTATGGTATAACAATGACCGAAACAGTTCATTTTAATACTAATTAGATCAACAACTTGCAATTTTTATCAGCCAAATATGAGCTAGGTCATCTATAGGCTATTGTAGACTATTACTTTTATTTACTGATGGCAACGGTTGCTAAAGGAAGAAAAGTCTTGTTTTAAACCAACGGTACCACTACCGTCAGCCCAAACGGTCGGAAATGGCAAATATATATCAATTTAATAGAAAAACAAGTGATTTTGACCTATTGGCTTGACACACACGTTTAGAACAGTTAACTGCGAAGTCACCGCGGAGAACCACCATGCACAAGGCATAGAGAGACACTGGCAAGTTGGGATCTTATGTCGGCAGCTGCACACTTCAGCACTGCGAAGCTGCATTTAAAAAGTAGCCTAAAATGACACAAGGCAATGTTATATGCCTAGTCATTTGTTTCCTCCAATTAATTTGACAAGGAGTCATTTAATCCACCGCATCACGGTGGGCAATTGAAATGTTACCAGCCAAGCATTCACCACCAGCCACGAGACATAGGCTACAGAGAATGTAGGATTAAGCTCGCTTGAGTAAAAGCAATTCAGATTTATTTTATGTGGGGAAGGGGGATTGGTTTGTTATACCATGTCTTTATATCCGTAGTTTTTTATGCTTCTCGCGAATTTGCCGGGCTGTTGTTCGCTGATGTCCAACTTCCTCGTTTCTGCAAACCTCGTCGTTTTTTTTATTCATGTCGTCTTCTGCCCAGACCACGGAGAGAGCACGGATATATTCAGCTGACCAGAACTGGTGATCCATCTTTTTCATATTCTTCAGTAACAACGGTAATACAGGTGCAGATAATACTCATGCCATCTTCGCTTTATTTTGCTTCCAAATGTTGACGCCGCCCCGACCTTGACACCGCCTCTAGACCCCCTTTAGCCCCTGTAGGACCATCGTTTTAGTTGGGCCAGAAATCGCGGGCTACTAGCACCCAGGACAGCCCCTGTAGGCCCGTGTTAGCACCTCCCCCTGAAGGTGTGAAACCACTTAGCACCGGTACACCCGTGTCGGCTCGGGTTTGGCCCGGTAATGGGAACCCCGCTAATGGTATGTCTTGTGTTTCACATGGAGTACAATGCTGCCCATGTGTTTGCACAAGACGAAAACAACATGGGCGTACACACACACAGAACAGTAGTTTAATTTGACACAGTCCAGTAGGAATGCTGTGTGTAGATTGTTTATTTTTCATGTTGATTAAACAATTTTTTTCCATGTGTCATCAGTTGGGATTTTTTCATCTTCTGATTTGCTGGCAGATAATTTGATGTGATTTGATTGATTCACTGATGTGCAGATGGGGCTTGATTGGGCTGTCTGACATTTCGACATATCTTGATTGCCCGTTTGATGTTTTGATATTAGTTGATTGGCATGGTCATGACTCCTTTTTCTGTGTTGTTGCTATGGAGATTTGAGCTGTGGGAGTGTCGCCAATTAAAACACAGATGGCCCTGATTTTCCTGAATACATCTTGATTCTCTGTTGTCTTGTGTAAAAGCACCTGTTCAGTCCCTGTTCAGCAGACATCCCAACCTCC
>CM050214.1:16870206-16900206 GCA_027475355.1 Coilia nasus
CCTGTTCCCCAAGGGTACTTCTGATGTTTCCCAAAGGATTCTCCAGAGGATTGAAACGGTCAGCTCAGAATCTACCAGATTGTGCACTACTTTGCAAATCACTTAATACTCCTCTGCGCCCTCTGCTACTTCAGTGTGTGGTTTTGCATGAGGGCGGATGGGGGTGGCTATTTTGTCCTCAGTCACTCTGTTCTGATGAGTCAGAGGACACACACACCCCACACACACTCACACACACATTGTTACACACACTCACACACACACACACACACACACACACTCTCACACACACACACCCACCCTCACACACACACACCCACTCTCACACACACACACCCACTCTCACAGACGGTCATGGACTGATGATGCCCAAAACAACTGAGGGGGTGTGTAAAGTTGCAGAGGCTGAGTGTGTTGGGCATGGGGTGTTCCCCAGGGCGTAATGTGGGCAGGGCTGGCACTGGGTGGGCGGTGTGGCACTGGATGGATGGGTGGGGTGGACCTGGATGGGTGGGTGGGGTGGACCTGGATGGGTGGGTGGGGTGTCACTGGGTGGGTGGGGTGTCACTGGGTGAGTGGGGTGTCACTGGGTGGGTGGGTGGGCTGGTACTGGGTAGGTGGGGTGGCACTGTGTGGGTGGGTGGGTGGGGTGGCGCTGGGTGGGTGGGTGGGCTGGTACTGGGTGGGTGGGGTGGCACTGTGTGGGTGGGTGGGCTGGTACTGGGTAGGTGGGGTGGCACTGTGTGGGTGGGTGGGCTGGTACTGGGTAGGTGGGGTGGCACTGTGTGGGTGGGTGGGGTGGCGAGGAGAGCACAGGTGCCTCGCTGGCAAAGCCATCAGCTCCTGTGATGGGAGAACCATGGGGTGTGAAATTAGCCTTTCTCTCTCTTACCTCTCCATTTCACACACACATGCGCTCTCTCTGTCTTTCATTCTCTCTCTCTCACTCACTCACTCACTCACACACACACACACACACACACACACACACACACACACACACACACACACACACACACACACACACACACACACACACACACACACACACACACACACACACACACTCTTTGTCTCTTTCTCACACACACACACACCTTCACACTCTTACTCATTCTTTTTGCTTTAAAGTTAGCTGTGTAATAAATCTAGAAAGGTGTGATTGGTGTGTGTGTGTGTTGTGTAAGGGTGTGTTTTTTTTCTGTCAATTCTGTAACCTGGTGACTTTTGTAATGGATTGTGGTCAGAGCTGTGAAAGATCACTCTCCTTTCACATGCCCCCAGACTGGAACGAGGGCACCGTTCAGACGCATGCTCTCTCTGTTGGTGTGTGTGTGTGTGTGTTCACGCCTGTGTGTGTGTGTGTGTGAACTTAACTATCTAATAGCACATCTCTGAGTATGAGTGCCTGGGGGAGTGTGCTCAGAGACAAACACACTATGCGTCTGTCAGCCAAGCTACCCACTGCCGCACACACACACACACACACACACACACACACATACACACACACACACATACACACACTGTGCGTTTGCCAGAGGAGCTACATGACCCGGAGCCTGCTGCGTGTAGGCTCCCACACATGTACTGAAACTCGCTCGCCCACTCTCTCATACACACACACACACACACACATGTACTGAAACTCGCTCGCCCACTCTCTCATACACACACACACACACATACATATTCACTCTGTTGTTTACACACACACACACACATACACACACACACACACACACACACACACACACACACACACACACACAGGTGAATACCTCCATAATGTATCTGATTCATATATATTGGGCACAATGACAATTAAAAACTTTCTATTCTATTCTATAATGTGTTTGTGTGTATACATGTGTAATTATGTAAATTACCCAATGACAATAATAACTTTCTATTCCATTGTATAACACATGAGTGTGTGTGTGTGTGTGTGTGTGTGTGTGTGTGTGTGTGTGTGTGTGTGTGTGTGTGTGTGTGTGTGTGTGCACGCGCGCGTGCGTGCGTACATACGTACGTATGTACATGTGTAATTATGTAAATTATCCGGTGGGAAAGGGGCAGAGGGTAGAAGGTAAAGGAGAAAGTGTGTGTGTGTGTGTGTGTGTGTGTGAGGGAGAGGACGGATTCAAAAGAACAGTATTCAGTAGGCATCACTGAAAAGGGCTGTCACAGGGGAAAGGTGTGTGTGTGTGTGTGTGTGTGTGTGTGTGTGTGTGTGTGTGTGTGTGTGTGTGTGTGTGTGTGTGTGTGTGTGTGTGTGTGTTCTGCCTCTGACAGTTGAACAGAGTGAGTTTGTGTGTGTCTCCCATGGCCAAACTGTCAGCACCTTTGCATATCCCCTACATCTCCCCTCCATTACACACAACACACACATGCGGACACACACATACACACACATGTAAAGGGAGTGTTTTTGAGAAGGGCAGCATGTGAAGAGGCCAGAAAGTGCTGATGAGAATCTAGGGGCATTGAGATTCAGGGCAGACTGACACGCACACAGACACACACGCACACACTCGCACACACTCACACGCACACACACACACACACACACACACACACACATACACACACACACACATACACACACTGTGCGTTTGCCAGAGGAGCTACATGACCCGGAGCCTGCTGCGTGTAGGCTCCCACACATGTACTGAAACTCGCTCGCCCACTCTCTCATACACACACACACACACACACATGTACTGAAACTCGCTCGCCCACTCTCTCATACACACACACACACACATACATATTCACTCTGTTGTTTACACACACACACACACACACACACACACACACACACACACACACACACACACACACAGGTGAATACCTCCATAATGTATCTGATTCATATATATTGGGCACAATGACAATTAAAAACTTTCTATTCTATTCTATAATGTGTTTGTGTGTATACATGTGTAATTATGTAAATTACCCAATGACAATAATAACTTTCTATTCCATTGTATAACACATGAGTGTGTGTGTGTGTGTGTGTGTGTGTGTGTGTGTGTGTGTGTGTGCGCGCGCGTGCGTACATACGTACGTATGTACATGTGTAATTATGTAAATTATCCGGTGGGAAAGGGGCAGAGGGTAGAAGGTAAAGGAGAAAGTGTGTGTGTGTGTGTGTGTGTGTGAGGGAGAGGACGGATTCAAAAGAACAGTATTCAGTAGGCATCACTGAAAAGGGCTGTCACAGGGGAAAGGTGTGTGTGTGTGTGTGTGTGTGTGTGTGTGTGTGTGTGTGTGTGTGTGTGTTCTGCCTCTGACAGTTGAACAGAGTGAGTTTGTGTGTGTCTCCCATGGCCAAACTGTCAGCACCTTTGCATATCCCCTACATCTCCCCTCCATTACACACAACACACACATGCGGACACACACATACACACACATGTAAAGGGAGTGTTTTTGAGAAGGGCAGCATGTGAAGAGGCCAGAAAGTGCTGATGAGAATCTAGGGGCATTGAGATTCAGGGCAGACTGACACGCACACAGACACACACGCACACACTCGCACACACTCACACGCACACACTCACACGCACACACTCACTCTCACACACATACACACACACACACACACCTAGAGGGAGTGTGTTTGAGAAGTGCTTAGGACTGTCCAAATGGCATTGAGATCGAGGGCAGAGTGACACACACACACACACACACACACAGACACAGACACACTCGCATACTCACACACACACACACACACACACACACCTAGAGGGAGTGTGTTTGAGAAGTGCTGAGGACTGTCCAAAGAGCATTGAGATTGAGGGCAGAGTGAGGTTCTTAGGGGCTTCTCCTCTGACTGCACAGATAGAGATGACTACTTGGAGATATACTCTTGTATTTTTTACCCCCCCCCCCCTCTCTCCCTCTCTCTCACTTTCTATCTCACTCTCTATCAATTTCTGACTCTCTCTTTCTTTCACTCACACTCGTACACACAGACACACACACATCTTTCTTTTCTTTCCCAATTTCTGTCTCTGACTTCTCCCCTTGCTTGTGGTAAGTGTTGGATAGATTTTGTGATGGTGTTAGAGGAAGCCCTCATCCTGACACCAAGACTATCGACTTAAAAACTGCTAAAATGGTTCAGCTGTGCAGTGGCAGGAACAGAACAGTTTTTATTTTTGACCAGGCTGGATAGTTCAGCACCTCGGCACCTGATCAGACCCTTTCAAGGACCCTTCTCTCTCTGGTCTCCTGGCTCAAGGATACAAAGTGTTGGAGTGCAGCCAGTGAGTTGAATATTGTATGCCTTGCTGGATTGTTTTTTTTTTTTTTTTTAGACTCACTAAGAGCTGTCTTTAGCCGTACTCAATAAAAATGTCATACAGTAAATATTTAATGACTTATGACAAGTCTCCAGAAGATGTTGTAACAGTAACTGTCTAATGATATTTTCCCATTGAGTCGTTTTTAAGTGAAATATGCCGTTTTCCTGCCTGCCTCTCATCTTGCATCAAAACATCTCAGTTTTACTTTGCCACGCCGCTTCATTTTGCTAGTGAGCTAGCGTGCCATCTGGTCTGAAGTAATAGTAGACTGTTAGCAGTGTTAATGATTGGGACTGGAGGGAGATTTTCACCTTGACTCTCCAACTGCCAGCATGGGGAGGAGTGTAGATCAGCATGGGGAAGAGTGTAGATCAGCATGGGGAGGAGTGTAGATCAGCATGGGGAGGAGTGTAGATCAGCATGGGGAGGAGTGTAGATCAGCATGGGGAGGAGTGTAGATCAGCATGGGGAGGAGTGTAGATCAGCATGGGGAGGAGTGTAGATCAGCATGGGGAGGAGTGTAGATCAGCATGGGGAGGAGTGTAGATCAGCATGGGGAGGAGTGTACGTCAGCATGGGGAGGAGTGTACGTCAGCATGGGGAGGAGTGTACATCAGCATGGGGAGGAGTGTACATCAGCATGGGGAGGAGTGTAGATCAGCATGGGGAGGAGTGTAGATCAGCATGGGGAGGAGTGTAGATCAGCATGGGGAGGAGTGTAGATCAGCATGGGGAGGAGTGTAGATCAGCATGGGGAGGAGTGTAGGTCAGCATGGGGAGGAGTGTACGTCAGTATGGGGAGGAGTGTACGTCAGCATGGGGAGGAGTGTACATCAGCATGGGGAGGAGTGTACATCAGCATGGGGAGGAGTGTAGATCAGCATGGGGAGGAGTGTATATCAGCATGGGGAGGAGTGTAGATCAGCATGGGGAGGAGTGTAGATCAGCATGGGGAGGAGTGTATGTCAGCATGGGGAGGAGTGTAGATCAGCATGGGGAGGAGTGTATGTCAGCATGGGGAGGAGTGTAGATCAGCATGGGGAGGAGTGTATATCAGCATGGGGAGGAGTGTATATCAGCATGGGGAGGAGTGTCTTGCAGAGCAGCTGTTGAAGGGGTTAGTGGTGAGTTTTGTGCTCGCTTCTCAGTTGGGTTTCTTATTCCTTCTTCTGCCACTGTCTCTCTCTCTGTTTCTTTCTGTCTGTCTCTTTCTCTCTGTATTTCTCTCTCTCTACTCACTCACACTCTCTCTGTCTCTCTCTCTCTCTCACACACTCACACACACACATCACACACACACACACACACACACAATGCCCGCTAACCAACTGTGATGTAGCCGCACGCACACACACACACACACACACACACACACACACACACACACACACACACACACACACACAAGCCTGCTAACCATCTGTGATGTAGCCACACATTCATACACACACACACATTCTCTGACACACACACATATACACACACACAAAGCCCGCTAACCAACTGTGATGTAGCCACACACACACACACACACACACACACACACACACACACAAACAAGCCTGCTAACCAACTGTGATGTAGCCCCACACACACATACACACACACATACTCACACACACACACACACAAGCCCTGGCTAATGACTAGTGTTGCTGATGCTGTATTATCATTTCAGGGTCTCCGGCACACATACACTCAGGGGAATGCATTATCTCTCAGGCGTTCCCCTCTCTCTCTCTCTCACACTCACACTCACACACCTGCAGACACACACACCCTTGCTCATTCAACCTGACTAATCGCTTGTGCTGTCTCTGCATTTGAGGGCTTCCAGAGCTCAGAATTGGGTTCAGCGCTCCTTCTGAAAGCCTTCTCTTTTCCCTGTCCCTCCTTTTTCATCTCTCTCTCTATCTCTCTCTCCCCCTCCCCCTGCCTCTCTCCCCTTCTCTCTTTTTTTTTGCTCATGCTTTCTTTTCTCCCCCTCCCCCTTCTGACTCTTTTCTCTCCTTCCATTTCACTTTCTCCTCATCTTTCTCTCCTCTCTCTCTTTCCCTCTGTCTCTTTATCCCCTTCTCTCTCTCTCTCTCTCTCTCTCTCTCTCTCTCTCTCTCTCTCTCTCTCTCTCTCTCTCTCTCTGTCTCTGTCTCTGTCTCTGTCTCTCTCTGCATGTGTGCGTCCGTCTTTCTCTGTGCGTCTGTCTGTGCTTCCATCTCTGTCTGTTTCCGGCTGTCAGAATGTTCTGGAATGCCTCTCCTCTGTGTGGAAGAGAACTCCAGTGTTCTCCAGAGCTCCGATACTCCGTCAGCCTCAAAGGAAATCTGCAAGACTTGACAGCCAGCGAGCACTGCGAGTGTTTTTTTTTTTTTTTTTTTTTTTCCTCTTGCATTGCCGGGGCTTTTTTTAGGCTTTGTCATCAACTGAACACTGCAGAACTCACTCAAGCAAAAACTCAGTCTCTACCTTTATCACATACAGTGTGTTCTCTCTCTCTCTCTACACATTCTCTATCTATCGCTCTCTCTCTCTTTCTCTCTCTCTCTCTCTCTTTCTGTCCCTCTGTCGTCCTGTTGCTCTGTCTGTCAATCCCGTAGGTGTGTTTGTATGTCTCTGTGAAAGTTGCTTGTGTGAGAGCGAGCCAGAGTGTGTGTGGAATTGGAAGAGAGGAATAAGTAGGAGTGGGTTGTGTCAAGTGAGTGTGAGCAGTGAGGTGTTGCTGTGGCTGTGTGTGGGTGCGCATGGGTGGGTATGCACAGGTGCGTGTGAGGGTATGTGTGTGTGTGTGTGGGTGTGTGTCAGTCACAGAGATGAAATAAATGGGGGTGTTTAATCTATTGCCGTGTGTGTCAGATGGAAAATGGATAGTGGAGTAAGCATTAAGTCACCCACACAGATGTGTGTGTCTGTGCAGCTAGTGTAGGGTGACCAGACGTCCCGGTTTTACCGGGACAGTCCCGATTTTTAGTCGCGTGTCCCGAGTCCCGACAAAAGCCCGTCGGGACGCAAAAATGTCCCGGTTTTCACCCAACACCACATCAAGCTGCCCAAATTACAGCGATCGCATATACAAAACTGTTAAATTGAAGCCTAATGAAGTTTCCAGTAATTCAGAGTCAATGTGTGTGTGTGTGTGTGTGTGAGTGACAATGGTAGGTGCGCTCTGGGAAATCTTCGCAGTCAATGTTACAATGTATCTTGCAGTATACAGCGGCCGTGTTTTAACGGTTTTCTTCGATAGCAGACTAGACTACTACACGACAATTAAAAGAGAATGTGCACGCGCATGACGTCACACATAGTGTCCCGGTTTTAGACTCTGGAAATCTGGTCACCCTAAGCTAGTGTCTGTGCAGCTAGTGTATGTGCAGCTAGTGTATGTGCAGCTAGTGTATACGCAGCTAGTGTCTGTGCAGCTAGTGTCTGTGCAGCTAGTGTCTGTGCAGCTAGTGTATGTGCAGCTAGTGTCTGTGCAGCTAGTGTCTGTGCAGCTAGTGTATACGCAGCTAGTGTCTGTGCAGCTAGTGTCTGTGCAGCTAGTGTATACGCAGCTAGTGTCTGTGCAGCTAGTGTATACGCAGCTAGTGTCTGTGCAGCTAGTGTCTGTGCAGCTAGTGTCTGTGCAGCTAGTGTATACGCAGCTAGTGTCTGTGCAGCTAGTGTCTGTGCAGCTAGTGTCTGTGCAGCTAGTGTATGTGCAGCTAGTGTCTGTGCAGCTAGTGTCTGTGCAGCTAGTGTCTGTGCAGCTAGTGTCTGTGCAGCTAGTGTATGTGCAGCCATTGCTCTGCATGTGTGTGTGGAGCTTTCTCTCCCTCCCTTCACTGTATCTCTCCCTCCTGCTCTCTGTTATCTATTTATCTATTCCTCCATTCCTCCATCCATCCAGCCATTCATCCATCCGTCCCTCCATCCATCCATCCATCCATCCACCCAACCACCCCCTTTTTCAGCATAGTATACAGTGGTCCCTCGCTATATCACGGTTTACCTTTCGCGGCCTCGCTGTTTCGCAGATTTTTTTAGGGCATGCAATCTCCTGTACAGTACAGAATGCGCTCAGCTTGTAAAATTTACATAAATCTTCCACCACTAGCTGTGTCACTCTGAAGTGCTGTATGTTTGCAAGTGTGAACTTTGCCTGTCTGTGAAAAGTGTATAAGTGTAGTGAGGGGTTTTACAGCCTTAAAACATCTATAATAATTGTAAAAAATAAAGCTGACTACTTCGCGGATTTCGCCTATCGCGGGTTATTTTTAGAACGTAACTCCCGCGAATAACGAGGGACCACTGTAATATACTATTATTTGTGTGAGTGTGTGTGCGTGTGCCCGTCCTCCCAACCACGTAGTCTCTATGGATGATATCTGTGACGTTGGGGGATTGTGCAGGGCTGGTCTGCAATAGGGGGCCAGACACCCATCCTGCTCCTTTCTCCTTTTTTCCTCTTTTTATTTAATCTCTCTGTCTTTGAGACACAGCCTTACCCGCTTTTGTTTTTCATCCTTTAATTCCTTCGCTCATTTCCTTCCCCTCTCACTCCCCCTCCCCCTCTCACTCTCACTCTCACTCTCACTCTCAGTTCATTTCTCCTGGCTATGGAAATGTGTCTCTCTCCTTGGCTCTGTGCCCTGTTATTAATCTGTCCTTCTCTCGTTCTTTTATTCTCTCTCTAACTCTGTTCATTTCACTTTTTTTGGCTTTCTTTTGTCTCACACTTTACACTTTCTCGCCATTTCTGTCTCTCCACACTTAATTGCAAGTGTATTTCCTTCTTTGTGTGTCTGTCACGCTCTTCTTCCATTCTTTCTCTCCGTCTCTCGCTCCCTCTCTTTCCCTTTCTCTCTCCCATCTGTGTATCTCATTTGTGCCCTTTCCTTCTCTTTGTCTCACTCATTTATTCTCTCTCTCTCTCTCTCTCTCTCTTTCTCTCTCTCCCTGTCTCTGTCCTCCTATTTCTCTAACCCTATCCATCTGCCCCCCCCCTCGTTTCCCACCCCCCTCCATCTTTCTTTCTCTCTCTCTCTATCTCTCGCGTGTGCTCTCTCCCCCCCTCCCCATCTCTCTCTTATTTTCTCTCTTACTTTTTCTGTCTTGCTCCCTCTCTCTCTATCTCTCTCTCCCTCTATCTGTCTCTCTCTCTCCCTCCCTCCCTCCCTTCTTTGTGTCTGTGTTTTTAAGACTCCTTCATGACTCAGCTCTTTCTGTGCAGCCCATACACGCTATGCAAATCCCATTCCCAAGGCAGCATGCTTAGGCTGACTTAGTCTTCCAGCACGTCCAGCATGGCCATCCTAATAACTCAATCATTGCTTCTGATTTGTGGAGGGTGTGTGTGCGTGCGTGTGTGCGCCCGCGTGTGTTGCCTAATTGGTCTTGGCCATTCATTTTCCATGCCAGTTCTTGGGTCTCAGACAGCAGCCAGCTATTAGCAGGCGGAAGTGTAATATTTTTTTTCTTGCCGCGTTAAGAAGTGCAATTGCCGCCGTCAGCCATTAAATGGACTGTAACTGGCAAGCCTTTCTACTTCCGCAGCCTCAGTTAATTTCAGTCTGTCAAGCTTTTCCTTTATACAGGTACCTTTTCTCTCCCCTGGACTCAAACACTGTGTGAAGATGCACTCTGTAGTGATGAGAGCAGAAGACTTCAAACACTCATCCTCCTTAGTCTCGTTATAAAATTACCAACCACTTAAAAGAAGTCCACTTTATTCTATTTGTCAAAGGATGATTTGAACAGAAGACAACATTTTTAGTTTATATAGCATTGAAATGTATGCCTGGACAAACAGAAAACACTTAGGATTGCATGTCATACTGTTTTAGTCATCACACTTGACAGAATTTACACAGCAAGAGAACATGTATGCTCCCCGCTTGTTCATTATCTTCACCAGCTTCAAAAGCACACCCCTTCAAAAAACATGGCAGCTTCCTGTCTACACCGTTGTTGTTTTTTTTCTGATTCTGATAATAAGCTCTCATTATCAGAATTATTTTAAGATGGAAGTGTGTGTGTCTAAATGTGTCACCCATCTCCCTTGGCTACGACTGTGTGTGTGTGTGTGTGTGTGTGTATGTATGTACGTGGGGGGTAGCGTTGGGGGTGGTGTTAGAGTGGCATACTTCCATTATTTAAAAAATCCTGGCTTTTCCTCTGCTGTAGTTGTTGAGTTGCCCTATTTTCGAGATGAGGTCCAAGATTGTAATCCTCCTGTGAAAATCCTCGATGTGTCGTCTAAACCTGTCACAGAAAGTCGTCCTGCCTAGCTCTCTGCCTGTTTTCGTAGCCTGTCACATTGTTTTGAGTGCTTCCCCCTCCCCAGTTTTTTTTCCCTGTTCCTTGACAACGTCGTCCGTTTTGGAGGATGTGAGGCTAAGCTGTCTGCTGTAATCGCAGGTCTCGCATCACGCATCTTTGCTTGTCAGTTTGTCCCTGGCACCTTTTCATTTGTGTTGCCTCTCGACTCCGAATAAAGCAGTGTGATGTTGCTATTCACAATCGTCTTTTTTTTTCCCACCTCTTGTTTTCTCGCATCCTTTTCTCTCTGCCTTTGCCTCTCTAATGACTGCTTGCTGTTGTCACACACTGCTTAGCTCAGTCATGTCTCAGGAGCACACTTATCCTCACCCTCCCTGTCACAGAGTCGAGTCGAGTTCAGTCGACGAAGCATCACATCCACAGTTAGTTAGCTTAATTGTGTCAAGTTTGGGTAGCCCACTGCATCAAGAGTTAGCACTCCGTAGGATCAAGTCTAGCGTAATCCCCTGGATCTTCAGTGCTCCTCTTAATCAAGGCTGGATCATGCCTCAGCACTGTGAACTCTGTCTGTCTGTCTGTTCCAAATGAAGCCACTGAAACACACACACACACCCTCACACATCTTTCTGCAGTACTGGGCTAAATAAAATTAGGCTCTTTTAATGCACACTCTGCCCTGCCTGTATAGTTAGCCCAGCACCATCTTCATTCCTGTCCTCGTTCAGCACCAGTTCTGCTGGAATGCGCTCATGTTCATACCCTTGCTGTCTATTTTAGTCTAGTTTAAAGGAGCCCCAGTCCTACATCCTGCAGTTGTCAAGGTCCATCTCCATCAGCGGCCCCTACAGTCTGCTCTCCTCGAGGTCCCCTACGGTGGCGGTGACACTGCAGTTGGAGTTGGAGGAGTTGGAGTTGTTGGAGCCGTAGGCACGGAGGAAGCCGTGGGTGAGGGCCCGACCGTAGTGGTCGCTGACCGTGCTGGACGTGCTGCTGGCCGAGGAGGCGCAGTGGACCAGCATGCCGTGCAGCGACTGCGAGCGCCGCGTCCAGATCACGCTCAGCTGCTTGGCGTAGCCATAGCAGGTCGTCGTGGTGATCTCGCCCACGTCGAACGAGCAGCTGCGCTTGGTGCGGACCGCCAGCTGTCGCTCCGAGGGCGAGCACCAGTCCGAGACGCCGTCCCGCGGCCCGGGCGTGCTGCACACCAGCGCCTGCCTGGAGCTGAAGATCCGATCTCGGCCCCGCTCCCGCTCCCCTTCCCGGTCCGACTCTGAATCCCACCCCTTCGCCCGCTCGCCCTGGCTCGGCCCTTGGCCCTGCAGTGTGAGCTTGCCGGGCCGCTTGACCGCCATGTTCTGGTGGGCGTGTTCGTGCCTGGCAGGGGAGTAGTAGAGGGGCACCCTCTCGTTCTCTGGGGTGTAGGGCGGCCGGCGTTTCTCTTTCCTGTCCCCCCCCTCCTCGCTCCTCAGCACCGCGTCTGCTCCGCGGTAGCGTCCTGGGGGGGTCCTTGTGTTTGCCTCGGGCTTTGGACGGCAGGGGCGGGGCTTTGGACTGCGCTGCCAGCATTCCGTTGGGCAGCGCCACCATCATGACCGCCCCTCCACTGCCGTTGGTCTGCGCGAACACGTCCACGCCCTTGGCCGACAGGAAGTCCCCGCCGTGTATCCGGTCGTCGCGGCAGTCCCCACAGACGCGGTGACGCACCATCATGGCCACGGTGAACACCAGCAGCGTCACCACGATCACCCCGCCTATCAGCACGGTCAGTGTGCCGCCCAGGAAGTGGGCCTGGAGAGAGCGGCATTCTGGGAAGTCCTCCTTGGTGCTGAACTGCGTGCAGCCCACCACTTTGGTGGTGGCCAGCGAGGACACCCCGTCGTCAAAGATGGCCAACACACACAGGCTGTAATCGGCGCCAGAAACCAGGTTTTTCAGCACGAAGCTCTGGCTATTGGGCGGCAGGATCCTGCCAGAGAGAAAAAGAGAGAGGGAGAGAAAGAAAAGCAAGAGAAAGGGGAGCGAGAGAGAGAGAGAGAGAGAGAAAGAAAAGAGGAGACTGATGAGTTGTATTTATAGCACAGTGTGAAGCTGTCGATGACCAAATGGAAAGTGGGAAAATGAGCCGTGAGAGTGAAGAGGTCGGTCTTTTTTTGCTGCAGTGATTGTGTGTGTGTGTGTGTCACTGTACTCCATACACACACACACACACACACACACACACACACACACACACACACACACACGTCTCTTTATCGAGCAGGTCACACTAAATCAGTGCCCCTGCCAGAGTCTAGTCTGCCTGTAAAAGACCAGAGACGGGAGCGGCCTTTATAGAGGAGTCCTGTTCTTTTTATCAAGGCCCAGCCCTTCCAACAGTGGACCACTCCTTCATAGATTGGCTGTTAGGCTTTGTTTTATTGCTATTTGTGTTTACAGTTTATATTGTTTTTATTTTATACAAGTTTACAGACAGCATAATAACACTATAACATTGGTATACTTTTAAGGTATTGTAGTAGTATACCATTTATTACCTTCGCCAGCGGAGGGTGTGTAATCCTCTGCGTTTTTTAGTTTGTTTGTTAGTTAGCAACATAACGCAAAAAGTTATGGATGGATTTTGATGACATTTTCTGTGTAGGTCAAAAATGGGCTAACATAAAAGTGATTAGATTTTGGTGGTGATCCGAGCTGCGGCCTGGCGGGGGTCTGCGCTCCCTGAGTGCTTTTCTAGTTACAATAGATTATCTGAAAACAAATGTGTGATTATGTGAAAAATACAAACAAACAAGGAAGTAATAACAAACTGCAGGAGCTGTAATTGCTGGCAGTGCTGGCTATGAATGAGCTGAATGTGGTGTGGCGTTGGGTAGAAAGGAGAGCTCTATGGCAGCTCTAATGTCTAAATGCGTAAAGTAACAAAAAAGGGAAGGTTTCGGGTTTCTCATGACCTAATACAAATATTTTGTGGACTATCAATAGGATCCCAACTACAGGATTCATACACCTCACCCTTTCAGAGGTGTTGCTTGTTGAAAATAGCTGTGCCATTTGCACAAAGTTTAAGTTTTTTCCTAAATGTCAAATGTTTTTTCTAAATGTTTTCTAAATGTTCTTTATTGTTTTTCTAAATATGTTGTAATGTACCCCATTCATTTGGCTATAGTCACACCACAGGCTCACACCCCAGACCTGTAAGCGTAAAGGTGACTCCACCCCCTGACACAGGTGTTGTAGATAATGTCCCAAGCCTGTGTTTGTTAGTGATTCTGAGGAAGACCGCAAGGTCGAAACGTCAATCCTGCCAATGAATAAACATTGAAAAAGAAAATATCCAAAGGAGTGCGAACTTTTCTTTCAAAAAAAAATTAATTTCATTTTGTTCAGCACCAGGGATTGTGCCCAAGTAAAACTACAACTAATACATATGTGTCATCAAGGAAGCTAATCATGGGTGATTCAGACATGCCAGTAATGCATTCCTAGGCCAGAATAGAGCCCCTAAACGTCCAGCATGAGGAGGCTGAAGGAGGAGGAAGGAGACTTGCTTGTATATATTGCTGTAAATTGAACCTATATTTTTAACTCTATCCAGCCATCCAGCCAATTCTGTTCTTATATACTATGTCTTCTATGCATGTGTTGTTGGCTGCTCCAAACGACATCTCACTATACTTTGTATAGTGACAGTAAAGACTTCCACTTCTACTTTGGTATTGGGAGATGAGTAAGACCACACTGACAAAGCTGATGAAACAGCCTCAGCACCAGCAGGTTGAGTGAGGCGATCAGGGGGGAGTTACCATAGGAGGCCCAGTGTTTATTTGCTAATGAAATGCCTTTCGCTCAGGCACTTTAAACCTTTTTACATGAAACTATCAGCTAAATAAATAAACAGGTGGGGCATGTGTGTGTGTGTGTGTGTGTCTGTGTGTGTGTGTCTGTCTGTCTGTCTCTGTGTGTACGTGTGTGTATGAATGCACCACTGCTAAATCACCCAGCAGGAGACACTTGGGATACTGAGAAAGTGAGAGAGAGAGGGAGAGTGAGAGAGACCGAGAGAGAGACACACACATGGAGATGAGAGGGAGAGCAAGAGAGGGACTCGCACCCCATCATCTGTCACAGGAGCTCAGCCCAGACGCCCATTGCCATGACAACCTCATCCTTAGGGAGAGTGATGGCTGCCGTCCTCGCCTGTCTGTACGCTAACAGGCCTTCACTGCTGACACCATCTCATGCTCTCTGGTGGGGTGGTTGGGTATTTTGACTAGCAGTTAAATGGTAAATTGGAGCGAGCCTGAGCTTGACCATTCCCCATCTTCATCTCTCTTCCTCCTCTACCTCATCGTTATTCGCCCGCCTCGGCTGCTAATCATTTAGCTCATTTCACAAAGTGGGACCCATGCCTCATTATGACTGCCGCTAGCGTAGTTTTTTTAGCCTTTTTTTTTTTTTTTTCTCCCTCACCGATTTTCTGTCAAGGATTCTCAGAACACTAAAAGGCCGGGGATATATGAAACTTGGAGGGGAATGTAGCCCCATCCGGATGATATGGAATAGAAGGTTTTAGTGCTGGTGTGCCACCCCCCCTCTGTGCTAAACCCCCAAAAAGCCAGGGAGACTGAAATCATTTGTCGCGAAATAACCCGCCAACCGTTGCAACCAAGACGACCACAATTTGTTATACCTTGGGCTCGACAAGGCATATAAATTTAGTCCAAAAATTGTCATTTTGCATGCAGCACTGCCTAGAGAATATTGTAGATGTAAAAATGGAGGTTTTGCATCGGCAGCATCTTGGGTGGAGAAAGTCATTACCGCATCAGATTTGCTATGTAGAATCACTCCTCCAACCTCTTGAAGCACTTTATGGTTCGTAAACTGTGTTCCATAGGGGGCGCTGCAATTCCCAGAAATTACATTTTGGCTAATAACTACAAAACGATAAGGTATAGAAACACAGTTTGTTTACCCCCACATTCCCTGACAAGCCCGGCATCAAACACTTTAAAACGTGCCTCTTTCTGTTGACCACATTTTACGCAGTTTTTAAACAATCTGAAAGCGAAAGTCAACAAACTCCTCCGAGGGGGACATTCATAGGGCCATAGGGCCAATATAATTCCCTTCTTGCTGAACTTCACAGCACACTCCAGTGATCACACCATGTACCGCTATGCATCTGGGTAATTGGTAAATGTTTTTGTTCTATCTGGACTGCTCTCTATTGCTTGCTCTCTCCCCCTCCCTCTCTCGCTCCCTCTCTCCGTTACTGTTTTGTATGCATTTTCCACGTCATCCTTTTGCAAAGTGTTTGTCCTTCTTTTCCCCCGTCCTGTCCCATCTTGTCTGCCTCTCTCTCCCTCTAACCCTGAGCTCCGTAGCTGCTGCAGAGGCCTTGTGTCCACCATAAATAACGCAGAGACAGGCCGACTCATGTGGCTGTGTCTGTGTGTGTGTGTGTGTGTGTGTGTGTCTGTGTGTGTGTGTGTGTGTGTGTGTGTGTGTGTGTGTTGGCACTGGGTCCTCCACAGGTCAACTTCACTACAGATGCACAGCTGCGTGTATAACTCCCTATCCTCCTATCTACCTCCTATCCTTTACTGTTCTCTCTTTTCCTCTCCTCCTCTCCTCTGTCCCCTCTATCACTCGTTCTTCTCTTATTCTCTCCCTTCTCCTCTCCTTCTCTCCCTTCTCCACGTCCCCCTCTACTCTCCTCTTCTCTTCATTCCTCTCTTTTCCTCCGCTCTCTAATCCTCTCCTCCTTCTCCTCCTCTCCTCCCCAATCTGTCACCTTGTACTAAAGATGCTGTGTCCCATGAGTAAAGGTGAATGTCAGCCTTCGTAGTGCATGTCTCTAGCTGTCATTTCATTCCGTCTCTCTCACAGTCTCTTACTGTACTCCCCATATCTCGATCTGTCTATATGGCTTTTTGTCCGTCCGTCCGTCCGTCCGTCCGTCCGTTAGTATGTCTGTCACAAGCACTTTTATTCTACCTGTCTAATGTCTCACTCACTCACTCACATCCCTCCTCTTTCTCTCTTTCTCTCTCTCTCTCTCTCTCTCTCTCTCTCTCTCTCTCTCTCTCTCTCTCTCTCTCTCTCTCTCTCTCTCTCTCTCTCTCTATCACTCTATCACTCTTTCTCCCCTGCCACTGCGGCGGACATCTCACTTAGTGATGCCACTGCTGTCGTCTCGCCTCACAAAACTGCGGCTTCGGTGCGTGCTGGCAGTTGCTACGGCTGTTGCCACGGCTGCCAGGCGCACAGGCAGGAGCAGCGGAGCGAAGCAAAACGAAACGTGCCACCAGGGCCCCCTGTCACATATCGCCTTGACGACCGCTAGTTCTCGACTCGCACGCCAGACAGCCCTGCTGCTAAGGAAAGCATAGAGAACAGATGACTAACTGGCACAATTTCTCAACTTTTTTTTCACTGTCTACAGAGTAATGTTTCCAGACATATAATAATGTGATATGCCCATTAGAGAGAATTATGACAAGATCACTTTTCCTATAAGGTTTAGACATTGTATTGTAGATATAGTTATTCAATGATCTTTGATTTTTTTTTTTTTCAGATCTTCAGCACTGGAAATGGATTTTATGTGAAACACCCTTAGAATTGCATTACTGCATGTCTAGCAATTTCCTTTTGATGGGTAAAAAGCTAAAGTTTAAGATTGGCAGGTGCTGCATCTGTGCTCTAGCTGTTAAAAAGGGGAATGTTGGAGCAGAGGTACTCGTTGTACAATACTTCTCCCCTCTGGCTAAATGCCTGCAAAGCAGCACGGCGGTGGGGGATTAACTGTGCCCTCCGCTCCCTCTGGTGATTGGGGGAAAGCCTGTGGATGTCAGCGATTATTAGAACAGCTGTGACATTTCCCTTGCCAATTAGCAAAGACCTGTCAGTGACCTCTGACCCCACACAGCACTGCTGTGCCAAGCTACTGACCTCCCTGACCGCACAACACAGCTATACCACAGTACTGACCTGGCTAATGGCCTCCTACAACACTGCTCTGCCAGGCTACTGGCCTGACTAACGGCCCCTCATAACGCTACTACTGTCTGCATGCTCCTTGCCCTCTGAGTCCCTGCAGTGAAGGCCCAGATGGACTCTTGGAATTTAGTTGTTGAGAAAGGGTCATGGTTAAATATTTAATTGGAAAGAAATTGATTGAAAGAATTGAAATATAACTTTTATATATTTGTCTCTGCCCACTTCTTTCCTTATGCAGACAATCTACTTTTCTTGCTTTCTTTCTCTCTCTCTCTTTCTCTCTGTCTCTGTCCGTCTACTTTACTTCCCATCTCTGCCTTCTCCTCCCCTCCTCCCTCCCTCAAACCTATTTATTTCTTCCTTATTATTCCTTCTTGTCCCATTTGACTTTGTTTGCTCCAGCCATCAATAATGCATAGGTATGGCAGTCATTGGGAATCACAGGCTAATGCTGCCCACCACTGTTGCTAGCCTGTGCTGTTGCTAGCCTTTGTTGTTGCTAAATTGTGCTGTTGTTAAATTGTGCTGTTGCTAGTCTGTGCTGTCACTGGCAGTGTTTCAATTCTGACTTCACAATCAACTTGTCTGATGATTTGTGTTTTAGCTGGTTCAGAAAATGGTTGGGTCAAACGTGTGGCAGGGTTTATATTTTCTACAGCCGGTATTGACACCTTTAGCTACTAGCCTGTTCTGCTGCTGCTAGTCTGTGCTGCTATCAGCCTACGCTGCTGGGTGCTACTGCTAAAATGCAGAGCTTGTTAGTTGTGGTACATTTTTAAGGTTCTGTTCCGGCCTGTGAAACATTCATTGGCGCTCATCTGTTGTGGTCTATTTGTAATGTTCTGTTCCGAGCAGTAAAATATTCATCAAATATTCATTTTGGCAGCGGGTCAGTGCCAGGTCCTAAATGTGGAGATGACCTCACTTGTTGGGGTGAGCAGGGATGTGCTCAGATTGGGTTGGGTCTCGCTCATGGGGGGGGCAGTGTGTGTGTGTAAGTGTATGAGCATGTCTGCGCACATGTGTGTGCCTGTATGTGTGTGTGTGCATATGTGTGTGTGTTTTAAGTGTCCTGATAGTCTAAATGTGGCTTGACCTTGCTGAGTTATTATGCGTGACTGACGAGGCAGTAGACTGAGAGAATGAAAGAGATGGAGGGAGAGAGGTGGAGAGAGAGAAAGTGAGTGAGTACAGAAAGAGATAAGAGATGGATCAGTGATGCAGGGAAATGAAAGAGTGGTGAATTGGAGTGGGAGGATGGATGGTGTTAACAGAGGAAGAGGGCAAAGTGATGAATAGGTACATCTTGCTCTTCTTAACTCGCACTTGTCTGGTGTTTGTGTGTGTTTGTGTATGTGTGCATCTGCATACCTCATGTGTCTGCCTGCCTGCATATTGTGTGTGTGTGTGTGTGTGTGTGTGTGTGTGTGTGTGTGTGTGTGTGTGTGTGTGTGTGTGTGTGTGTGTGTGTGTGTGTGTGTGTGTGTGTGTGTGTGTGTGTGTGTGTGTGTGTGCGCCATCTCTGGCAAATACACGTGTACGTTTTCACATTAAGCTGTTCAAGCCTCCTGTTTTCATTTCTCTTTTCTCTCTTTTTTTATTCCTTTTCACTCCATCACCCCTTCTGACATGGCTATAAGTTAGGCTACTATTAGTGAAATTGTGCCAAAGCATAAAAAGGCATAAAATGATGATATATATTTTTAATATATGGAAGTCATGGCCAAAGAAATGAACTATTAAGGTTAAGGAATGAAAAATTGTAGTTACAAAATAATTACAAAATAAAATGGCATGCCAAACTTGCGTGAAGGACAGAAAATGAGGGGTGGGGGGGGGGGGGGGGGAGCTGTGAGTGATGTATTATTTATCAAGTCACATACTATTCTCCCTCAATATATGGTGTCTCCATATTTCTCTCCCTTTTCTCCCCCTCGCTCGCTCTCTATCTCTCTCCCTCCCCTCACTTCAGCCATTAATGTCTCCATGCTTCATGCAGTGTTTTCATACGGGCAGGAACATTGTGCCTATATTTGGCCTTGCTGTTCTCTAGTCCCAGAGCTTGTGTGTGTGTGTGTGTTTGTGTGTTTGTGTGTGTGTGTGTGTGTAAAGGTTTTATAGGAGAGACAACATCGAGGGTAGCGGGTGAGACGGTCTAGTATCTGACCTAAATGAAACAAGACTACATGTTTTGGCAGAACACACCAAGACAACATGACGAGCATGGTCAAGATTGTGGCATAGCTGATGCTGAGTCCCAACATCAATGTGCACACCATCCCAGATGGTTCTGACACCAAGTTTGCCCATGAGTGATGGTAGCTGTCAGGCTGGGTTGTTTTATCTGGCTGACACAGATTTCATGGTACGTTTAAAACGACTTCATATTTAGGAACGTCTGACAGGATATTTCCCAGCTTTGACTTTAATGGGTAATGAGCCAAAATACAAACACAGCAATTCTGGGATGACTGGTCAATGGGGTTTTCCCACATATGCTTCTCTTAAGTCTTCTCTCTCATTTTAAAATGACATTTTCAACCCAGGTTTTCGTTGGGCTTCTTTAAGAGCTTTCCCTTTATAATTAGGTCAAATTAATTAAACGGTGTGTAGTTCTGAGGCCATGTTTAATTTTTTTGGTACAAGTTCTTTTTTTTCCCCATTCTGAGCTCTGACTTGGAAGTTGCCTTCTGTTGCATTTTTCAATTTTAAAAAATCCCACCTCCAGGCAGTCTTGACCTCAGCATTGCAGACGCTTACAGTATGTTTCGTGCCCTGTCTGTGGTTGTGGACCCCTGTTCCGCTCTGGGGGCTCTCTCACAGCGTTACGCTGTCTGTGTTTGGGAGAGCGTAAGCAAGTGGAGGAGGCTTAGTGTGGGGTCTTCTTTACGACAGCTAGCTGGGATCTCTGTTCCAAAGCAGCTTTTGAGTCTCCCTGAGCTTCTCCTTCCCTGCCCCTCTTCTTCTCTATCTTTCTCCGTCTCTCTCCCTCTCTCCCTCTCGCATCCTCTTTCCTCTCCTCTCTCTCACTGGGTATTTGTGTTGTGTGTGTGTGTGTGTGTGTGTGTGTGTGTGTGTGTGTGTGTGTGTGTGTGTGTGTGTGTGTGTGTGTTGTTCGGGCAGATGGGGAGTGGCCTGGGGCTCTCTGGTGCAGTTTGTGCTCTTTTAAAGGCGCTCAGCCTCCTTCGTCCCCCGAGACGATGCTTCATCCTGCTTCTCTCCTCCTTTTCTCTGCTTGCCTCCCTCTCTCCCTCCCTCCCTGTCTGTCTGTTTGTCTCTCCCTCTGTGTGCCTGTGTCTCTCCCTTCCATTCTCTCTCTCATTTATACATCTTCATCTCGTCTTTCCTCTCGTGAACTCTCTATCGCTCATGCACTCTACAACCCTCTTTTATGCATTCCCTCCCTTCTCTAAGACGCCACATCTCTCTCTCTCTCTCTCTCGTGCTCTCTCTCTCGCTCTCTCTCTCTCTCTCGCTCTCTCTCTCTCTCTCGCTCTCTCTCTGTCTCTCTCTCCCCCTCCCTCCAGTCATCCCACACGTCGGCATGTCTCTCCATGTCTTCTCTCTATGCCGCCTCCTAAAACCTTTTCCTCTCTCTCTGTCTCTCTTATTCGCCCTTTCCACATTATCTCACCTCTTCATCTCATCCTTGTGTTTTTCTTCTTGAATTTACTCCTCTCTTCATCTGTGCCTCACCCTCTTTAGGCATTTCTGGTGCCCCTTTTTTATCTCTCTTCTCCATCTTCCCCTCCTGTGCTTCTTATTCCAATTGCCTAATGTCAGCCAACTTGAGAGTGCTGGAAGCTGGCAGGGCTTTAAGGCTGTGTTTCACAGCTCAAGGCTCAGCCGCAACATGTGGGCATCTTACCCCACTGTAAAGAGGCATTGCCCCAGGCGTCAACACGGGATTGGAAACAAGTGCAAAAGCATCCAGATTGAACTGAGGTCTGGTGAATTACGAGTCGGGAGCTTTCATGATTTGTTTCGGTCTGTACGCATGCCTCTGCTGGTTTTTGGAATTCTCTTTGACACCAAACTGTCAGTACTCTAGTCTAGATAAGGCACTTGTTCCCCCTACAGACAGCAGGCAGCACTTGATGTGTTGTTGTGGTCATGATGAGCCTGTTAAGCAGCCCCTGGGTTTGAGAGCGAATGCCGACAACGTCGTGCTTGTCAAGACTCCATCTTACCTGTAGACGAGCGCGTCGTCGGCCGTGCTGTTGTACTGGATCTGGTACATCCACACCAGGTAAGGCGCCGTCGAGCGCCCCATCACCCAGCGCACCTGAGCCGAGTTGGAGGTGACGCCCAGCACCCCCACCAGACGCTCCTTGCCCCCGCCCCTGTTTTCTCCCCGACCCCTGTTGCCGCCGGTGACCGGTGTTTCCATCTCGGACCCATCTCCCTCCAGATCCCCGGTCAAGTCCCTGTCCTCCACGCTGATGTTGTGCACCACCCCCGTCCCCACCCCGACCCCCACGACCACCCCGCCCCTCCCGGAGCTGATGTCGGAGGAGGCGGGGTCACGGGGGTTGACCAGGGGCACGGTGCCGTTGCCACGGTGCGGCAGCGGGACGATCTTGAGGTCCACGAGCGCGGTGGCTTCCCCGGCGGCGTTGATGGCGATGCAGGTGTAGGTGCCGTCGTCCCGCGCCCGGGTCACCAGCACGTCCAGCGTCCCGTTGTAGTAGGACTGCACGCGGCTGCTGTTGGCCACGATGCGGTCGTCCGGTGACACCCAGTGCACCAGTGGCTCGGGGTCGCCTATGGCACGGCACTTGAGCGTGGCCCGCTGGCCCTCCAGCACCCACACCCGGCCCGTGCTGCGCGTGATCAGCGGGGGCTCGCACACAAACTCCTCCTCGGGGATGGACCAGAAGTACCTGCCCGCCAGGTGGGGCGGCGTGGCGCAGGTCTCCATGTCGTCCCGCCGCACCAGCCTCCGCAGCCAGAGCAGCTCGCAGTTGCAGTGCAGGGGGTTGCCCCCGAAGCTCAGGCTGATGACGGGGTAGTAGGGCGTGGGGTTGACGGCGCCCAGCT
This sequence comes from Coilia nasus, assembly GCA_027475355.1. NCBI lineage: Eukaryota > Metazoa > Chordata > Actinopteri > Clupeiformes > Engraulidae > Coilia > Coilia nasus. The sequence continues at coordinate 16,892,826 of CM050214.1, forward strand.
GCGAGCGCGAGAAAAGCGGGTCCGGCGGCAGCGTCTGCAGCCGGTTGGAGGTCATGTCGAGGCGGGCCAGCTTGTAGAGCTCCCCGAAGGAGCCCTCAGCGATCTGGTCGATGAGGTTGTGGTCCAGGTTGAGGGAGGTGAGGCTGGCCATGCTCTGGATGGCCTCCCAGGGGACGCGCCGCAGGTTGTTGTAGGACAGGTCCAGGTCCTCCAGCGAGGGCAGGAAGTCGTCGAAGGCGTCGGCCGCCACCTGGGTCAGCTGGTTGTTGTTGATGAAGAGGTGCTGCAGGTTGAGCAGCCCGCTCAGGTCCTGGCCGCCCACGACCGTGATGCGGTTGGCGTCCAGGTGCAGCGAGCGCAGGCTCTCCAGGTCGGCGAAGGCGAAGGGCCGCAGCACGTGGATGGTGTTGCGCGACAGCGTCAGGTCCACCAGGCCCGTCATGTTGGCGAAGTCGGCGGCACCCACCTCCAGGATGAAGTTGTCGGCCAGGCGCAGCTCCACGGTGCGGCGGTCGATGTCCGGGGGCACGAAGAGCAGGCCCTTGTTCACGCAGAGCGTGCTCAGCGACTCCGACAGGTTCCGGCACACGCAGTGGAACGGGCAGATGGACACCATGCCCCACGTCTCGCCCGCAGACACCCCAACTGGCCCGGTCCAGCCAGGCAGGACCACACCGACCAGAACCACCCACAGATAAGCTGGTGCCAAGGAAAGCCTATGGAACCGTGGCCCAGGAGGGGGTTGGGACTGGTGGGAGGGAGAAGAGGAGAGGCTGGGGTCAGGACTGTGTCTTTGCCCAGAGTTTGCCCTGTGGAATTGTGGGTACTTTCCCACTGGGATTGTGGTCCTGGGATGCCGGCATTTTCCGGAGGGGCGCAGCCGCAGTGGTGTGGGCCTCACCATGGCTAACCGGAGGAGTCCACACACCTGAGAGGGGCAGAGAAAGGCAGGAGGAGAGAATGTTGGATTGAGTTAAGAGACGAAGAGAGAGGAGGGGAGAAGAAAGCGAGGGGAAGTCTTGCCTGTTGAACACCTTCAGCTCTAGGCGATGAACGATTCCCTCACAAGACCAGATAAAAGCTCTCTTTCTTTCATGTATTTTGGAGGATGATGTGTATGTAAGAGTGTGTGTGTGTGTGTTTGAATAAAAGAGAGTGTGTGTGTGTGTGCGAGTAATAGACAGAGTCTGTGTGTTTGTGTGTGTGAGAGGGAGACAGGGAGAAAATGAGAGTGTGTTATGGATAATCTATGTGTCTGCTCTTGCTTACCCCTCTCTCTATGGCGCTAACTGAGGCCTTTAATTAACACCAGACCTCTGGCTGGGGCCAGGCTGCCCGCTGAGTCCTCTCTGATTCATAGCTGCACTAGCTTCAGCTCTCACAGGAATACACACACACTTACGCACACACACACACACACACACACACACACACACACACACACACACACACACACACACACACACACATACATATATATATATATATATATATATATATACTTACACGTTACAAATACAAGAATACTTCAAACACCTACACACACACTTACAAATACACACACACTGACAAGCACACACACACACTGTAAGGTTAGAAATAAAAACAGATACATTGTGAGATTTCCATTTGCTGTAAATGTACCCTACACTTGTATTCAATTGTGTGTCCAGACAAATACAGATCAAAGCTTGTTTGAACAGAAAAATATGGATTGTGTGTCTGTGTGTGTGTGTGTTTATGTGTGTGTCTGTGATGCACTGTGTATCAGGCTGTTGTGGCTTCTGTACCTGCTAACTAACAGCCTGTTTGTCTTCACCAAGAGTCAACATGTCTACACACACACACACACTTGCTCTCTCTCTGTCATACACCCACACTGTCAGGTAGACACACACACACACACACACCTGCTACTGTAAGCACCATTAACCTGATGGATTAGAACATCCCAGGGTCCACAGAAGTGTGTGTGTGTGTGTGTGTGCATGTGTGGGTGCACACACAGTTCACACTTTGAATCACACTCACAGAGTTGTCCAAGGACACTGCCCCCTTACTAAGACGAAGTAGCGACGACAGCACAGGCTGAATGGTCCTGCTTTTTTTCCATGCCATGAGGCAAACATAAGATGAAGTGTGTGTGTGCATTTTGCCATGCCTTTAACATTCGAGAGGCTAAGACACACCACCTTGTACAGAGTCAACAGCATTACTGCATTGTATATGTGCCTGCCTTTTTAATATTAGTCATTGAGATGAGTTAAAATTGCTGTTGCTGGTGACAGGCGATAGTTATCTTGTGTGTGTGTGTGTGTGTGTGTGTGTGTGTGTGTGTGTCTGTCTGTCTCAGCAACAGCATCTAGAGAAATGTGTTGAATGTGTCTGTCTATTTTCTGTTAGAGCCATTTGACAAGAGTGGAAATTACTGTTGCTGCTATCAGACAATTGTTATTGCAAGAAAGTGTGTGTGTGTGTGTGTGCGTGTGTGCGTGTGTGTGTGTGTATTTGTGCTCTAATGGCTGTATGCTTCAGAGCATTGTATCCAGAGCTCCTAATGACTCACGGAGCAATAGCGGTGTGTGTGTGTGTTTTGGTGTGCGTGCGTGTGTGTGTGTGTGTGTGTGTGTGTGTGTGTCTGTATGTCCGTGCGTGCATCTAATAGCGGAGTGCTTGTGTATGACTCCACTTCTGTCGTAATGAAATTTAGGAGGCAGCATCTTCTCTCACCCGAGCCTTACATAACGACTCGACTGTCATACTCACACAGGCCTGCAAGAGGAAGGGGAAAACGAGAGCGACGGAGAGAGAGATTGAGGGAGGGAGAGAAAGAATGAAGGAGGAGAAGAAGTGATGGAGGGAGAGGAGGAGGAGAGAGAGAGAGAGGGAAAGGCAGGGATAGAAATAGACACTGCGAGAGAAAGGGGGAAGAGTGAACCATAAATATCTTTGTGTAATTGAGTGAAAGCCGTGCTTGTGCTCGGTCCCCGAGTTATTAGAGGGAGCATGCTGTGCTTTTCTGTGTGTGTGTGTGTGTGTGTGTGTGCATTTGTGTGCGTGTGTCCCACTGTGAGGAAACCATTATTTGCATGTCTGTGCATATCTGTGTGTGTGTGTGTGTGTCATTGTGAGGGGACCATTACATGAATGTCTGTGTGTATTTTGTGTGCCTGCCTGTCTGTGTGTGTGTGTGTGTGTGTGTGTGTGTGTGTCTCATGTCTTTGTACTGTCGGCATCCAATTAATGAAAAAAAAATCACTTTACTGTTTTCCCCTGTGTGGGTGAATAGACAGACAGAAGCAGCATTTGGAGGAATGTGTGAAAAATGTCACGTGTGTTTAGAGACGGAGCCTAAAGCATCTGTTCTTTCTTTCTCTCCTTCTCTCTTTCTGTCTGTTTCTGTCTTTCTCTCTTATTTTCCATGTGATTGAATGTTTCTTTTGTTATCAAAGAATACATTTTTGATAAACAAATAAACACTGACCCCTGTACTGTACATCAAGACCACAGGGACTGCCTTATGATGGGCACTAAACACTAAAAACAGGCTGATCTTTGCAACACAAGTGTTTCACGTGTTGGTTGATGTACCCTTTGAGTGTGTGTGGGAGTACTTCTGCGCAGTGCTGTGCAGTTTCATGCCACATGTGTGCACATATATGTATGTGTGTGTGTGTGTGTGTGTGTGTGTTGACTCTTAATTAATGTTGAGTTTGTTGTTTTGTTTGTGGCTAATGGGCTCCACTGTGTATAGACAATACTAACCCATTTAAAGTAATGAACATGGATCATTAACCTCCAGCATTAAAAGGACTGCAGAAACACTGGATTGTATACTAACCAATTTAGCACTCATTACTGTCTGTAGCAAATTGCAAGATCATGCAGAATAGAAAACTCCGCCACTTCCTACATTACAGGCATATTCATTCAGGTGTACATACATCATACACACATTTAATTTTTCTCTCTCTTTCTCTCTCTCCCCCCCCCCCCCCCCCTCTCTCTCTCTCTCTCTCTCTTTCTCTCTTTCTCTCTCTTTCAAACTCCACATTACACATTAGGTAAATCACTATTCTGTGTTTGTATGAGCTACTGAACTTCAGCAGACACACACACTTTGCCTTACAGTGGAGAGTTATAACAGGTACTGAGAGAGTTATAACAGGTAGTGTACTTTGGGTCATAGTGAGCAGTTATAACAGGTAGTGCGTTTTCAGTTCCAATGGGGAGTTAACAGGTAGAGACAGCTTTTATTGAAGGTGTAAACTGTCCCCGTGCTGTGGAGTCTTCTAAAGAGTCTTGCGAAGGGTGTGGTAGGGTGGGTGTATCGCACTGTCACAACAAAGGACTCTAGAAGACCCTTGAGAATTGGCTATCTTCAGCATGTAGTTTACTGTACTAATGATGTTTCCCTGTGTGTGTGAGTGTGTGAGAGAGAGAGAGAGAGAGAGAGAGAGAGAGAGAAAGAGAGAGAGAGAAAGTGTTGAGGGGGTTGAATGAATGTGTGTTTGTGTGTGTAGGTGTATGATTAAGCCCTTAGGAAAGCCTTTGTGAAATGGCTGCATGTTATGATTGAGTTGGTGGTAGCTGTGTGTGTGTGTGTGTGTGTGTGTGTGTGTGTGTGCGTGTGTGTGTGTGTGTGTGTGTGCGCGCGTGTGCGCGTATGTGTATGTGAGTTGGTGGTAGCCGTGTGTGTGTGTGTGTGTGTGTGTGTGTGTGTGTGCGCGTGTGTATGTGTATGTGAGTTGGTGGTAGCCGTGTGTGTGTGTGCCTGTGCCTCTGTGCCTGTGTGCCTGCCTCTTTGTGTAACTGGCACTGTGTGTGTGTGTCGTCCCTGCATAGCATCAGAGGGGACTGCTGCTGTTTCTGTGTGTGTGTGTGTGTGTGTGTGTGTGTGTACTAGTGCAGAGGTGGCCAGGCTCTCCTGTCTCAGTATGTTCTCCAGCAGGTGGAAGAAGCTGTGTGTGTGTGTGTGTGTGTGTATCTATGCGCACATGGGTGTGTGTGTTTGTGTGTGTGTGTAGTATCTCTTTGTGCAGTACCTGAGGTGACTGTTGTTTCCGGCCGTCGTCATGGTTGAGGTTGGTGTGTGTCCACTGTGAAGCGTGTGTGTGTCGCGCTCCCTCGCCCCCCACAGACGGCGGCTCCGTGCCCCCACACCATCGGCTAAGGTCCCATCGGGGTGCTGTGACGATGACAAATCCACAGCCAGACAGGAAAGAACAAAGACAGCTGGTCCCCCCAGCTGCTTGCGGAGAGGGCTAGAATAACACTGGCTTGTGTTTTTTTTTTTTTTTTTTTTTTCTCTCCTGTCGTTGTTATTTCAGTGCAGCCGGTCTTGCCTCATTGGTTGTTTCGATGTGGTCGCTCTGTCCTCATTGGTTATTTCCATGTAATCCTGGGCAGGGGAACCACTGAGTTGGGACGCCTGATGGGTCATGCTACAGCAGGTAGTCTGTCTGTCTGTTAGTCTGGGAGCATGCTCAGTTTGAGCAGGAAGTGACCCTATAGCCGATTGGTGATAGGGCAGCAGGTATCCAGACCATCACACTGTGTGTGCGTTGTGGGTGTGTGTGTGCGTGCACACACCTGTGCACCTGACTTCTTTTTTTCTTTTCTGTGTGTGTCCCTCTTTATCTGTGGTGTTGGTGTATATAATAGTAATTTTATAAGTGAGTGTGTTTATGAGTGTTTGTGTTGCAGCTGTGCATCTCTTGGGTGTCGAAGGGTGTTTGATTACATCCCCGTGTGTTGCTGTCTGGGGTTTTGTCTTCCTGACAGTATTAGGAACAATCCCTTACCAGCTGTGTGTGTGTGTGTGTGTGTGTGTGTGTGTGTGTGTGTGTGTGTGCCTGTGTGTGTGTGTGTAGCCCCAAAAATGCCAGCGATCATCTGTTCTCCTCCTACAGATCCTGAGAATCGCTGCAGCCAATCACGAGACGGGGAGGGGCATGGGGGAGAGAGGAAGGGTGGGGGCGAGAGAGAACAGGAAAAGTCATTAGCTGAAGTGCATTAGTAATTTGTCTACAGAGTGTGTAGCATCCCAACTGTGAAAGAAAGGGCTGAATCAGCTGTGTGCGAGTGTGTGTGTGTGTGTGTGTGTGTGTGTGTGTGTGTGTGTGTGTGTGTGTGTGTGTAGAGAGATGGCATGTCTTCTCATCCAGGCTCTATGTGTTCTGCTCCATGATGATGATTGAGAGGAGAGAGAGATCTTAATTAGTGTTTCAGGCATATGCTCCCAAAACCCCCATTGAAGCTGCGTGTGTGTGTGTGTGTGTGTGTGTGTGTGTAGGCGTGCAGCACACATACTCTTTAATGAAACTGCATACCTCTGTGCCACACTTTAGCTGAGATAAAATCAGCTTAGGGACATACCAAAATATGTCCACTTGTGCACTACCCAGAGCACTACGTAGTCTGCCAGTTACATTCTCTGATTCATCACATACTGCCCTTCATAGTGAGCGAGTGAAGGTTTAGGGTTTGCCAAGAGTGTCTGTCACAGCCTGGTTCTGCTGTAAGATTGAACCGCGTGGGCGGGTGGAGCTGACTTGTGTTCTGGTGTCTGGAGGTGAGCACCTGGGTCTCTGAAGTGGCCCAATTAGACACGTAATCCTGTTAGCCCCCCTCGCCCCCTCTCCTCACCTCAGGAGACCCAGGTACTCCTCCTCTTGCTCCTTAATGCTGTCCTTCCCCTCTGCCTCTAATTCTGCTCATCTTTCTCCTTCCGCTCCAAATGTTACTCCTCTTCCTCTTGCTCCTGCTCTTCCTCCTGTTCCTAACGCCACTCCTCTTCCTCATGCCCCCTAATTCTACTCATCTTTCTGCTTCTGCTCCAAGTGCTTCTGCTCCTCTTGCTCCTGCTTCTAATGCTATTTTTACCTACTGATGTTACTTGTGCTGCTAAAGACACTCCTCTTCCTTCTCTTCCTGCTAATTTTACTCATCTTACTTCCTAAAGCTTCTCCTCTTCCTCCTGCCCTTAACTGTACTAATCTTCCTCCTGGTGCTTCCTCCTGCTCCTCTCCCTCCTGCTATCTCTACTCCGGCCCTGCTTTCTGGACCTTTTTGCTCCTAAGACTACTCCTTGTCTTCTTGCTGCTAATTCTACTCCTGTCCCTCTTGCTGGACCCTCTACTCTTAATTCTACTCCTATTTCATATTGCTGGACCCTTTCGTCTTAATTCTACTCCTATTCCTATTTCTGGAGCCTTTAGTCTTAAATCTTCTCCTATTCCTATTTCTGGAGCCTTTAGTCTTAAATCTTCTCCTATTCCTATTGCTGGAGCCTTTAGTCTTAATTCTACTCCTATTCCTATTGCTGGACCCTTTAGTCTTAATTCTACTCCTATTCCTATTGCTGGAGCCTATAGTCTTA
>CM050214.1:16912706-16925206 GCA_027475355.1 Coilia nasus
GGAGCCAACGCCGTGGGCTACACCAACTACCCAGATAATGCCGTCTACAAGTTAGTACCACACACACACATACACACAGTCATGGGTTACACCAACTACCCTGATAACGCCATCTACAAGTTAGTACCACACAGACATACACGCACAAACTCACACACACACACACAGTCATGGGTTACACCAACTACCCTGATAACACCGTCTACAAGTTAGTACCACGCACACACACACACACACACAGTCATGGGTGACACTAACTAACCAGATAACGTTGTCTACAAGTTAATACCACACACACACACACACACACACACACACATAGTCATGGGTTACACCAACTACCCAGATAACGCCGTCTACAAGTTAGTACCACACAGACATACACGCACAAACTCTCACACACACACACACACACAGTCATGGGTTACACCAACTACCCTGATAACACCGTCTACAAGTTAGTACCACGCACACACACAGTCATGGGTGACACTAACTACCCAGATAACGTTGTCTACAAGTTAGTACCACACACACACACACACACACACACAAACACATAGTCATGGGTTACACCAACTACCCAGATAGCGCCGTCTACAAGTTAGTACCACATATATATATACACAGGCACAAACACATAGTCATTCAACTACCCTCATGACGCCATCTGCAAGTTATTACCACATACACACACACACACACACACACACACACACACACACACAGTCATGGGTTACACCAACTACCCAGATAGCGCCGTCTACAAGTTAGTACCACATATATATACAGAGGCACAAACACACAGTCAGACGTTACACCAACTACCCTGATAAGGCCATCTGCAAGTTATTACCACATAAACACACACACATACACATACACAGTCGTGGGCTACACCAACTACCCTGACACCATCTACAAGTCAGTATACACACACACACAGTGATGAGTTCAGACAACTTCTGCACAAGTTAGTACACACGCAGACACACACACAGACACAGATAAACACACACACATATCTACAAGTCAGTACACACACACACAATCATGAGTTACACCAGCTATTTGGATTCAGATTCGGGTCTATGCCTCAGAATGTCAATGTGTTGAGAGAGATGCACACAATCCTAGCTGCCGGCTACCCTGACTATACCTTTTGCAAGTGAGTGCGCACATATATAGACGTCTCTTGGAGAACTTTTGCTACGCCGTGTGCAAGTTAAATGAGTTTTCGCACACTGGTGTCTTCAGAAGCTGTTTTCAGACCCGCCAGCCTGGTGTTAGCCCTCATTTTCACCGACTTGAGCGTGTACAGCGCGTATCCGTGTACAATAGGTTTGTATAAGGACAGAATACGCTCAGATCATGTGTGCGGTGGAAATGGTGTTAACGTGCATTCTAAACAAATACGGACAGAAAACGGGCACACGCTGTACACGCAGTGTTTGGTGGAAATGAGCCCTTAGAGCCACATCCCACACCAGTTACACTGGGAACCGAAGTGCTTGGCTGTGAACAGCCCACATTCAGAGAGCATTGCTTTGCCACTGAAAAAAGAATAATTTTGTCACGGTTCCCTAAAAAAAAACAAGTTTTACTTGGTGCCTGTCGGGAACCAAATTTTCCTGAACACTGATTTTCGGTGTAAACACGTCGGCCGGTTCGTGCTTAAATGTGGAAACCGGCACCGGCACGGTTCTCTGCCGGCCTGAAAATGCCCAGAGAGAGAGAGGCATGGACCCAATGCCTGAAGTGATCCGGCTCTTCGCCGGGCATTAACTGCAGCTAATTCTCTCCTCACCTCACAGCTCCGGGCCGGCCGCCTTCAATTAGCTTCACGTCTGTCTGTGCTGCAGACACACACACACACTCACATACGCACTCACACAGTCGTACTCACACACACACACACACACACACACACACACATTCTCACTCACACACACATTCTCACACACACACACACAGACACACACAAACACACACACACACACTGTCTTTTGTCTGTGCTAGATCTGGAACAGGCACTTCTCGCCCCACTCAAGCTCACAGCTCACGTCTGCCTCCCCATCAATATGGAACTGCACTTTTTATAGGACTGCTTCAGGCACTGCCTTTCACTCACTTAGCCAGGCAGACACACACACACACACACACACACACACTCGTGCACACAAACACACACTCTTATACGCACACAGACACAGTCTCTCTCTCACAAACACACACACATACACACACAAACATGCACACACACACAGACTATTTGCATTGTCTCTTCACTCATCCTGTACTCTTTCGCTGCCTTTTCTTCACCTTTACTCTTTGTCAATCTGTCCCACTCTCTCACATACGTACACACACAAACACACGCTTACACACACACACACACACACCCATACACCTTGTCTCTTCCCTCACCCCATGCTGCTGTTTGGCCAGGTTCTGTGAGGTGGCCAAGGAGAACGGCATGGACATCTTCCGCGTCTTCGACTCGCTGAACTACCTTCCCAACATGCTGCTGGGCATGGAGGCGGCGGGCTCGGCGGGGGGCGTGGTGGAGGCAGCCATCTCCTACACGGGCGACGTAGCCGACCCCATGAGGCAGAAGTACTCGCTGGACTACTACCTTAAACTGGCCGACGAGCTGGTCAAGGCTGGAACACACATCCTCGCCATCAAGGTACACACACACGCACACACACACGCACACACACACACACTCGACTACTACCTTAAACTGGCCGACGAGCTGGTCAAGGCTGGAACACACATCCTCGCCATCAAGGTGCACGCACACACACACACACATACACGACTACCTCAAACTGGCTGGCGAGCTGGGCAAGGCTGGAACATGCATCCTCGCCATCAAGGTACACACACACGCACACACACACGCACACACACACACACACACACACACACACACACACACACACACACACACACACACACACACACACACACTCGACTACTACCTTAAACTGGCCGACGAGCTGGTCAAGGCTGGAACACACATCCTCGGCATCAAGGTACACACACACACACGCACACACACACACACACACACACACACACACACACACACACACACACTCGACTACTACCTTAAACTGGCCGACGAGCTGGTCAAGGCTGGAACACACATCCTCGCCATCAAGGTACACACACACGCACACACACACACACACACACACACACTCGACTACTACCTTAAACTGGCCGACGAGCTGGTCAAGGCTGGAACACACATCCTCGCCATCAAGGTGCACGCACACACACACACACATACACGACTACCTCAAACTGGCTGGCGAGCTGGGCAAGGCTGGAACATGCATCTGGTGACAATACACACACACACACACACACACACACACACACACACACACACACACACACACATCTGCTCTACTACTACCTCAAACTAGCCGATAAGCTGGTTAAGGCTGGCACAGATATACTCACTATGAAGGTACACACACACACACACACACACACACTGCAACCTTTGAACTGATAGCCTTGTCTCGTCAATGTCAGCACTCATGTAATCACCAGGAAAGTGTCAACAGAGTGACCGTCAGATGACCGCCAGAGCTTGGCAGTCAGTCAGACTATTCACAAGAAAATTGCCAGAGATGGCTACTGTGGGTCAGTATACCGTTTGAGCTCGAGGCACAGGGTGTACAGTACTGTGCAAAAGTTTTAGGCAGGTGCCTTCAAACCAGCATCACTTCACACAAAGGGGTACACACAAAGTCAGGGATTTTGTCGGATTATAGTCAGGTGTATGATCGACCAATTATACCAAATTGGTTGTATTATGTGAGGAAGCCTACATCCACAGAAGATCTGTAGTTAGTTCTTCAAGATGTTTGGAACAACCTACCAGCCGAGTTCATTGAAAAACTGCATGCAAGTATACCTAGAAGAATTGATGCTCTTTTGAAGGCAAAGGGTGGTCACACCAAATTTTACATCATTTTTTTCACACCTGCCTGTAACTTTTGCACAGTACTGTATGTCTCCCTTGTCAAAGGTGACATTGTTGACACAAACACTCGACCTGCACACACACGTAATGGACATTCAGGTGCTAAAAGCAGCGCCTCTGGCGGTCAGTGGAAATGAAATAGAACTGAACGTTCTGAAGTTGCATTACCTGACGATGAATTGGCCAAGATGACGGTGCCCAAAACCTTTAATTTTGGCTTCATCAGTTTTGTGAGAAAATTTATGGGTGGCGTCACAAGGGGCTTGTCCAGTTCTCTTATGTGCAGTCTATGCTTAGCGCTAGCGTGTTAGCAATGTTAGCGCTGTTCGCAGTGTTGGTGCAGTTGCTGCTGTTAGCAGTATTAGCATTGTGCTCATGTGCTACTGCAGCTACCTGTGGCACTCTCAAGGTGTTAGTCAGCGTGCTCGCCAGACACCACAGCCTCCACTCCTCACTAGTCACCATATATAGCATTTTATCTGCTAATTATACACGCATGCCTGCTTACCTTTATATACCAGCCAACAGAAGGAACATTTTGTTACCATTAATTATGCATACCTGCTGTCTTCTACCACACACACACACATATACATAAACTTGCATGGATTCAGATTCTTTTTAGTCCTGCTATATTCCTCTCCACCCACACACCTTTTCTGTATTCTCTCTCTCTATCATTTTTTTCTTGCTGTCACTTTATCGCCTGTTTTTTCTCTTCATTTCTCTCATTTACTCTCTTTTTTTCTTCGTCTTTTCTTCTCCGTCCCTCTCTCTTAGCCCCCTCTCACATCCTGTCCATCTCTAAATCACGTCTCCTTTTCATTCCCCCAAATCTGTGGTCTTTGCATTTCGTCTCTTCTTCAATCTCACTACTTATCATCTTCCTCAGCTGCCTTTGGCTCTCACTCTTATTCACGGACTCTCTGCTTATCCCCTCTTTCTCTCTCTCTCTCTCTCTCTCTCTCTCTCTCTCTCTCTCTCTCTCTCTCTCTCTCTCTCTCTCTCTCTCTCTCTCTCTCTCTCCCTCTCTCTCTCTCTCTCTCTCTCTCTCTCTTTCTCTCTGCCTCTGTCTCTCTTCCACTTTAACTCTTTTTCTTTCACTTTTTTTCTCTCTTTCTTCTCTCTCTCTCTCTCTCTCTCTCTCTCTCTCTCTCTCTCTCTCTCTCTCTCTCTCTCTCTCCTCTCTCTCTCTGTTCCTTTCTCTCTCTCATTGCCTCTGATTCATTCATTCTCATTGTTCCTTTCATCCCTCTCTCTTGTTCCTTCTACTTCTGAATCCTCCCTGTTTGGCATCTGCCCAGATCTGTCTGCAGTATTCCTCTCTCGCTCTGTGTAATGGATACAGCCATGCCTGCATATTAATGACGTTTCCAGGACACTGAACATACATCTGCAGGCATCTCAGAATGGCTGTTTGTTTATAAAAGTTTCATAAATGTGTGTGCATGCATTTGTGAATCAGATGTGTGGATATTCATCCACACCCACACATGCACATCAGCACCAGGCGGAGAGCAAACCTAATGTGCATTGCTTTCTCTTCTGGGCCTGTAGAGTTGCTGTGTCTGTGTATCCATTACACACACTATTTCTTATCTCATCCAACCCCCGTCTTTCTCCCATTGTCTGTCTATCTCTTACTGCCTCTTTCTTTCATTGTCTTTCTGGTCTCTGTCTCTCTCTCTCTCTCTCTCTTTCCCTCTATCCCTCTACCCCTTTCTTCTTTCTTTCTCTCGTTCTTTCCCCTTCTTTATCACTGATTGTTTCTTTCTTTGTAGTTGCTCTTCTCATAATTTCTGTCAATTTATTCATTTCAGTGTAATTTAGTTCAATTAACTCTTTTGGAATGTGAAAATGGACTTAATGTTGTGAAAGGAAAACACCATTTCAGCATTTCAACATTTAAATTGCTTCAACAATGGCAACAGCCTGCAGCGCATTGCTTTTGAAATTGAGAGGCAGATGTGTGTCTGTCTGTGTGTATGTCTGTGCGTGTGTGACTGTGCGTTTGTGTCAGTGTGTGCCATTAGGGTTATAGGTGTGTGTATGTACATAAATTAAGCTTGTTTCTTTGCATGAGGGCATGTTTTTTGCACTTCATGGGCAGTGTGTGTCTGTGTTAGCCTGGTAAACCAGCCCCTCGTACTTCATTTCATTTTGTACAGAGGGTCTGGACCGAAATCTCTTGAGGGTAATTTAGTCGGCCTCAGCAAGACCGACCCAATCAGCGAACAGAGGGTGTGTTCGTTAGCCGTGACGTTGACCTTGTGTGCTACATTTGAATTGTAGTGCGTAGGTAGGCTAATTGCATACATGACGACCAGGCGTTAGCGAATGGGTAAAGGCAGAGGCACTTGTTTAAAAAGTTGGAGTCCACACCTCCAAGAAATCGCTTCTGACGGTGTCTGAAGTGATAGACTGAGACTAGGGGGCGCTGCCTACACATGGTTGCCGGTATTGTGGATGTCTCCTAAGGATAGGTTGGACATTATCTGGACAAACCTTGGGTGAAATGAATGACATTTAGTGCATGATTTCAAATAGCCCAGAGCAGTCTAAGTCTGGTCTGCTTGTTATTTTGTAGCAGTGCCATTCACAGCCTCCAGTATGCCCCAGGGAAGATGTTGGTAGACGTTCCTTCGACTGTGGGTGTCTGCTCCATATCTCCGGCCATTACTGACTGAGGGAGGAAGTGGAGCTTTGTGTTGACCTTGCCTCTCATTTGCCCACATGCTCTCTAGTATGCTGTCTAGGAAGCCGCTCAACGTCCTCTATCTTATGTCTGGTTTTGTCCTGTTTCCTGATATGTTGTCAGTACAGTGGTCCCTCGTTATTCGCGGGAGTTACGTTCTAAAAATAACCCACGATAGGCGAAATCCACGAAGTAGTCAACTTTATTTTTTACAATTATTATAGATGTTTTAAGGCTGTAAAACCCCTCACTACACTTATACACTTTTCTCAGACAGGCAAAGTTCACACTTGCAAACATACAGCTCTTCAGAGTGACACAGCTAGCGGAGGAAGATTTATGTAAATTTTACAAGCTGAGCACATTCTGTACTGTACAGGAGATTGCATGCACTAAAAAAATCTGCGAAACAGCCAGGCCGCAAAAGGTAAACCGCGATATAGCGAGGGACCACTGTATAGCATAAACTAACTCGCTCGAGAGACCAGTGTTGCCAAAGCTGACATATTACAATGCAAACAGATGCAGAATTTGTTTGTTGAGAACAAAAAGAAATTGTATATAATAAAAAAACAAAAAAGGGTAAAAAAACAAAGGAAACTTATAGGAACTTTTTTAATTAATAAATAAATAAGTTAAATCTAGGCCTAGATTTGAAAGGAATCTTAAATAAACTATCTAGTTCATGCTATATATGTATAGATGAAATAATAATAATCTTTCCCTCCTTCCCTCCCTCTCTCTCTCTCTCTATCTCTATCTCTATCTCTCTCTCTCTCTCTCTTTTTCTCCCCCTCTCTAGGATATGGCAGGCCTCTTGAAGCCGGAGGGCAGCCGTCTCCTGATTGGTGCGCTGCGTGACCGCTTCCCGGACATGCCCATCCACGTGCACACGCACGACACGGCGGGTGCGGGGGTGGCGGCCATGTTGGCGTGCGCGGAGGCGGGGGCGGACATTGTGGACGTCGCTGTGGACTCCATGTCGGGCATGACATCACAGCCCAGCATGGGCGCCATGGTGGCCTGCACCAATGGCACCAAACTCAACACCGGTGAGTCACCGCACCGTTACGAAACTTAAAGCTGATGTAGGTGAAAAAAAAAAGTTAAATGTGCAATATGTAAGGTGCAGTAAGTGAAGGTGCAATTAGTAAAGTGCAAGTGTGAAAGCAGCATGGAACATCAGTGTGTGTAAGATTATTTTTTGGATGTCAGTTACTCAGCATTAATGAGCTGGTATACAGTACTGTGCAAAAGTCTTAGGCAGGTGTGAAAAAATGCTGTCAACTAGGAATGCCTTCAAAAATGGAAGTGTTAATCATTTATGTTCATCAATTAACAAAATGCAGTGACTGAACAAAAGAGAAACCTAAATCAAATCAATATTTGGTGTGACCACCCTTTGCCTTTAAAAGAACATCAATTCTTCTAGGTCTATTGCATAAAGTTTTTGAAGGAACTTGGCTTGGTGCCAAACATCTTGAAGAACTACCACAGATTATACACCTGACTAGAATCCTGCAAAATCCCTGACTTTGTGAGTACCCCTGTGTGTGAACTGATGCTGGTTTGAAGGCTCCTGCCTAAATCTTTGGCCAGTACTGTATCTTTTCAGCCATCCACATGTTTAATGTTAAAACACCCATAAGGCTGAAAGGACTTAAGGCATAAGATGGGCATTAGTTGTTTTTTGACAAGTGTTAGGCAGGTGCACACAAAGTGTACACACACTGGGGTACACACAATGCCTATCACAAGTGTGCCAGTACAACACTATAACAAAACGCATCAGTGATGAGGGTATTAGTAGTAGAATAACCACCTCAGTGCTACCTCTCTGACTTATAGTATAAAGTCATAGTTAAGACTCTCATAGTGTGATGTAGTTTGTTAAATATCATTACACAGGTACACACACACACACACACACACACACACACACACACACACACACACACACACACACACACACACTGTGATGGGTTGTATGTGTCTCTGCGGCCCACCCCTACCCGTGCTGAATCATCCAGTTGAGAAAATGACAACTGACCCTGGTCCTGTCACCTTGGCAACAATGTTTTAAAGGAGTGTGAAAATATTGTGAGAGTAGAGTCAGAACGCACACACGCACAATCTGATAAATGGAAAGATCCATTGGTGTGCAACGTCATTCACAGTTGGTCACAGATACGCACACATCAGATAAATGGGCTGACTCGGTGGTGTTAAGGCTTTGACCTTGACACTCACACACAGAGCCTCACACACACTCTCACATTCAGTACATGGAAAGATTCACATTCATACTCGGCTCTAACACACGTCGACTCTCTGATGCTTACACACACACACACACACACACACACACACACACACACACACACACACACACATTCAGAAACACACAGCTGGCTCAGTTCTGTGTAATGTGTCCATTACTGGAGGGATGGCGAGGCCACTCTAGAAGAGCCAATCAGTCTAGCAGCACTCTCACCTCACAACATAACACTGTCACTCCATCCTCTCTTCTCTTTCTCATCCCCCTCTCTTCACTTTCTTATCTGCCTCTTCTCTCATCCTCTTTTCTTACCTTCTTCTCATCTCTTTCTCATTTCCCTCTCATCTCTTTTTCATTTCCTTCTCCTCTCATCCTTCTTTTTCATCCTCTTTTTTCATCCTCTCCTCTTCATGTCATCCGCTTTCTTCCCCATTCTCTTTTCCTCTCTCATCCTGCTGACTCTGTCATCCTCCTCTCCTTTCTTCATCTTTGTTCCATCTCTCTCTCCTTTTCTCTGTTCTTCTCAAAACAGGTCTTGTCACTCTAACCTCTTTTTCATCCCCCTTTTCTCCCTCATCTATTCCTCATCCACTCTTTTGTCTTTCTTTCCTGCCATCGTCCTCTTCTCTCACTCTCCCATTCGCTTCCTCTTCTTTTTTACTTTCACTCTCCTCCCTTTTCTCCACCACTTCATTACCACAACATTTTTCTCTCTACCCTACCCCCCCTCTCTCTCTCTCTCTCTCTCTCTCTCTCTCTCTCTATCTCTCTCTCTCTCTCTCTCTTTCTCTCTATCTCTCTCTATCTCTCTCTATCTCTCTCTCTCTCTCTCTCTCTCTGTCCTGCTTCCCCCCCCCATCCCTCTCTTTCCCTGGCTGTCACACCTTCTCTTCACATGACTGTATTGCGGCTGTAAACAAACCTCATTATTATTTACTATTATTATTTTGCGGCCTTATGTGACACAGTCAGCACTAAACTAAACCGAACGAACGAAAACAGACTCAAACTGAAGTAACTAAAAAAAACACATGAATGAAGCAATAAGTTATCAAAGATTCCTGACCACTAATCTCCATCTTGGTCACCTCTAAAGATACCGTAAAGACCAAATAATAGCGCAGGCTGCAGATATCACTGCCCAAAAAAGATGACTTTCAATGCGCACAATTTATGCCTGTAAGATTGCCTCAGAGCTTGTTGCAAACGATTTTAAAAATGATACCGCTGTCTTCAGCACATCCTGTAACCTCGAACAAAACTTCAAAGCTCTGCATTCAGAGGTACAAGGTCCAGGTTAATGTAACCTTTTTTTATTATCACCAAGCGACAATCTGTCTGGCAGCCAGGAGAATAAAATCCACTCCCAAACAGGATGGATGGATAGATGGCTCGATATTCACTCATAGTCGGGACATACAAAAATAAAAAACCTAGGTGCCATAAGTTGGTGATTTCTTCAAAGGTTTTTCACTTGCTCTGCACTATAAAGCCTGCAGCACTGTAACATCTGTCAACAGCTTTTTGTTTTCCTTTTTAAATGACACTTGTGTCTTTGACTGTAAATTCAGCTTGAGTGAAGAGTTGAATTTTAATTGGCACAAGAAACTTTAGTATAAAGATGCACATTGTGGTGTGTTTGTGTGTGTTGGTGTGTAAGTGACACAGATTTAGAGCTCATTTCAGAACTCAGTGTTTTGTGCAGTGTGTGTGTTTGTGTGTGTGTGTGTTTGTGTGTGTGTGTTTGTGTGTGTGTGTGTTTGTGTGTGTGTGTTTGTGTGTGTTGGTGTGTAAGTGACACAGATTCAGAGCTCATTTCAGTGTTTTGTGCAGTGTGTGTGTTTCACACTGGGCTTAGGCGTAGGGGCATTGACTATTCTAGACTCTATTCTGTCAGTGTTTTGTAGTGTGTGTGTGTGTGTGTGTGTGTGTGTGTGTGTGTGTGTGTGTGTGTGTGACCTCAGATTGGACAGCACTGGCCATGCTGGGGGTCAATCGGTGAAGCAGACTGCACTAAAGAGTGCCAGGGGACACAGACATTTACTTGCTCTAAAAGCACACCAGTCAATATGCACCAGCAGTACTGGAGTCTGACACACACACGCACACACACACACACACACACACACACACACACACACACACATACATGCGCACACACACATGTGTATAGGACTGGCAGGGAGAACCACAATGAACAAAATAAAATCACAAAAGCAGCATAAGGCAGACACACATACACACTGAACTTGCATGTCTGTACAGTCCTAAGCTCATCCTTTCTTTGTGTGTGTGCGTGTGTGAGTCTGTCTGTGTGAGTGAGTGAGAAAGAGAAAGGATGGGTGGGAGGGGAGACGGTGTGTGGTCTATGGTTAGACGGCGTGTATAATGTTGAATTCCTATGGATCTTTCCATTTATCTATCTAACCGTGCAGTTCTGCATTAGAGGGGGATTGAGCGGGAGAGGGTTCATGTCACGACACTCCCCACAACCTTGTTGAATTTTTTTCCTGTGGTGTTTAGCACAGCTGCTGTGTGTGTGTGTGTGTGTGTGTGTGTGTGTGTGTGTGTGTGTGTGTGTGTGTGTGTGTGTAATGAATTTCTGTGGTGATGTGTTATTGGTTTGCCCCTGGTTTGACCCTGGTGATGGGTCAGATATGGCTTTGTATTCCAGTGTGACAACAACTGTCATCTCTTAGCACACACAGACACACACACGCACACACAGACACAACTTTTCTGCCAGAGATGAATATTTCTGTCAAGGTTTGTTTGGTTGTATGTGTGTGGGGACATGTGACATGACTGTGTCTCTTCAGTTGTAACTGTGTGTTGTGCTGTGATGTGCTTAAGGTCTGTGTATATCTTGTGTGTGTGTGTGTGTGTGTGTGTGTGTGTGTGTGCGTGCGTGTGTGTGTGTTTCTGCATGGCATGGTAATTTTATCACTGTCGTGTGTGAATGTGCATATTTACTTTCATGAGACACAGTTGGAGGCAGAGAGAGAGAATTTGCTGTCGTTCTCTGAGTGTGAGTGTGTGTGTCTTACTGTGTGTATTCTCTGTACTTGTGTGTGTGTGTGTGTGTGTTTGTACCATGGTATGGGTATATGTGTATTTTCTGTGTTGTCTTGGGTGTGTGTGTGTGTTCTTTGTGTTGTCTCGTGTATGTGTGTGGGAGTGTGCTCTCTCTGTGCTGTTTCATGTATGTGTATGTGTGTGTGTGTGTGTGTGTTTGTACCATGGTATGGGTATATGTGTATTTTCTGTGTTGTCTTGGGTGTGTGTGTGTGTGTGTTCTTTGTGCTGTCTCGTGTAAGTGTGTGGGAGTGTGTTCTCTCTGTGCTGTCTCATGTGTGTGTGTGTGTGTGTGTGTGTGTGTGTGATTGTGTGACTTTAGCGGAGCGAGTCTCTGTGGGGTTGCTGTGTTACTGTATGAGGAGGCGTTTCCCTCCAGTGGAAGTGTTCCTCTCTATCCCCCAAAGAGCCTCTGAAAGGCTTTTAAGGGGGACTCGCTGTGATCT
>CM050214.1:16927706-16932706 GCA_027475355.1 Coilia nasus
CCTTTCATAGTGTCTATCCGCTTCCCCTATCTCACTCTATCCATCAGTCTCTCTCTCCCCCTCTCTCACTCTATCCTTCACTTACATCCATCTCTGATCATATTTCTTTGTCTCTTGTCTGCCCCCACCCATCCTCCCTCTGTTTGGGCACAGTGCTGTGTAAGGATCTGAACGTAGATCCCCATGGCTTTCTCCAGAAAGCTGCATATAACTCATCCGGTCACGAAGGAAAAGTGCTATTCTTTGTTTGTTACAGTGAAGGGTACTACAAAACCACATAGGGCGGACATAATCTGAGGTACTGGACTATATAATGCTATTATGGTACTTGCATCTATCGGCAGCATATATGCACACACACTCACACACTACAAGGTGCATCAGAAAGGCGAGGGGGCAACCAAACATGAAGTCATCACAGGGCGATCATTACAGCTGGTATTAGGCCGGCAGAAAATTCAGCAGTTGATAATCGGCGCTGGCAGATGTGCCTGACTGACAAGGCCTCAGGAGAGACGACAGTACAAACAGTTTAACAACAACAAACCGTAAACAAATGTACTAAATTTCAGTTCTGTGTGATATCGATACCATCTTGTTTTTCAAGAGTGATTGTCTAAAAAATCGATTGAGGTCTATTTGGTGTACCAAATAGCCTCCGACAGACTCATGTCTAGGCTAAGTTTCATGAGCAGTTATACAGTCAGGAAATACCACTCACACACACAGGTTCTCACCCTGACACTTTGGGGGCTGGACCAATTAGCACATAGTGGGTGTGGCTAAGTGTTGAAGAGTTCATTTGAAATGCAGTCATAACAATAGTGTCTACACAAACCAAGCAAACAAGCCCAGTAATAGAAACGCTGGCAGTATAAGAACTGAAGCTGGGGCAAGCGGAAGGAGTAATTTAATTCATTAATTAAATTAATTAAATAATGAATTAATAAAATCGAGGGCAAAGTGAATGTTTCCTTGTTGTCACCATGGTTTGGGAGAAGCCCAAGATACCAGTTTGCACCTTTAGCAGAGAATTGGGAAGTACAGTAATTTTATTATGGTCAGTGCCTATTGGTTAAAGGCTGGTGCAGTTGTTTCTCAATCAAACAGAAGTCTGCCGTTTCTGCATCCGAATGGACACAGACAATCCTCAGCAGCACTCGGCCAAGACAGTATTGTGTGCTCATCAAGTAAATGTGGGTCAGCTTGTACCAGGTTGCAACTTGGGTAGGACCAAAGAAAGGTGTATTAACTCCGTTTGGAGTCGAGTCGAGTAGGCCGGCACAGTGAGAATAAGCGGTTAATTCTGGTGCAGGAGAGACGTGATGTAAAACAAAAGATGTCTGGATAGATGTTTGGATAGAGTTCAGCCAAAATGAGTTTAAAAGTGCATTTGTGAGTGGCTTTAGATGAAAGTGTCTGCTAAATGTAATGTTATGAAACTCTTATCTGCATATCAAATATTGTCAAAAATCCAATATGAAGCATGCTTTATCATAAATTGTTTCACAGTGTGGGTTGTGACTGCATGAGAATATTACTTATGTATGAGAGTATTGTTGATAAAGAAGTTTGAAAACTTCCTGCTCTCCTTTTCTCTGTCTCTGTCTCTCTCTCTCTCTCTCTTCCTCCCTCCCTCCCGCTCTTTTTCTCTCTTTCTCTCCCTCTTGCTCTGTCTCTCTGCCTTTTTCTCTCTACCTTATTCTCTTTTGCCTTCCGTTTTGCTCTCTGTCCTCGTCTCTGTCTGTCTTATTCTCTCTTCCTCCCTCTCCCTCTCTCTCGATTTATTTTTGGAAAGCTGGTGCTACAACAATGTGTACTGTTGAAAATGACAAGCTACAATTTGACAAGTAGACAATTTGACAAGTAGACAATTTAACTATTCTATTTTCTTTTACTTTTTGTATACAGTGTCAAGTTGACCTTGTATTTTTTTAATATTTGTAATAAAGGGATTTTGAAATATAATTTTCTCTCTCTCTCTCTGTCTCTCCCTCCCTCTCTCTCTCCCTCTCCCTCAGGCCTGTCTCTGGATAAGGTGTTTGACTACAGTGAGTATTGGGAGGTAACTCGTGGTCTGTACGCCTGCTTCGACTGCACGGCCACCATGAAGTCGGGCAACGCGGACGTGTACGAGAACGAGATCCCGGGTGGCCAGTACACCAACCTGCACTTCCAGGCCCACAGCATGGGACTGGGCAACAAGTTCAAGGAGGTCAAGAAGGCCTACGTGGAGGCCAACAAGCTCCTGGGAGACCTCATCAAGGTGAACACACACACACAAACACACACACACACACACACTCAGGACAGGAAGCTTGGCACTTTAGTCATATCTCTCCTTTTCTGAAAATAAGGAAACATGGGGAAAAATCCTACTGAGGTTTTTCAAATTACAGCTGCAACCTGTATGTAACATATATGTGTTTGAGTGTATACAGTACCAGTAAGCTTTCTCATTCAATAGTTTTTCTTTACTTTTTTTATTTTCTACATTGCAAATGAATACTGACAACCTCCAGCTGTGTGCTGAATGGACTGTGGGTGGGAGGGGAGCAGCTCCAGAATATGTTCCTTCATAGTTTGGATGTCTTCAGTATTAAGCTACAATGTAGAAAATAAAAACGTTAAAGGAGAACTTCGGTGTAAAATGAAAATTGGCATATTAAAACATCATACCGAGTTGATATGTGTACTGGGGAGCAAATTTGATTTAGCCTGTTGCATTCAGAGTTTAACTATTTTTTATCGTTTGTCCCAGAAGGCTAAAAATGGAAGTGGTAGGTGCCCTCAGACGAAGCATGACGACTACTCTATTTTTAAACCATTAAAACAGCTTGAAGAAACTCCACACTCCATCGGTAGTACAACACAGGTCCTGACATTAAAAACGAGGCACTGAGAACTTTGTAAGTGTACACAACATTTATTAATGAAATAGTTTTGACAGGCAGTACCTTGATAAAAGTCCGCACAAGTTGATTGAGGAACACGAACCAGCAGGAAGAATAGGAGAAGAGGTAGTACAATCGACTTGTTTGGACTTTCATCATGGCGGCAACGAGAAACTACAGCAAGGTACTGCCTGTCAAAACTATTTTATTAATAAATGTTGTGTACACTTACAAAGTTCTCAGTGCCTCGTTTTCAATGTACGATAAAAAATAGTTAAACTCTGAATGCAACAGGCTAAATCAATTTTGCTCCTCAGTACACCAACTCAGTATGATGTTTTAACGTGCCAATTTTCATTTTACACCGAAGTTCTCCTTAAAGAAAACCTGATCAGTTTCTAATTAGCCAATTTGTGTCAATGGAGCAGACATGTAAGGCTGGTAGTTACTCGGCTAAAGTTATCTTAAACCACACTTGTCATGAATGGGTCGCTGCGCCAATGCGGCACGACAGTTACAATATTATGTGTGGGCCATAGTCCATGATATTTTTGGACTACGGGCAAATATTTATGGGCCAATTAAAAAAGGATGGCGGGCCGCAGTTGTCACGCAGGCCGTAGTTTGGACACACCTGTGTTAAGGTATGTGCATGTATTTATATTAACGTCAAGCTACACAAGGAACATTTGATGCACTGTGCGTTGACCCAATACAAAGGATAGTGTCGTTTCTTCTATTTATGACCAAGGACCGCTGTGCCTAAGAAACAGCCTGACGCCACTAGCAGTGTGTGGCAGGGCTTTAGCTCTCCTCGAGTCTCCCACAGCAAATTTGGAGTAATTATGAAGCAGCAGTACGACCTCGCTCCTCTGATCCCATTAGTGGCTCGTCAGTGGCCCAAACACTTTTTTTTAAAAGCAACGCTTGATGAGACACCCTCTGAGAAGCTCTTTAAATCGGCATTATAGCTCTTTAAGAGGCCTCTTAGTCAGCGAGCGAGAGTGTGTGTGTTTGTGTGTTGTGTGGGTGAGGGAGTGTGTGTGTGTGTGTGTGTGTGTGTGTGTGTGTGTGCACGCATGGTGTGTGTGTGTGTGTGTGCACGCATGGTGTGTGCGTGTGTGCACACGTGGTGTGTGTGTGTGTGTGTGTGTGTGCACTTGTTGTGTGTGTTTATGTGTGTTTGTGCACTTGTTTTGTGTGTGTATGTGTGTGTGTGTGCACAAGTGCTTTTACATCTTCTCTGGCAGGGCTATTATAAACACGACTGACCCACTGTGCCTCCTCAGCCAATAGGAGGCAGGCGTTGTGTGGCATTGTCTGCTCTGTGGAGGGCAAACAATAAATCCCGTTGGGGCTGGAGCCCAGTGCACCTGGCCAGAGTGCCGGCTTGTTGAGTGGCCTCCTGAAGCACTGCTCCGTGCTCTATCATCACACAGCAAGGTGCTGGGCCGCAGCCTTCCTACTGCACACTAGAGACTGATTATAGCAGTAGTGTGCCGGGCCTCACAGAAGAGACTGATTTTAGTGTTTGGGCTCCAAACAAGAAACTGATTCTGGTGTTACGGAGTCACACACAAGAGGCTGATTATGGTGTTCGGTCTCCTGAGAAGCTCCACCAATCAGGCCGCAGTTCAGCCCCCAGGGGCACAAGGGGAAAATGTCACTATTCCCAGCCTGGCTTCCCACATGTGTGTGTGTGCAATCTCACTCCCTGTGTGTGTGTGTGTGCGTGTGCGTGTGTGTGTGTGTGTGTGTGTGTGTGTGTGCGCGTGTATGCAACACTACGTAGGGCATGAAACACACCAACACAAATGCTTACACATACAAACCCCATCTCACACTTTTTCTCAGTCTGATTAAGACATAAACAGAAAGTATTAAGAAGTGTGTGTTTGTGTGTGTGTATGTGTTAATCCACTCATTTGCCCAAAGCAACACATAGCTGAGAGCTTAGAGTGGAGAGCTTATCTTCTCTGGATTCGACAGTTCTGTCTGATCTGTCTACTATCATTGTGATCAGTCAGCGCTTGCTCAGGTCTGGCTGCCTTCATTTCACGGGGCTTAATTAAATGATCGCAGATAGCTGGCCTTTCTCCCCCTGCC
>CM050214.1:16937706-16962706 GCA_027475355.1 Coilia nasus
GATGGAAAGACACTGTGTCTGTGTGTGCTCGCATGTGTTAGCACACAATAGAGAAGACGAGTTCGATAAAGTGAGTGTCAGGATATGTGTGTGAGAGAGAGAGAGAGAGAGAGAGAGAGAGATAGGAGTGAGTGGGCAGGATAATGAAGCAGAGTGTGTGTGAGAGAGAGAGAAAGAAAGAGACAGAGCCGAGTAGAGTCGAGAGGAGGCTAGTGTAAGATAAGGTTTCATTAGCGCTGTCAGGGCTAACGGCCGCCACTGACCAGGCCAGGATGGATTGCAGTGCCACCACCCCACTGCCTCCAGAGCCTCTCTGCCTCACCGCCTCAGCCACAGTGCTCCTGCTCAGCCCCAGGAGGAGACCCCTTAACTCCTTATTAGCACACCCCTCCTACTGCTCTGTGAATAAATGACTAATTAGGAAGAGCTAGCATGCTGGCTAATGCTGTGGTGGCATGTTGTTGGCAGAATGCTGCTATTCGCTACCGCTGAGCTAATAGCGCTCTGATAAGCCACCAGGGCAGCATTAATCCGACTGGAGAAAACTTCACATTTCACCGGTTTGAAAATGCAAATATTACATTACCATTAGATGTGTCGAGTGACTTCTTTAAACATGACTTATTTACTGTGATGGAGTTTATATGAGAAGCTTTAAATGTGTTTATAGCTCCCTGGCTCAGAGGTACATGAGGGTCTCCTGACTGTACACACACACACACACACACACACACACACACACACACACACACACACGCACACAAGGAGCAATTTAGCACATCACAAGGTGCAGTTAGCACACACACACACACACACACACACACATACACACACACACACACACACACACACACAAGGAGCAATTTAGCACATCACAAGGTGCAGTTAGCATACACACACACACACACACACACACACACACACACACACACACACACACACACACACACACACACACATACACACACAAGGAGCAATTTAGCACATCACAAGCTGCAGTTAGCATACACACACACACACACACACACACACACACACACACACACACACACACACACACACACACACACACAAGGAGCAATTTAGCACACCACAAGGTGCAGTTAGCATACACACACATACACATGCACACAATGAGGAGGGAGCAATTTAGCGAATACACACACACGCGCACACAAACACAAACAGATCGAGCAGTGGGCAGCGGTAGTGCCCCAGAGGCAGCACACAAACACAGACAGACTGAGCAGTGGGCAGCGGTAGTGCCCCAGAGGCAGTTGAGATGTAGGCACAGTGGGCAGCGGTAGTGCCCCAGAGGCAGTTGAGATGTAGGCACAGTGGGCAGCGGTAGTGCCCCAGAGGCAGCTGAGATGTAGGCACAGTGGGCAGCGGTAGTGCCCCAGAGGCAGTTGAGATGTAGGCACAGTGGGCAGCGGTAGTGCCCCAGAGGCAGTTGAGATGTAGGCACAGTGGGCAGCGGTAGTGCCCCAGAGGCAGCTGAGATGTAGGCAAGCTGGCCGAGGACCTCTGGGCTGTGTGGGTCAAGGGACAGTGTGTGTGTGCGTGCATACCTGTCTCATCATCATCATCATTTCTCCTGCTGGTCTGAATGAGACTGCTGACCTTTAGGGACTCAGTTCAGGACTTTAACCTTTAGCAGCTGTCCCCAACTCTGTGTGTGTGTGTGTGTGTGTGTGTGTGTGTGTGTGTGTGTGTGTGTGTGTGTGAGGGAGACTTCATGTGTGTGTGTGCATATCCATGTCTTCCCCTTGTGATTCACACACCCCAACTGGGTTGAAGCAGTCATGACTCACTTCCACATCAGTGTGTTTGCTGGTGCTGCTGCCTGTCATCGGCCATCTTGGCTAAGGTCCGTGACATTCTCTGGTGTCACACAGGGTACCGTATGAAGCTGCTTCCACCCTTAACACTCATCCGCTAGCCAGACACACACACACACACACACACACACACACACACACTGCAGATAAAGATGAACAACTACACACACAGCCTGCAGATGAAGCCCTGGAGATACACACACACACACACACACACACACACCTGGCTAATAAGACCCTTGAGGTACACACACACCCAACAGATTGTTAAGTAAAAAACACACACGCCAAGTAGTAAAAGCCCCTAAGAAAGAAAAACTAGCATTACACACACCCAGTGGATAAAGGTCTTCAGGCACACGCACGCACACACACACACACACACGCGCACACACACACACCGTAGATGAAGATCTTAAGGTACATACACACCTTGCAAATAAAGGGCAGAAAGAGCAATGAGCTCTAGGAAGAGCAACAGCAGATAAAACCCTTCAGGAAAAAACAGCTAGTACCATACACACCCAGCAGCTGAAGGTCTTCACACATACACACACACACACGCACACGCACACGCACACACACACGCACGCACACACACACACACACACATATATATGTATATCAATCATATATCAATCCATCAGATGAAACTTCATATACACACAGACACACCCAGCAGATGCAGTCCTTTACGAAGAGCAGGCTGATCCAGGATGATCATATCTGCCTTGATACAAATGTACACAGGCAGACACACACACACACTGACACACACACACACACAGCAGAGGAAGCGGAGCAGGGTGATCCAGAATGATCTTATCTGCCTTGGTTATGTGAATAAATCACTTCTCTGTTATATGTATGCAAACTCCCATTGAGATCCAGACCATATCAATGCGACATAAAAGCTGATGGAGAACTGTGTGGGCACTCTTTACTGAAGCATTTAGTAGAGTGTGTGTGTATATGTGTGTGTGTGTGGGGGGGGAGTGAGAGAGCGAATATGTATAATCACTACTTTGTGAATAGAAGTAATGAAGTAATGGTACTTTTGTGAAGGCTGACCCTGAAGCCTCATTCTGAATAGCTGTGATCAGCAGTGCTCTAATGGCTTTAGACTTTAAAAGAGTTGGTGTGTGTGTAAAAGAGAGGTGTGTGTAAAACAGAGTTGGTTGTAAAAGAGTTATATGGACAGATATCCACTGGAACCACAGAAAATGAATGTGAAAGTTTAATCAGAAATGAAACTTATCAGTCAAATGTGTTTAAAAAAATCTCAGTCTCAGTGCCACCTAATGTGCACTGCAGCTGTGTGTGTGTGCACGTGATCTCTGCTGGCTCTAACACCATCTGGTGCCCCCCTGCAGGTGTGTGTGTGTGTGTGTATGTGTGTGTGGTCAGTGCTGTCTCTAACATTATCTGATGCCCCCTGCAGGTAGGGGTGTGTGTGTGTGTGTGTGTTCAGTGCTGCCTTAAAGCAACACTAAAGCACTTTTCCTCTTAGACCGCCCTACAGGTTGAAAGCAAATTGGCTTTCTTATGTCTCATTCAAACTACACATCAGCGACCCGCTTTGGCAAACGTGCATCGTGCGGTTCTGGAGGGCCGCAAAGTGAATTTAGAAGAGGTGTTCACCCTGTTACGAGTTCATAAAGCCCTGCAACGATTTTTGGAAACATTTATTTCATTTTTATTTATTACTACTACTTAGTGTTGTTTTAACACCATGCGGTGTCTCCTGCCCTGCAGGTGCTGAAGAGCCTGCCCCGTGTGGAGGGTCGCCCCGGTGCCTCTCTGCCCCCCATGGACTTCAACGCCCTGGAGAAGCAGCTCCGCGAGGCGCACGGTGATGACATCACCCCCGAGGACGTCATGTCCGCTGCCATGTACCCCAAGGTCTTCCAGGAGTTCCGGGACTTCACCCAGACCTTCGGGCCCGTGGACTGCCTCAACACCCGACTCTTCCTCGACGGACCCAAGATCGCCGAGGAGTTTGAGGTGAGACTCATTTGTTTGCGGTAACAAAAAAGCGGTCATTCCTCCTGTTCTCAGAGTCTTTTACCTTGCCTACCTTTTTCATTCTTCTTTGTTTTTAGCCTCTTCTCACTCTCTTTCTGTCTGTTACTGTCGAGGATTTTAGGGGGATGATGGGCAGTTTAAGTGAATTTGCTTATCAACTGATGAAGGGTTGCCATGTGAAGTCACTAATGAAAGGAAAAAGCTCTCTGTCTTTCGCACACTCTCTCTCACTCACCTATATTCTCTCTCTCTCACTCTCTCTCTCTCTCTGACTCTCTCTCTCTCTCACACTCTCTCTCAGTTCTACACATTTTGACCTCATTAAGTTTAGTGAGGGCCTGTCATAAGACATGGCTGGTGTGAAAATTTAATCGCTTTAGCCCTCCTTTTCTCCTCTTTTAGCCCTCCTCTTCTCTTCCTTCGCTCTCCACTTCTCTTCTTGTCCTGTTACTTATTCATTCACTCGCTCCTCTGTACTGCAGCAGACTCTGCTTCCTACCGTCTTTCTTCTGTTTTCAGCCCCCCCCCATGTCTGTCTGTCTTTCTTTTTTTCCCTCTTCCAACCACTCTCTCTTTTCTCTTCCTTTCTAACCACCTCTGTCTCTCCATTTCTCTCAGTTCTTTTTTTTCTCCTGAAGCTCTGCTTTTATCCGGGCTCCATTTCTGGTCTCGGCCAGAAGCATTATTAAACATGAAACTAAATTATCCATGCGCGTCCTATATCGGTGCGCCGCGCCAGAGCTTTAGAGGGCATCTTCTGACAGCACGCTTTCTCTGTGAGGTCACCCTCGCCTATGAGACTCCCCTGCTGAAAAACCCATCCACACTGACACTGCAACAGGAGCTAACTGTGGGAAATATTTAGAAATGGCACTCCGGTTCTTAAGAACTGCAGCATCCATTCGACACACTGTAATGATAACAACATAAGCTGGGCATTACTCAGATGATGTGAATGGTTAGACACAACAATAATGACATCACATTAATAATAACAATAAAAATAGGCAGTCAGAATCCATCAGTTTTTACAGGCATAGCATTACAAGGTGGATGATGGTAATGGTATAGGTGAATTACAGGCTTCCCCTGTGATAGCGGCAGTTGTGTGTGTGTGTGTGTGTGTGTGTGTGTGTGTGTGTGTGTGTGTGTGTGTGTGTGTGTGTGTGTGTGTGTGTGTACACAGTATATATTTATGTCGACACACCAGGGAGCCCTTCAGCAGTGACTTCAATTGGGAAACACAGCCATGACATGATGCCGCCTGCTCTAGGCTCCCAGCAGAGTGTGTTTGTGTGTGTCCGTGTGTATATGTATCCTTGTGTGTTGCCGTGTTTGAGTGTGTGTGTGTGTTGTGTCCTGATGTATATGTGTGTTTCTGTATTTGTGTAAGCGTATCTGTGCATGTGTCTTTTTGTGTGTGTGTGTGTGTGTGTCTGTTTATGTGTGTGTATGTGTTTGTGTTTGTGTGTTCATGTGTATGTGTGTGTATGTATCTGTGTGTGTGTGTGTTTTTATGTCTGTGTGTGTCTGTCAATGTGTATGTGTGTGTCTATTTATGTGTGTATGTATCTGTGTGTGTTTTTATGTCTGTGTGTGTCTGTGTCCATGTGTATGTGTGTGCCTGTTTGTGTGTGTGTACATCTGTGTGTGTGTGTCTGTCAATGTGTATGTGTGTGTCTATTTATGTGTGTATGTATCTGTGTGTGTTTTTATGTCTGTGTGTGTCCATGTCCGTGTGTATGTGTGAGTCTGTTTGTGTGTACGTATCTGTGTGTGTGTGTTTTTATGTCTGTGTGTGTCTGTGTGTGTCTGTGTCCGTGTGTGTGTGTGTGTGTGTGTGTGTGTGTGTGTGTGTGTGTGCCTTATGTATGTGTGTGTCTTTTCCTCCTGAAGGCCTTCTAAGATGTGCCAGATGGAAATTGGCTGTGGAGTTTAGCCTTCTGGGCAGCATATCCGTCTCTTAAGTCCAAGGCTGACTTGCCTCCCAGAATGCATTGCTGTTTGGAGACATGCTTGCCTGTCAGTGCTGCCAGTGCTGACTAGCCAACACTAACACTTGATATTCAAGAGCTAGCGACCAACGATGGTGAAGAGAGAACAGTTTTAATAAGCTGTTATCCTACAGCCTCCTGGATCTTAATGCTGGAATCTCCAGGATAATTATGTCTGTTTTGGACTACATTTGTGAGCTGTTAATGAGTTAACTACACATCAAATGAAGCGGGTCATTTGATTAGCTTACTTAAGAATGTCTTTGTTTTTTGTTTTTGTTTTTTTAAATGCATTTTTCTGCTGAGAGACATTACTAGACTGATCTTTGCTATGCAGCATTCACATTCACGCTCACACTCTGTCTTTGATGTTTAATGTGCTTAACACGTGCACTGTCTCAAAGCAGCACTATGCAACTTTTTTGAGTTAATTAATCAACTTTATAAGCCGGTAGATGCTTAAACGAGTCATTACCAGGCGAATGAAGACTTTCTCAACTGAGGTTTGTAGACAGAATACCACACATATCTGGGTGTCCGTTAATATCTGGGTGTCTGTCCTGGTATCCTCAGACTAGCAAAGTCTTCAATACTGCGAGAAGCAAGATCACGTTAAATTCTGAAGAAATTCTGACTTACTTCGGTGGACATGACTACTCTCGTATTTGCCAGTTATTCTTATCAGATGAGTTGAAAACACATGCACAGGCTAAGTTGAAGGGAAAACAGTCCATTTTTACAAGAGTTTTCATTGAGGTGCTAGGGAAAGGTTGGTTCAGAAAAAGCACTCAACAATGCATAGTGCTGCTCTAAAGCTTTGGCACACTTCCGCACAAACATCTTGGTGAGCGCATTGTACATCATGTAGGCTTGGCATGCTTTTTTCTCATTGTCAATGCGCCCCTGGGTCCCTACCATCGGGAGTGTTGGTAGGAGGCTTGCAACTCTTGTCTTCTGGAAGCTCCCGACAAAGCATAGCTAAAAGCTACGAATTGGGAACAGGCACAGTATGCAGGTTGATGCCAAAGGTGTATCAAGCCTTAAGGGAAAGTTATCAACTCAAGTTTGTTGCAGTATCATCCCAGAAACATTAAAAGAACGTTGCCGAGGATTTCAGGCCGATTTGGAACTTATGGGAGTTCAGTTTTGCGCATCCACAGGCACTATGCACAATATTTGGTCGATGACCTAATTCTTGTCATTTTTCGCCACGTGCTCATGGGCGTGCGTCATGTGCGTCGCAAGTGTACTGGGGTATGCAAGACACTTTAGTATGTTACACATGCACGCTCTCTGAATCTCTGCTTGTGCACGTGCACGCTCTCAGTGTCTCTTCTGGTTCACGTGCACGCACTCAGTGTCTCTTCTCTTTCACGTGCACGCTCTCAGTGTCTCTTCTGTTACACATGCACACTCTCTGAATCTCCGCTTGTGCACGTGCACGCTCTCAGTGTCTCTTCTGTTTTCACGTGCACGCTACCAGTGTCCCTCCTGTGAGCGCTGTCCATGTTGCCCCTGTTTCACGTGCACACTCACTGCCTCAGCACACCCTGTTGTGTGCCTGGTTGCTCTGAGGGGAGATTGCTAGGCAACCTGAGTTTGGGCCACCTTGCTGTGGTGGAGATGTATCCATTTCCAGCTGACAGCCTCTGTGAGAAGGGGGGTGACAAGGGGGTGGGGTGGGGATGTAGAGAGGGAGGGAAAGAAGGATGGAGGGAGAGATGAGGGGGAGAGGGTAGAAAGGTCTTTTGTCTGTCTGTACCAGCCATGCGGCACATCTTTTTCCTGGAGTGGTGTGTGTGTGTGTGTGTGTTTGTGTGTGTGAGAGAGGGAGAAAGTGTGAGCGGTGGTGGGTGTCTGTCTGTGTTCCGCGTCTGAGTGTCTGTCTCTGTTTTTCTCAGACTACTGCAGACTCGAGACATATTTCTCTCTCTCTCTCTCTCTCTCTCTCTCTCTCTCTCTCTCTCTCTCTCTCTCTCTCTCTCTCCCTCCCTCCCTCCCTCCCTCCCTCCCCCTCCCCCTCCCTCTCTCATTTTGGTTGTCTGGCCCCAGCAGTCTGTTATCTCGTTTGTCATTCTGGGCTTTAGTTTTTATCCTTGTTTTCCCTCCTCTCTTCTTCTTCCTCTCCTCTCTCTGTCATGGCTGACCTATTTATCCCCTCTTACCGCTGCTCACAGCACAGATCTCCACATAAACATAAACACTCTACATTTCCCCCATTTAGACATTAGCTTCTCCTCTTTATAGTTCCAAAGTCATTCTCATTCATTACCCTCCTCTCCCACATCCTCACTTTCTCCACTCAGTCCTGGTTTTTCATCCTATTTTTTTTTACCTTTTCATACCAATTCCTGCCTTTCTTTCTTGCTCCTTGTCTCTATATCCCTCGTTCTTTCCCCCCCTCCTCTCCTCTCTGCTCCTCTCTTTCACCCCACCACCCTACCCCCCCCCCCCCCCCCCAGCTCTGTGTCTTCCTCCTCCTCTGCCTCTGGTGCTTGGCCAGGGTTGCTGCTGCGTGCTAGGAGTTGATTAATGATGTTGTGGGCTTCTTTGCTGTCTGGGGGGTGGGGGGATGGGGTCAGTGGGGGGTAGGGGTGGTGGATGGGGTTGGGGGCGGCATTAAAAGTGCGAAGGGAAGGGATCTTCCTTTCTGTTGTCGGCAGGATAGAACCTGTTTAGAATGTACAGTGGGGAGTGCATATGACAGCAGTTTGATAAACGAGTGTTAAATCTCCCTCCTCCTCTTTCTCCCTCCCTCCCTCTACCTCGGTCTCTCTTTTTCTCTTTTTCTCTCTCTCTCCCTCTCTCTCTCTCTCTTTCTCTCCCTCTCTCTCTCTCTCCCCCTCTATCCATCTCTTTCGCTCCCTCTCTTCCTTTCCCTCTCTCCCTCTCTCCCTCTCTCTATCTCTCTCACTCCCTCCCTCCCTCTACCTCTGTCTCTCTTTCTCTCTCTCTCCCTCTCTCCCTCTCTCTCTCTCTCTGCCTCTCTCTCTCTCTCTCTCGCTCCCTCTCTCTCTCCCTCTCTCTATCTCTCTCTCTCCCTCCCTCTCTCTCTCTCTCTTGCTCCCTCTCTTCCTTTCCCTCTCTCCCTCTCTCTATCTCTCTCACTCCATCCCCCTCTCTCTCTCCCTCCCTCTGTCCCTCAGGTGGAGCTGGAGAGGGGGAAGACGCTGCATATTAAGGCTCTGGCGTTGGGGGACCTGAACAAGGCGGGCCAGAGGGAGGTGTTCTTCGAGCTCAACGGCCAGCTGCGCTCCGTGCTGGTCCGGGATACGGTGGCCATGAAGGTACACACAGCACAGCCCAGAGGCACACACAGCTTACAGACACACACACACACACATGTAGACACACACATATATAGACACTCCGACATACATACACACAGTGCTGGTCCAGAATACAGTGGCCATGAAGGTACACAAAGCACGGCCTGGAAGCGCGCACACACACACACATACATGTACAGACACACACATACATACTCAATATATATATGTATGTATATGTATATATACGCATATAGATACATATATATCAGATACTCATATACAGACTCACACACACACACACACACACGGTGCTGGTCCAGAATACAGTGGCATGAAGGTACACACAGCAGTAGTTACACACACAAAGATACACGCAGCAGTAGTCACACACACACACACACACATATGTGCACACATGTGCACACACACACTGCCATACACTATTTTTGTGTATTGACAATGTGTCTTAGTGGGACCATATCTGTGTTAACCTTGTGTAAGTGCTTAATACCACACAGTTATAGTAATATCAGTCACAAGCCTCCAGCAAATATTACTGTTGAACCAGGCTTACTCACCCTTACATATTGTGTGTGCGTGCACACATACACTTGCACATACTCAACAACGCTGACTTATTTTTCCTCTTCTTCCTCCTCCTCTTCCTGTTTGTCGCCAACATTGATCTCTTTTCTCCTCCTCTTCATCATCCTCTCTTTTGTCTTCTCTCCCCTTTCCTCTTCATTTCCTGTTCAATACTTATCTCTTCCCTTCTCTTCCCTTCTCTTCTCTTCTCTTCTCTTCTCTTCTCTTCTCTTCTCTTCTCTTCCCTTCCCTTCTCTTCTCTTCTCTTCTCTTCTCTTCTCTTCTCTTCTCTTCTCTTCTCTTCCCTTCCCTTCTCTTCTCTTCTCTTCTCTTCTCTTCTCTTTTCTTCTCTTCTCTTGTCTTCTCTGTGTACTGCTCTCTCCTCCATCTCTTCCTCAGACACATTTCAGCTCCTCTGCCTGCCTGACACACAACTTAAGCGCACACGCATACACACACACACACACACACACACGCATACACACACACACATGCATACACGCACACCTACACACTCACTAACATACCTATGCGTGCACACACACACACGCACCCACACACCTCTACACAAACATTCATGCATACACACACACACACACACACACACGCACCCACACACCTCTACACAAACATTCATGCACACACACACACACACACACACACACACACACACACACCTGGTGTTAGCTCTGCCTGTTGGTTCCTCTGGCTTCGTGAGTCATAATGCATCTTAACTTCCTGCAGGTGTGAGGCAGCACTGCAATTATCTGTAGCTCCCAGACTAGTGATGATATGACTCATAGGTAGAAGCCTTCAAACCAGAACAT
This sequence comes from Coilia nasus, assembly GCA_027475355.1. Classification (NCBI taxonomy): domain Eukaryota; kingdom Metazoa; phylum Chordata; class Actinopteri; order Clupeiformes; family Engraulidae; genus Coilia; species Coilia nasus. Next base: position 16,948,251 of record CM050214.1, read on the forward strand.
CAGACAGATAATGAGAATGTTTCACTGTTTGCCTACAAAATAAAGCAGATTTCCTAGAAATGAAACAGGAAACACAAAGAAATTAAACCAAATGACTCTTCCCTCCTGCTGTTGAAATATGTTGTAAATAACCTTATATCACAGGATGGATGGATGGATGAATGGATAGATGGACAGATTGATGGATTGATGGATGGATGTATGGATAGATGGACAGATTGATGGATTGATTGATTGATGGATGGATGAATGTATGGATAGATGGACAGATTGATGGATTGATTGATTGATGGATGGATGAATGTATGGATAGATGGACAGATTGATGGATTGATTGATTGATGGATGGATGAATGTATGGATAGATGGACAGATTGATGGATTGATGGATGGATGGATGGATGTATGGATAGATGGACAGATTGATGGATTGATTGATTGATGGATGGATGAATGTATGGATAGATGGACAGATTGATGGATTGATTGATTGATGGATGGATGAATGTATGGATAGATGGACAGATTGATGGATTGATTGATTGATGGATGGATGAATGTATGGATAGATGGACAGATTGATGGATTGATTGATTGATCGATGGACGGATGGATGGTTGGATTGGTATTGCACATTGTAAAAAATGGAATCTAAAGATTACACCACTACAGGTTTATATAAATAAATTGTAAAAGTAAAAAAATAAGCAATTTTTTCTTTTGCTTGTACAGTACATTCCACACAGTTCTGCTTTAAGATGCTGACACACACAGGCAGATACACTCAAACCAACCAAGCATATTGTTGTGTTGTGCTTAAAGAAAAACAATAGTATTTTACCAGCCATCCAGCAGTGACTGTTGAAGTCCCTCTGTTGTGAAACTCTCCTTACCCTCTCCTTGACACACGCACACATATTCACTCACACGCGCGCACACACACACACGTAGATACATTCACACACACACACACACACACACACACACACACACACACACACACACACACACACACACACACACACACACACACACACACACCACTCACTCACTCACTCACACTGTTTGCCCTGTGTCTGGCCCTGCAGGAGATGCACTTCCACCCGAAGGCGCTGAAGGACGTGCGTGGCCAGGTGGGGGCGCCGATGCCGGGCAAGGTGGTGGAGGTGAAGGTGAAGCAGGGCGACCAGGTGGAGAAGGGCCAGCCCCTGTGCGTGCTCAGCGCCATGAAGATGGAGACGGTCGTCAACTCGCCCATCGCCGGCACCGTGGCCAAGGTCTACGTCAGCGCAGACTCCAGCCTCGAGGGCGACGACCTCATCATGGAGATCACAGAGTAGAGGCCGAACCCGAGGCACCGAGTGGGGGGGTGGGTGGTTGGGGTTGGGGTTGGGGTGGGAAACAGAGCCGTTATAACATAATGACATTGTTATATTGTTATGGTGTCGCTATGATGTTGTAATTGCATTGTTGTAATGTTATAATGACCGTGTAATGACATTGTTATGGCAACATGAGGCTTCAGAGACATCCACGTAAGCACCACCTTGGCCCTTACCCTGCCCCTCCCCTCTGTTCTCAGAGCCAATCAGGTTGGAGTTAGATGATGGGTGGTGGAGGGGTGGATGAGGAAGTAGACAAATGTATTTTTGTAGATGTACTGTACAAAAGATGAGATCTATCACAATAACTGTTAACCACATTAACCAGGAATCGGGGGTGCATTGGGGCCTGTATGTCATTTTTGTGGGCGTGTGTGTGCGTGTTAGAGTTTGAGCTTTCTGTTGCTTCTGCACTAGTTTTGATGTACCTGATCTACTCCTAGCTCTAGGGTAACTGTATCTGTCTGGTGTAGGTCCATCATGCTGATGTCAATCGTAGCCTAGCATGTGTTGTCAGCTGTGGAATACAGGCTGTCACGCCGATTAATTAGCAATAAGGAACAGTTAATATACTTGCTTCTCTCATTGTGCTACTTCTGGTAAATGTCCACACTGTAAGTGGCCATTAGTGCATAGTAGTTTTTAACGTGCTAATGTCTGGTTGGCATCATGTGAGTAACATCACTTAATGTCACGTTTTACATTTTTTTTTAAAGGGTAATTACAATGGTCGGTTATTGTCACATTGGGAGCATCTCTTATAATCATGTTTCATGTTTTTACATTTTCATAAAGGCTAACTAACCTTTGTGGGCCATTTGCAATGAGTCAGGAAATGTAACAGTGTACAGCACAATCTTTCTTCCTTACTTTTTTCACGGTTCTTATTTCCTCTCTCCTGTTAGCTGGAGTAGAGCACATGTCACTGTTCGATACCCTTGCAGTCTTAATGCAGCTTCAGGTGCTCCAGTGACCAGAACGACCCAAAAACGGGCACCTTATCACGCTGAGTGCATTGTGTTTGTCGCGGCTGTTCGTGCGTTGCCTTGCCCGCACTCTTATTGGTTGCTGTCTGTGATTGGGGATCTCAGACCATCCATGGCAACTGGAAATTCTGAGGTGGGAATTTCTCTTCCCACATAGCTACTTGTTATGAGCCTCAAAATCCAAGTTGGGAATTTGTTTTATAGCTTATTGTGGGTCTGGAATTCCGAATTGGGAATTTCTCTTATAGCTCGTTGGAGGTCTAGAAATCAGGGTATGAAATTTATTTTCCCAGATGGCTGCTTGTTGTGGATCACATGGAACAAATATCACACAGTTCCTGCCTAGCACTGGTGTCGTGTGAGAGATCTGGGACCACAAGGAAGTCCAATAAGGCCTTAGTCTATTCAGTCAGTTGTTGTGTCGCCTCAACCAAGGGTTGGTTAAAACTCCTCTAAAATGATGATTTTTGTTTTTACTAAATCTCAACTCAACTGTGAACACAATCAGTCTTACATTCCTTACAATGCAGAAATATTCCCTCCTGAAGTTTAAACTCTAACACAGGACCTGAGGTCTTAAACTTGTAGTTGTTTTTTTGTACATCATGGTCATGTTCAAGTTTATATGTGGTGTTACTGGAGGCGGTGAGCAAAAACACACACAAAGAATCGCGTGCATACACACACAAACACAGAGGGAGCAGCACAACAAAGGGACCTCTATAGACATCGCTGGATTAAGCCAATGGTAAAAATTTGGTGAAAATATTTGGCCCGAAGCACAACACACAGGGATATAGCACAATTATAGTTCTTGATTGGTGTGTGTGTTTGACTGTGCGTGCGCATGTGTGTGTGTGTGTGTGTGTGTTCGTGCATACTGTTTTGCTGCCATTAGTATGTGCTGTCTCTGAGCTGGAGTCATCTGGGGTCCAGTGTTGGCTAGATATGCAAGAACACACACTGACCAATTTCAACTCTGTTTTTTGGTTGATCTGGGGCCCGGCAAAGGTCTCCAGTATTGGCTAGATAGCACCTGCCATACACACTGAAAGCGCACACACACAATGAGAAGAAATTTAATGTTTTGATAGCAGTAGCTCTCAGTGGTTCCTTATGAACTCAGTCACGCTCGGTGTGAGAAGAGACACTTTGACTGCTAGGCGGGTCTCCCCCGGCTGTCTCTCCCTGTCTGTGTGTGTGTGTGTGTGTGTGTGTGTGTGTGAGGTACGAGCTGGATTAATGCTGAATTTTCTGCCTCTGTGATCCCGGCTCTGTTCAAAGGGGGTAAACACCATTACAGACCAGTGCCCAGGTTACTCTTTCACACATGCTGTCATCGCGTAGTGTGTGTCTGGATGTGTGAACGCCCTGTGGGTGCACAGATCAGAACACGATACAGCAGAGCAGTAATCATTACAGTACACCACTAATGGAATGTGTGTGTGTGTGTGTGTGTCTGTGTGTGTGTACATTGGTAGATAATGTAAGGCTGGCGTAGAGGAGAATGTAATTAATCTCCACCCAGAGACACGGTAGAAATGATACAGGAAATGGGTTCTGTCTCATCTCTCTCTCACATCTTCTTTATTTGTCTGTGAAGTTTTCTCGTCTCTTCATCTGTCTGTTTTTTTTTTTTAACTGGAATGTTAAGATATGCAACTACTAATCCAGCGTCTAACAGTTTGTTCTGTCGTCATAAAAAGAAATGTTGGAGATTAAAAATAATAATAAAAAGAGGATAACAAAAGTTTTTGTCTGATGTCTCCCTCCTGATAAACATGTTCATGTTATCATGTATCACACACTCGCTCTCTCCTGCTCCCTCTTTCTCTTTCAGACACACACACACACACACACACACACACTAGCACAGAGTGGTGTTATGCTGCAAGATGATTAGACAAGTGTGAGTCAGTCTGATGGCTATAAACAGAGATTTATCTAAAAATAAAGAGACCGGGAGCCAATAACGGAGGCTATTTGAGCGTGTAAACAGACCAGGCGACACTGCCGCTATGCTTTTTGCTTTCATCCAAAAATTGAAAATGGGGGCGATCGATTTCCATAATCGCGTCACCTCCAGCAGCACCACCTAACAGGGCGGCCAGAGTGTCTCTTGGGGCTGAGCATCGATCTGTCCTATTATTGCTTTGCATCACACACACACACACACACACACACTTGTGTTCTCAGAAAACATGCTGGCAAGCACACAATTTTACCCGCTCTGTTTCGCTCACGCACATTGCTTTTTCATAATCACATTGGCAAACACACTTTCACCAGCTTTGTCTTCCAAACACACACACACACACACACACACACACACACTTGCATTGATTTCATAATCACACCGACACGCACTCATGCCAGCTTTTTCTCTTACACACTCTCACTCAAACTCCTGGTCTTACTTTCTCATACAGTACACACACTAGCAATCACATTTTCGACAGCTCTCTCTCTCTCTCTCTCTCTCACACACACACACACTGCTGCTGCTGCTGCTCTTGCTTTGTTGTAAACACTACACTGGCAAGCACACAATTTCATCAACTGACACACACACACACATACACATTCTGACACCCACATAGATGGATAAGTGCAAAGTGATGGGAGTGGTGCCAGTCATTGATTAAACTGAATCTAAATCCACAGTAGCCCTATGTGCACTTACAGTCATTAGAAATACACACACCCACACACACCCACACACACACTGGAGTGATGGATGTTTGGATGCGTAGCTACTATACATTAGATGGCGGCGTATGTGTGTGTGTCAGTGCTGATGGATGGCTCTGAGTGATAATATTGGAGTTCTGCAGAGGTCCATGACGCCAACCAAGGCTGCCAACATGTCTGTATCGGATATAGTTGATGATAAGGACACTACTGGAGTCACTCAGGACTCAAATGAGCAAGAATCCGAGAATACATCAAAGGAGCAACAATGTGTCGATGTATACACAGAGAATCGAACCACAACTGTTTCACTAAAAACCCCTGATCTGTCTTTACCATCTCCATCACCACCCCGCCTGCAATTCCCTGCAAGTATGCAGAGACTGCTGCCGATTGCTAGACTGTCTTTTTCTAGCCCAAAACACTCTAAACAAGCAGTGCACACAGACTATCACAATGGACAGGCCTTTGCCAGCCCACGGCCTTCAACTGCATACGCATCCACTACAGCTCCCAATAAACGCAGGGCTCCACCACCCCCTCCACCCGCAGCAGGATCACAGCTGCAGCATACAAACAGTGGCAGCGGGGATGACCTCCATGATTGTCATGCCATCTGATATGCCGTGGGTCCCTGCATTAAGGGTAGTTTCGAAAACAAGCTGGGACCCAGGATGCCCAGGCCATTTTCTATTCCTGTGCTCGCAAGAAAAAGAAGAATTCGTGTTCATCCTGTCAGTGGGGTAAATCAGTCTAATCTCCTGCCAGTTCTGAAACAACCTCAGAATGCCTCAGTGGATATGGCACCCACGCTCAATGTAAAACTAGCTCTTCTGAACATCAGATCACTCTCTAACAAGTCATTTTTAATTAATGATCTTATTTACACAAACAAACTTGATTTTATGCTTCTTACTGAAACCTGGCTGGAACAAGCAAACAGTGTCACTACCCTTATTGAATCAGCTCCCCCAAATTTTGACTTCATGAGTGCCACAAGAACTAATAAACGGGGAGGCGGAATAGCAAACATATTCAAAACATCTTTTCAGTGCAAACAGACAACATTTGGCAACTTTACATCTTTTGAGTACTTAAGTACACTCGTTAAGTGTTCCTCTAGTATGTTATTATTGACTATCTACAGACCACCAAGACTTTCAACACCAGTTTTTCTTGAAGAGTTTGGTGAACTGTTGTCGAACATTTGTTTGAGGTTTGACAGTCTTATTATATCAGGGGATTTCAACTTGCATGTCGATAATCCAGAAAACACCTATGCCAAAGAATTTCTCACACTGATTGATACCTTCAGCCTAACACAACATGTTCAGGGGCCAACACACTCTCATGGCCATACCCTTGACCTTGTTATCACAAAGGGTCTTAATGTCTCTACAACTGTTATGGACTTGGCCATATCAGATCATTTTTGTGTTTTCTTTGATGTTTGTATGTCCCCTCACATTCAAAACAGGTCTATGTCTGTAAGAAGGAGAGTCATAAATAATGGCACAGGTCTTCTTTTTGAGCAGGCACTCTCACATACTCCAAGTCAACCATCAGACTGCGCAGACGATTTAATGATACATTTTAATTCTAGGATGACACATATTATGGATAACATATCCCCTTTAAATACATCACTACAGACTGGCATATTTCCTTCCTCTTTAAAAAATTCAGTTGTAAAACCCTTACTGAAAAAGAATAACCTTGATAGTTCAGTGCTTAATAACTACAGGCCCATATCCAATTTACCATTTATTGGAAAAATAATCGAAAAAATAGTTTTTAATCAATTAACTGCCTTTCTTGCATCAAATAGCTGTTTTGATAAGTTTCAGTCAGGTTTCCGTGCCAATCATAGCACTGAAACAGCTCTTATTAAGGTCATAAATGATATACGTCTTAATTCTGATGTTGGTAAAACATCAGTCTTGGTGTTACTGGACCTTAGTGCAGCTTTTGACACTGTTGATCACTGCATATTACTACATCGACTGGAACATTGGGTTGGATTCACTGGTACAGTTATCAATTGGTTAAAATCATACTTACAACAAAGGAGCTTTTTTGTTGCTATTGGAAACTGTACTTCAGCATCTATGTCCTTGACCTGCGGTGTCCCACAGGGGTCAATCCTTGGACCATTACTATTCAACCTCTATATGCTTCCACTTGGGCAAATCATCAAAAACAACTCAGTCAATTACCATAGTTATGCTGACGACACCCAAGTCTACTTAGCTCTGTCACCCAATGACTATACCCCCCTTGAGTCTCTCTGTGGGTGTATCGATCAAATCAACAACTGGATGTCACACAATTTTCTTCAGCTGAACGCAGATAAAACTGAAGTAATTGTATTTGGGAAAAAGGAAGACAGACGTAGGATCACCACTGCTCTTGAGACTAAGGGGCTTAAAGCAAAAGATACTGTTAAACATCTTGGTGTCTTTATTGACAGTGAACTAACATTCAACAGTCACATGAAAGCAATCACTAAATCTGCATTCTATCACCTAAAAAACATTGCTAAACTCAGAGGTCTTATGTCAAAACAAGATCTAGAAAAACTTGTACATGCCTTTATTTCCAGTAGGGTTGATTACTGTAATGGCCTTTTCACAGGCCTTCCTAAAAAGACCATCAAACAGCTTCAACTGATCCAAAATGCAGCAGCAAGGGTTCTTACAAGAACAAAAAGATCTGACCACATTACTCCAGTTTTAAGGTCCCTGCACTGGCTCCCAGTAAGTTATAGAATTGACTTTAAGGCATTGCTTCTTGTGTTTAAGTCATTAAATGGGATGGGACCCAATTACCTATTGGATATGTTTCAGTTATACGCACCAACTCGGTCTCTGAGATCACGTCATAAAAATTTGTTGGTAGAACCTGCTGTTAGAACAAAATGTGGTGAAGCAGCTTTCAGCTGCTATGCTGTAAAGCTCTGGAACCGACTTCCAGAAGACATTAAAAATGCTCCTACTGTTGGCAGTTTCAAGTCTAGACTTAAGACCAAACTGTTTTCAGATGCTTTCTGTTAATGATTTTTACTAAATCTATTTTTTATTTTGTGTGTTTTTTATGCTTTTATATCTTTTATGCTTTTACACTTACTTTATCTTTTATGCCTTTATATATTGTCCTTTGCTTTTATTTTTTTTGTGAAGCACATTGGATTGCCGTTGTGTATGAAATGCGCTATACAAATAAACTTGCCTTGCCTTGAGTGTATGATGAACTGCCTGAGGGTGTTAAGTTAGGCAGCTGGACCATGAATACGTGAGTGTGTGTGTGTGTGCGTGCGTGTGGGTGTCACTGAGTGAGAGAAATGGAGTTGGAGACGTTTGCTCATATAAGGAGGAAGGATGCATGTGTAAAATATGATGTCCTTTCCTCTCATTAAATAATATGGTTTGTGTGTGTGTGGGTCTGTGTCTATGTGTGCTCACTCCATGAAGTTTAAGTAAGGAAAAGGAATGTGTGGAAAAAAACCATCTCCAGTCTTGCCACAATGACTGCTCTTTGTGTGTGTGTGTGTTTGTGAAAGTGGTTTAAGGATATTGCAAGATATGCAAATCAGATTATTCTCTCTGCAAGTATTGAGCTAGGTATATGTGTGTGGGTGTGTTTGTGTATGTTCAAGAGTACATGAATAAAACGTGTGAAATTGCATGTTTGACCTTGTAAGGATGAGAGGCTGTGTGTATCTGTGTGTGAACAGGTGAGGTTGTGTGTATGTGGGCATAAGGGTGTGTGTTAGTTTGGAACTGTGTGTGTGTGTGTGTGTGTGTGTGTGTGTGTGTGTGTCTGGTGCGGATGGTAAGTGGTGAGGAGTATGTCAGCTGCCAAGGCAGTCTTATCTGTAGACGCCCAGATCAATGCGCTCCAGCAATCTCACTTCCTTCATCGGCTTTTGTTTAGCATAGTCTCTCAATCCCCGTACTCAGCCCTCTGTATCTATCTCTCTCCTTCTCTCTTTCTCTTTCTCTCTCTCTCCCTCTCTCTCTCTGGCCACCATCTCTCCTTGTCCTCGGTAAGCCTATTTTTATGCCAATGTCTTCGCCTCTTTTTCTCTCTTTCTGTCTCTTTCCCTTCTCTCCATATCTGCCTTTTTTTGTTATGCAGCTAATGTTCATCTTTTACATCCTGCCTCTCTCTCTCTGTTCTCTTTTTTTTTAATTGTTCTCTTTTAATGGTTCTTTCTAAAAATTCAGGTTTAAGGCAATTTTGGAAAGATTGCTTCAATGCACCTCCACAGCTATTGTGCACGTAGTTGTTGACTACAGCAACAACCAAAAAATCTCGAAAAAAGCAACATTCATTGACATTTCCATTTGAACCATTCTATTATGTTGTAAAACAACCAGAAAAGATGAGGCTTTTAGTGTAAAATAGCAGAATTGCCCTTTACCACTGCAGGGGGCATTTGGACTCAGTGGAGGTCTGCACTCTCCTTCCAGCTTTCCATCCAGTGGCGGTTCTACATTGAATTACTCCCCGGGCGAGACCCCCTCCGAGCATAAAAACATAATTTTGCACGTTTTGTTATGAGCACATAGTGATTCTTATTATTGAATTGCACTTGAAATTAACACCAAAACACTGTAGGCTACAAAAACTCTTATACAAAACATACATAAATTACAATTTAATTATGATAGCATGCCCTTACATGCCAAATGTCCGTCATTAGACGCTATTTTTAGGGAGGAACAATTAGCTCCTTGGTTACTGCCTCGAATTCTACAGTATGCTTACACGTTCAGGTATGACTGGTTTACTATGCTAAACTACCCTAGTTAAACTGTGCAAACTATGAGTTGCAGCAAATTGCAAATGTTGAAGCTACCATAACATTTTGTTGGCTAATGACAGGGCTCAACGTTAATCCAAATTATGGAAATCAATAATAACTTTACTTGTAACCGTTTTGTTGCAAAGCCAAATCTTATGGTGAAATTAGATCTTGTATTTGTTGAGCTAAGACCGAATTATTGTTGGGTAGAGCAATCGTAGCATCATAGCTAGAAGGCTAACAAACGTAAGAGTTATACCATGATTAACATTAGCCCTTCATTCATGGCATGGATAATGTGATCATGCAGAGAGAACAGTTGCATACCTTCATCTTTTGCTCGTTTCTACACTTCTAATGGCTTTGACCTTTTTCTGTCCATCTCCTGTTTGTCACTCGACAGTCAACATACTGTATTTCCCATCCCCGAACACTGTCACTGCCGACTAGGAGTTAAGACTTATTCACCTTGGTGACCGCCTACTCGTTTTGTATTGCCCTGTTTTATTAGCCCTTTCACACAATTAAAAGATGTGCAGGAGTTATAAACCTGTAAATATAATGGTATGAATAAAATGTGCGTTATTGGGAAGAAAGCTTATGTGTGACTGACTTCGCTCACTAATTGCAGAGTATTGCCCACTTGTGCATTGCATTTGAGAGACGCAGACGTGAACTGTCCCCCGCGCCCCCTCCCCTTTGCCCTTCTCTCGCAGCTTCTGTGCACTGGAACTTTTCAGCAGGGGCTCGGGCAGCCAAAGGGGGCGCCAATTTGCCAATTTCCTACACAGTGATGTGATAGATATTAAAAACTTTTTTAGATTTTTTTTTTTTTTTTCAAGCGCTCGTGAGGCCAATAGCACGGCGCCCTTTCACGAAATTGCGCCCTGGGCGAAGGCCCAGCCCGACCCCCCCTAGAACCGCTACTGTTTCCATCTGTGTGTGTTCCTCACTTCACCTCAGCTTCTCACTCCACTGCTCGTCTTTTATTCCTTGCTTTGTTCTCACAGACATTCTTTCAGTTTTTCACTGTATATACATCACGCTCACTCACACACACACACACACACACACACACACACACACACATAAATACATTTTTCTTTCTCTTTTTTTTTCATTCTCTGTCTTTGACCCCTGTACTACTTCACCATCTGTCTCCCAATTTCTCTCTCTTTCTCTCTCCCTTTCTGTCTCTCTCTCTCTTTTCCTCCCTCTCTCTCTGTCTCTCCCTCCCTCTCTCTCTCTCTCTCTCTCCCTCCAACTCCCTAGTGTCCCCATCTCTAAGCAGAGCTCCTTGTCCTCTTCCCTATCACTGTAAACTACACTTTGCGTGTTTTGACCCTCTGCTGCTCCCGTAGGTGTGGTAATACATAATGCTATGAATAACCAGGGACCAGAGCATGCTTAAGCATCACCAGTTAAAATATGCATGACTCTGGGGTAACCAGACACCCGCCGTCCTCGCCTACCATTCCCCTGGGGGGGGACGCTGATGGAAAACCGAACCCGGATAGATAACACGGCTGCTTGCCAGGCCCAAACCAGAACGGCATCTGGGCCGGACCCATTTTCCTGTGATCCGGGAGTCAGAAACCCGTGCTTGGTCTGATGCCTTTAGCAAAGACAGGGAGTGTGTGTGGGAGTTATGTGATCTGATGGCCAAATCAGGAACACAGTGGAGAATGAGATCATGTCTGAATAGTGTGTGGTCCCACACACACAAACATACAGACACCTTTCTGACAATAGCCCATTACCTTGTGTGTGTGTGTGTGTGTGTGTGTGTGTGTGTGTGTGTGTGTGTGTGTGTGTGTGTGTGTGTGTCTTGCTGTGGAGGACACACATGCATTAAATCAGCCATCAGAGTAGCTTTCCTTGGTTATTATTGTATGTTTGCAACCGTGTTTTTATGACTTAGCCATCACCTTTAGCTTCTATAAAGAATATCTATGCTATAGTAATATAATATAATATGAGTCAATGCATTGTGTATTCGTATGTTCTGTTTCCTCCTCGTTGTTTGTGAGCATGTCTGTGCACAATAACATGGCTATTTCATTTAACGAAGACAAATGTTTAATTGGTTCCATTAGGCCTACGTGCAGCGGACACACATTCATTTGGGCTGTTTCAGTAGCCTTGCAGGGTACACACAATTCCTGCTGTCTGTCTGCTGGAGCTTGTTATGAAAATGTATAATGGCCAGCATTCCTGTAATGAACCAAGTTTGTGTGTGTGTGTGTGTGTGTGTGTGTGTGTGTGTATGTGTGTGTGTGTGTGTGTGTGTGTCAAGTTATTTGTGAATCATTAGATTATTTGTCTGTGGTGCGAGAGAGAGAATATTGATGAATAATATGAGAATGTTAACAGCTGCTGAAGCCTTTAGCAAATTTGCAGCAATGTCAGTTCCAGTCACTGCTGCTGCTGTTTGTGTGTGTGTGTGTGTGTGTGTGTGTGTGTGTGTGTGTGTGTGTGTGTGTGTGTGTGTGTGTGTGCGCGCGCGCACATTTGCCTGTGTGAGTGTGCGTACCACTCAGTTATTTGTGTGTGGTGTGAGGGGAGAAATACAATATTGATGAATAATGTCAGAATGTTAACAACTACTGAGGCCCTTAGTGAGCTAGCAGCGATGCCAGTTTCTGCCGTTGCTGCTGTTTGTGTGTGTCATTACATTATTTCTGTGTGTGGCATGTGAGAGAGAAATTCAATATTGATGGATAATGTCAAGATGAGGCCTTTAACCCTTAGGAGAACAGCTGCAAAGTCATGCATCTATGCTTTGGCTGATTTGTATTCTTAACAGCAGATATGGTGCCCAGGTTTCATCCCATCTTCAGCGATCATGCTGCAATGTCTGTTTCTCTCATTGCTTTAGCAGCTTGTGTGTGTGTATGTGTTTGGGTGTGTTTGGGCATGCATGTGTGTGTGTGTGTGTGTGTGTGTGTGTGTGTGTGTGTGTGTGTTTGAGGCGGTGTGGGTTTCTATGTATTGTGCACAGACTGCAAAATATTCTACGATTTCACATTGTAGTTATTTAATTTTTAAAAAGTCTCTGAATATCAGAAGGACATTTATGATTTATATGACGTTTTCATAATTTCAGAAAGGTCAATACATAGTTTTATCACAGAAAAGTGAGACTAAACAACCTCAAAGTAGGGATTTTTCTAAGCACAAACTTCAACCAATTTCATTAAATTTAACTTTAAAATAAGCAACTTGGTTTGAAAGACATGCACTAAGAGTCATGTTTGTGAGGGCCATTATGTTGTTCGGTGTCCCACTGTTTAATGCAGTATCCCACTGTTTAATGCAGTGATTGAGTGTGGATGCCAACTGTGTCTCCTGTACCCATGTGGCATAGTGATATAAGGCTTGGAAAGCAGCAGGGCAAGCGGAAAGCAAAGGTCGAAATATGATGCTTATCTGGTGGACATCTGGCCCAGAGGTGGACCACATTAGAATACGCTGTGTTCCGGATCAGAATCCACCATGTTCCGGATCAGGATCCGCTGTGCTCCGGATCAGAATCAGCTGTCAGCAGCTAAGAGGGCTTAAAGCAACACTAAGTACTTTTTGTCTTTGGTCGCCCTACAGGTTGGAAGCAGAATTGCTTTAACTGGCCATCATTAAGAGCCTCATCATTTGTTGAAGGTCAGATAGAGGGAGGACGGCTCCAGTAGCAGATAGTGCTTAGACAGAGCCCAGCTCTAACTTGGTGCCAGCCTGCCTGGACCATATGTTGGCCAGATGTATAAGAGTGGGTTTGTGTTAGCAGTCTGACCCTCCATCATTGCCCACTCATCAGCCCCCTGCACCAGCCACCAGACCATAATAAGGGATTTAACAGAGGCCCTTGACAAGTGGCCATCCACAACATAATGAGTGATTTGGCAGAGCGTATGCCTGGCTCTCTGAGGGTCAGTAGTCCACATACACGCTACTGAGGGACATGGCAAGCCAGCACAGGGATGCAGAGAGTACAGAGGAATTGCCATTATGCTTATGGTGGCTGCTGTGTCCTCGTCGGTCTTGGGATCGGAGGGTCGCAGGTTCAAATCCTGCTGCGGTAGGAAGAATGGGGGTGGGGGAGCAAACAACCAGTGCTCTCCTGCCTCCACCCTCATCCATGGCTGAAATGCCCTTGAGTAAGGCACCTAACCCCACATTGCTCCAGGGGCTGTAACTGAAACCCTGTAAGTAACTGTGAGTTGCTGTGGATAAGAGCGTCAGCTAAGTGTAATATAATGTCTTTTTTATTACAACATATACATACAAATGAGAACACACACTAATACACACACACACAGTTACTCACACTGGGCTAGTATGTGACTAGTATCTCACACACAGTTATACATGCTAGGCTAGTATGTGACTGCTGTCTCACACACAGTTATACACATTAGTATGTGACTCACACAGTTATACACGCTTGGCTAGTATGTAACTGCTGTCTCACACACAGCTATACACTCTAGGCTAGTATGTACTGTAACTGCTGTCTCACACACAGCTATACACGCTTGGCTAGTATGTACTGTAACTGCTGTCTCACACACAGCTATACACGCTTGGCTAGTATGT
>CM050214.1:16967706-16987706 GCA_027475355.1 Coilia nasus
CTATGGGCCAAATTAGAGGTTCCACAAATGCAATCTGTTCTGAAATTCCTGACTCATTAGTATGGTTTCCAAACATGTAGCAACTTAGCAACTGGCATTAGCATTCCCCTCAGCGATTGCACTTTGTCAGGGGGTAGCATGGCATCACCAGCAGTCGAATAATGGCTGGCAAAGCAGATGTTGACATTACAGAAGCCAGCTGTCAAATAGGACCGTTTGTTTGCTGTTTGTTGTCCACAGTCACCTGGGTTAATTGGGCACCTCAGGGACACTTCATTTTCCCCGAGGAATTAGACTTTTCAACAAGGAGGTTTCCTTCTGACCCTAAGTTGCTATTGTCAGGCTTGTTCTTCGTCCCCTCCCCAGTTCCCCAATCGTCAGGTGTTTCCAGGGCAGTCATAAATTACTTACGCCGTTTAGACATTGACTGTATCAAATATACTATACTGAAATTAGTTTAAATCTTCTTCCAACAGAGTGTTTGGTTAGCAGTGACCTTTGCACTCTGTTCAGGTGTTTTAAAGCAAGTGTGTGTGTGTTTGTGTTACAGACATGAGGACGTTATTCCTGTTGGCAGTGACCCTGGTGTCACTATGTGCAGTGCATGGTGCTGAGAAGAAGAAGTTGCAGATCGGCATCAAGAAGCGTGTGGAGAACTGCCCCATTAAGTCTCGTAAGGGAGACGTGCTCAACATGCACTACACTGTAAGTGTCGCTCGCTGGAAACAAACCCTCATGCTTTGCTCACCAACATTCAGCTTCGTGTGTGTGGTTAGATTCCACTGAAGTCTCCACATTACCACTTGCTTCAGAAGAAGCTACACTCTAGGTTTGGTTAGGTGTGTGTACAGCATGTGTATGTGCTTTCTGTATTGAGCTGTGGGCAGAGCTGATCATATAACTGTTAATGTGTGTTTTCTGGCATGTTTTCAACAGAATTGGCTAGATGTATGTGTTCTGTTATGCTGTGGACAGGTGTGTGTGGGTGTGCGCGCGTTATGCTGTGGACAGAATTGGTCACTTTTGTCGGGTTGTTGCTGTGCTTTCTGTGTTATGCAGTGAACAGTGTGTGTCAGATGTGTGTGGATTTACAAGCGTGTTTTCTGTGTCGCCAGGGCAAGCTGGAGGATGGGACAGAGTTTGACAGCAGCATCCCCAGGAACCAGCCCTTCACCTTCACCCTGGGCACCGGGCAGGTCATCAAGGGCTGGGACCAGGGCCTTCTGGGGTGAGTGGACTTTTCTCTGGGGGTTGGGGTAACCACACAGTTCTTTGTGCTGGGATGAGTGAGCTTCTAACAGGCCGGTGCTACTTTTGAATACGCTTGACATATTGTGCTTTTCCTATTGCTTGTCCTTAACATCTGTGATGAATATCACAAGCTCAGGGAATGAGGTCAAGTTTATGGACTGTTATTATTTCAACCTGAAGGATTTATAGGACATTATACAGGACATTTCTGATGGTATGTAGAAATCTCCAAAACACTTGTTCTTTCTGCTGGGTTGAGAGAACCTTTGACATATCAGCGCTGTCTGTAGAGATGTGCAAGTATAGTCAGTACTGACTGCTGGTGTAAATAAGCACTGTTCCATCTGCTGCTGGGGAAAGTACCTAAAGATGTTGGGTCAGTTAAACTGAACTGAACACCTTATGCCAAGCTAATGGAGTAGTTATAAATAAAACGCGGTTATTAACAGGTAGCCTGCTGGAGTGCAGCATGGGGTAGTTATTTAGATTGTGAAGTGTGTGAGTGTAAGTCAGTGTGTGTGAAAGCAGCCAGCACCACCATGACACCCAGCATGACAGCACAGTGGTATGTGTGCACAGGTACAACTCGGAAAATTAGAACATCCTGAAAAAAGTGCATGCATTTCTGTAACTCAACTTTAAAGGTGAAATGTTTAAAGGCTCAGGACACTTTTGCAAGTGTTTTGCATTACTTACCTGATTAGCGTATGACACTTTGAGCCTTAAATACTGAAGCTTTTCATAGTATTCTAATTTTTGGAGTTTTTGGGTTTGAGGTTTTAATAAGCTGTAAATCATATTCAGCAAAATTACAACAAAAAAGCTTGGGCAAAAAGGTTTCACCTTTTATGTTGGATTGCCTGAATAAAACAACTTTTACACGATATTCTAATTTTCCGAGTAGTACCTGTATGTGTGTTGTAGAAAGACTGGCAGGACTCTAGTGCAGATTCTAATGTGTTACTCACAGTTGTCTCTTACTCACTGTGAGGGATGATGGTGAATCATGATAACCGCCTAGATACCAAAACAACTTGAATGCCTTTCTGAGAGCTTAACTGCTGTCTGGTGGATCAGACAGGCAGAGCTACAATCCTGTAATCAGAAGCCCCACAGAGAAATGGAGAATGGGCAGTGATGTCTCACTCACACAAACAAATGAACACAGAAGTGTGTTGAGATTGTATCATCTCTATTTACACTTCAAAGCCTGTGTCTGTTAAGGTTTTGTTGAGAACAGTTTAAGTGAGACTTTGGGACACCACCCACAGATGTGTCAGGATAATTCCTTACAGAAGCTGTTGACATTTCTCAACATCTCCCATGCAGACAGAACCATGTAGTATTTTGCCCAAAAGTGTCAAAGAAAATATCTTGGATATTTTGCCTGTTTAAAATTGGAGTTTTTGTAGTTTCAGCATATGTAAAGACTGACTGACAGTCAATAGAACGTGGTGACTTTCTAGACAGATGTGACTCTCATTCTCTCACTCTCATTCGGGTCTTTGCTGTCCGCCATGGTCTGTGCTGTATGGTGATGTGAATGTGGGGTGGCTCTGGGCTCAGGGACTCGTAAGGTGTGAGGTAGTGAACCGGAGATGTGATGTCACGTGACATGTTGACACGATGGGACATGTCTTAAGTGAACTGTGTATGGGTATAGTGATGTGTATGGGTATAGTGATGTGTGTTCTAGCCTGTAGGATGTGTATAGTGATGTGTGTGCTCTTATCTGCAGGATGTGTGAGGGAGAGAAGAGGAAGCTGGTCATCCCTTCAGAGCTTGGTAAGTGAGTGAGCGGCGTGTGTTGTGGGCTAGCCACTGTTATGAGAAAATTACTGGCCTGTGTACAAATTTAAGGGTCTTTGGAAAAATGTTGTAATGGGAGAATGCTGTAAACAAATAGAAGACTGGAATAGAGTAACATGCAGAAAACCAAAAACATGTCAAATGTCTGTAATTTCTCAGAAAACGGTTAAAACAGAAACAGTTCATCCGGGTGCAACTACAATTATTCAAAATGCTTGGTGGGCGGGATTAAAGTGTTTTGAAGAGTGCATCAGTTTTACAGCATATTAAGTGTAGCTGTAAACAACTGTGAAAATTCCTCTTTGACCAAAATGTGTGTTTCGTTCTTTAAAAGCATGAAGTCTTGTAATGTCTTGTTAATGTCAGTATGTGTGTGTTGAATCAATGTAACATCTCTGCTTTGCTGTTTCTGTAGGCTATGGAGACAGAGGAGCACCCCCTAAAATTCCAGGTAAAGGGCACCGTTATTTAGTGACATGATTAAGTGGCACCACATTAATCAGTGACACCACATTAATCAGTGACAATTAATTAGTGACATTAATGCTTACTGGCACCTCGCAAGTACAACTCACCTCAGCTTACTGCACCACCATGACTCACCAGGGGATGGCCTCTTTGGTCTGATTTAGCACAGAAATTGTCACAAGGACACTACAGACATCTAATGGTCTCTAGAGATGCAACTAAATCAATTGGAGCTTGCTTGATTAAAGGCTCATTGTATTCATTTTTTTTCTGTCCACCAGGTGGCGCCACCCTCATCTTTGAGGTGGAGTTGCTGAGTATCGAGAGGAGGTCTGATTTATAACTGCAGGTCTAAGGCGCTCCTCCCCCCACTCTTCCCAGTCATGGTGCCACCCCCTCCATCAGCTCCAGCTCCTCCTGGGTCTGCCTGCCTGCCCACCCTCCCTCTACCGGTCACACACACAGCCTGTTCGGGGGGGGGGGGGGGGTGCAAGATGGCGGCCGTCAACTGGGGAATTTGAATCAGTTTCATCGTCACCGCTGCAGTTCAGTCAGCTGCTGCAGCAGCAGGAACTCCTCCCTCACATACACCATCAATGTTAGCGTGTTGCTAATGTGAGTTTCTGTTGACAAAACACCTGACTAGGAAAAAAAACACTGCAGTAATGGGGAATTCTCTGCGCATCACCATCTTTATTTTCATATTACCTCTTGACCACCTTAATACACACATACATAATTTGGACTAAATATAAAACAGTTGTCTTTTGTAAAAGCATCGAGATCAGGTCAGCAAGGGTTCAGGTGTTAGTTCCTTTTGTTGAAAAGGTCCTTTGTTCCTACTGGATTAAATGTTTGATTTACAAACAAGTATTCTCGCCTTTTTATGTTTCCTTACAAGCCAAAGTTACTCTGGCTACTAAAGCTCCTATTTAACAGCTTACCTTATCATTGGTGTCATTCTACCCATGCACATAAACCTTGTATAAAAATGTAACAAAATTGGCAAATCCTCTCTGTGGGTATTGCTGGCTCTGGACGCCACCATTCTGTTTTTAACCAAGTTGACTCAATCGTCTGAGTACAAAAGCATAGAGAGTCACAGGAAGTGTTCATTTGAATATCTTGTGAATGGAAGTATAGCACCAAAATAAAACAATCCTACGGCTCCGCTACGATGCCCTACTGAACGCTCAGAGGATACTCAGACAGCAACAGTGCAGGGGACTCTGGCTGAGATACTGACGGCATACTTGGGCCCTGGTTATATGACACTTCACACACCTGGGGTTACAGTACATGGATTGGGACCAAGCCTGGCTAAGTTAACTATGGGTAGGTAGTATATGTTCTAACAAGAGCCTAATGGGTTTTTACCTTCCCTGCGAAACTGCCACAGGGATACTTTATTTTAAAAATTGTAGGGTCCTCAATTGGTCCCCTGTCAACAGGTGGACACACCAGATTGAGAAAGTAAAAGTCCTGCAATGTATTCCTTCTGCCTGTGCTCTCAACACAGGTGATTTCACTAATTAGCTAGCCTACCTACATAGGATCAGCTGGTTCACTGAACTGGCTGAAACAAATATGTGGCAGGACTTTTACTTTCTGATCCTGGAATGTCTGTTAATGCTGAATCAAACATCCTAACCTAACTTAGCTCCAAATGATGTAACAGGGTTGAGTTAAGTGGATCCTTCCATACTTGTAGGTGAGACAAGTAGTATAACACTGGCCTACGTGTTGGGTTTGAACGCCAGCAAACAGACCAGTGGTTACCTGCCCATGCAGAGTTACTGAAGCTAAGCAGCTGTATGCTTGGTCAGAACTTGGATGGGAGACCTGGGATCACTGAGTTGTGGCTGGAGGTGGAGGTGGGTGACCAGCAGGGGGCAGTCTTCCCCCTGCGGCACTGATTGATTTCACCACCTTAAGCCGGTGTGTGGTGCACATGCTGGCTAGCCAGATGGGTGCTGCACACTGGTCCTCCCCCACTGTGGTTGTCTTGCTCCTCACAGGTGGTACCTACAGGAACCTACAGTTGGCAAACAATACTGCATAGAACTTGAAGTTAACATTAGCTGGACGTAAAGCATGGTTGCTGTCTGAGTATACATCACACAAACAAAGACACTTAAGAACTAACTGCAGACCCTACAATACAATCACCTGTGTCTCTTAAAGATGCATTACATGATTTTTGTCAAGGAAGCAGGCTTGTAGATGTAACGATGGCATTCTAATGAGTGTTTACAAATATTCCTTTTGGTTTAGCCAGTGAGCAAATGACGACTTAAAATCACATTTGGAAAATGTTCCTGAAAATACTGCACCTTTAAACATCATTATCCCTTTCAGTTTCACCTTTCAGCTGCTTTGTAAGTGTAAGACAATAAACAACATGAACATAATGTGACATCTACTGAAGAGAGGACTGGAGACCAGCCCTGCTCTGTGCCCCCTGAAGGTCACACAGCTAACTGACACTCGAGAAGAAACCACAGTAATAAATGATCGAGTTACCCCTAATCCCACTATTCCACAACTCACCTACCATTGCCACCACCTCTTCACCTTCTGTGCCAAGAATGCATAATACTAAGCTAACATACACACTAATATACAGTTCACATGGAGTAGGGTGTCACTCAGAAAAGGTGACTTAAAAAGACAACCAGAGACTGGCCACTGGTGTAACCTGCAGCAGAGAGCTGCAACCTGATTGGCTGGAACGCTTGGCCCTGGTCCCCACCTCACAAGCACACTGGGATTGTGGGAGATTGTATTGTAGGAAGTCTGACATCATCACCATGCTGCCCCAACGCCATCTTCTTCTTCCCCTGGGGAGAGGGGTGCTGATGGTGAGAGAGGGGTGGGTGGTGGAGGGGGGCAGGGGTTTAGGGGGTGACCTCTCCTTTCTTCTGGGGGGTGCTGAGCTTCTGCATCCCTCGCACACGCTCCAGCAGGGCAGCTACAAAAGCCTGCAGAGAAAGGGGAAGAGAGAGGAAGCTCATTTCCTGGTTTACTCTGCTGGGCATCTGGCTGAACAATGCAGCAAGTTCCGAAGATTGAACTCGGCAAACATTCTAGAGCCTCAGGCCTTTGTGTTCCAAATCATTCATGTTATCATAAATGCGGTCATTCATTTAAGCACAAGAATTATAGCAACATGAAAACAGATGACAGTAAAAACAATTTAAAAACTAAATTTACTGGCCAGTACATTAAGTCAAGAGCATATTAAACGTGATGTTTCTTATGATCATTACATGCTTTCACAACACAAAATATACCAAGATGAACACCTACTTTACATTGATAAGAAGAACATAAATTAGATCTATTTATCTTTTGAATCACATTTTGCTTTAGCTATATGTGAATATTTCTCCACTCAGACTTGTGTTCTTCACCAAGATGACACAGGAAAAGGCACTTTTACAAGACTGTCTGATTAAATACATCATTCTACGCAGGTCACAGGCCAAATGGTGGCTCTGTTAGAACAGTCTAGTGAATGTCACATAAATCTAAAAAAAAAACCCTGAGTGAGTCTCATCTAATAAAACCCAGTCATAGCACACAGTATGCCATCTATCAGCCAATAAAAGGCTGGGCCACGTGCCATTCTTGGCAAGGAAGGGGCTACCCAAGTGAGTAAATCTACAGCAATAATGTCAGGCCATTCCTGAGCACACTCCACATATGCTACCGAATACATCACAAAATGTAACACGGCAAAAACATTTGAGGAATGTCACTGCTGTTGCAGTGCTTGTATTTTCTCTCAGGTTATACTCTTAATTTCACTTAAAAAAAAAAAAAAAAACGTGCACACAGTGTCCGTGTGTCATTGCATGAGCAAACAGTCATGTGGAATCTAAAATGGAATTCATAATTTAGAGGTAGTATTTATATTATTGGTGGTGTGTTGTTATAAGACACTAATTTAGGTATGACATTCAGCTTCATTGAGGTGGTACTCAGCCATGACCAATAATCACATTTGGCTCTCCCACCATCCACCAATTTCATATACCACATATGCATTCAGGAAATAACACACCACAAAAATAAAAGGCTTCCACAGCATGACATTGGCCGGGTTTCCCAGTTAAGAACCTTCTTAACGAGTTAAGAAGGCACTTAAGAAGAGGTCGGCTAAGAGGAA
Source organism: Coilia nasus (assembly GCA_027475355.1). Taxonomy (NCBI): domain Eukaryota; kingdom Metazoa; phylum Chordata; class Actinopteri; order Clupeiformes; family Engraulidae; genus Coilia; species Coilia nasus. Next base: position 16,975,406 of record CM050214.1, read on the forward strand.
GCGTTAAGATAAGAGTGTTTCCCAAACGCCTTCTTAACGCCCTTCTTACCAACGTCTTAAGAACCGTCTTACCTGCCTTCTTAACTGAAGCGCAATGAGCAATCGATCTCAGAATGGCCGATTGGAGCGCATAGTTACCATAGTAAAATCAAAGATTTTAAAGCGCTACTCTAGAATCTTTGGTAAAATGCTCCAAACTGAAGTGGTATAACACGTGGCGTCTGACTGAACTCATCAATAAAATACCGGCTAAAAGTATGACATTTGTCGTCACGACACAAAAACACAGTGACACATATAATAATACCGAAACAAAAACCAGGGAAATAAATATGGAAACACAAAATGAAATCAGTATGTCATTTCATTTAATGTGTAGGCTATATTCTTATCTGTCTGATAGAAATCTGCTACATGAGGAGAATATGTGTGAAAACCGAGAAATTGGCGTCCCCTTGTCATGATCGATAGGGAAAAGGGGGAAAACACGATCAGGAAAACTGGACGTACTGCATTAATATCTCCTTGCTTACTGTCACATTGCTTTACCTGCCTGAGGGGGGTGCTGTTTTCACTGTTTTGTCGCTAAGAAGGGTGTTAAGATTGGGTTCAGAACTTCTTAGAGATCCTTCTTAACGGCAGGTCTTCTTAGGCTAAGAAGCATTTTGGGAAACGCGGTTGCTTCTTACGGGAGCCTTAAGAAGGGTCTTAAGAAGTTCTCAGCGCTAAGAACTTCTTAACTGCATTTGGGAAACCCGGCCATTGAATGCTAACGAAATCACTATAACAACGTCAGAGGCCAGGTCTCAGCGAGCCTGGTAAACCCGCCCCTCATACTTCATTTCATTTTGTACAGAGGGAGGCCGTTGAAATTCATGTAAGAGGACTGAGCAACTCCTAGCCAATCAGCGAACAGAGGGTGTGTTCGTAAGCCATGACGTGGACTTTGTGTGCTACATTTGAATTGTAGTGCGTAGGTAGGCTAATTGCATATGTGACGACCAGACCAGCGATTGGGTAAAAGCAGAGCCACTTGTTTTAAAATTCAGCAGAGTTCACCTCCAGGAAGAAATCATTTATTACGGCGGGCCTCCGCTCCAGACCCTATGTACAAAATAAAATTAAGTACAAGGGGGGCTGGGGGCTAGCTCTCAGCCAGGTTAGCAACTTTTCAGAAGTGCCAAATGATCCTATTGGTGGCACTAGAGAGATTAAGCATGTCTTGTGGGTAGATGGTTGTCTTGTTTTACTTGGGGCAGCTGTGGCCTAGTGGTTAGGGAGATGGTCTTGCAATCGAAAGGTTGCTGGTTGGAATCCCACCCTACCCATGGTTGAGATGCCCTTGAGCAAGGCATCTAACCCCACACTGCTCCAGGGACTGTAACTGAAACCCTGTAAATATCTGTAAGTCGCTCTGGATAAGAGCGTCAGCTAAGTGTAATCACCATTCGTAATGCTGCTGTTACTGTAAAGATAGATGAGTTAGACCTGTTTAGCAGACTAGGTGCACACCAGGCTCACGCTGCCTGTCTCAAGGTGACGACACACAAGGGCCAACTTTTCAAGGAATTTTGCCAAGGCAATGTTTATATAACACACACGGTAACATTTTCAGAAGGAGGATAAGTCACCCCACCTGGTTTCGAACCCAGGTCTCCGGGGTACAAACGTGGGCTCTGACCGCAACGCCAAAGAGCCAGACTCATCGGTATGGCAGTCACAGCACACCCACAACTGTAGTGATGGTCACTCCATCACACACATTGTAATCAGAAGAACTGAAGTCATTATTAATAAGTGATGTCACATAATTATGTCATAGTCATTCCTTCAACCAGAGCATTAGCAGCCCATCATGTTGTTGACTGGGAACCTGCCCCTGTATATAGGGTGGGAAAGTGAAAACCTGTGCCCCTAGTGGCAGTGTTCCTACCTGTCTAAAAAATCCCATAGACTAGCATAGACATAAGATCAAACTTATGCATCAAAAATATTTTTCAATCTACTCATTGGTATCATCGACCAACACTGCAAGTATTATGAAACTTCGCCTTCTTTAAAAAAAAATTAAATTGTGCCCATCCTATCAGAAACGGACTACACGCCCACCTTCCTTCTTAAATAGTTATACATGTGACATTCGGTCAGTGTACTCCTCACCAAAAGACATTCCAAACAATTTAAATTTAGGGAGAACCTGAACTATAATATTAACACTCCATAGAGTTACCAGACATGCACATTATATGGAAGCCGATGTCTTAATTTTGAGTCCCACTGAAATCAACTGACTTTGCCTATAGCGGTTGGAACGTTGCCAGCAGGGGGCGATGAGATCACTTTCCCTCCCTATGGCCACCCTGAGGTCAGTGCTCCTATTCTGGGACAGAGAAACAGGAAGTAGGACTTACATCTGTGGGCTTGAAACAGTCTGCCAGCAGTCCCTGAACAAAGACACAAGAAGGACACAAAGCCTTAGTCGGGGGGGTGGGTAGGTGTGGTGTGTGTTAGGTGTGTGTGTGTGTGTATGTGTGTGTGTGCGTGTGTGGATGTGTGTGGATGCATGCGTGATGGGGCTCCAAACAACAAACTAAATCTAAAAAAAAGATGATTTACAAAACAGATCATCAGAACATTTGAAGAAATGCAGAAATTGGGCCCAAATCTGTACAGCAATATAAGCAGGTATCTTCAGTACCCACATCAACTAGGTCATCATTACTAATGAGTAGGGGCATCATCACAGCACACATCCACACTACTATGCTGGCATGATATCCAGAGCTTTCTGAAGTAAAGGCTAAAGTCTGTGGTTTGATGAATGGGCATTAAAGTAAGCACAGATGCCATTACTCATGTCAAGCTTAATTCCAGAGCAGTGTAATGCATTCTGGAGGCCAGTGTTTGGAGAGGTCAAGTCTAACATTAATAAAATGATGATGGGGCATTCTTAGTGAGTGGTTGGAGGGCAAGTAGTGCAGGCATTGTGGGAAACCTTGACTTTGAGTGCTCGCTCCACATCGCTGGGCAGGTCAAGAAGTTCGTCCACATCGATCTCCAACTCAGGAACCTCTTCCTCCTGCAAAACATACATACACACACACACACAAAAGGAGAGAGTTAGGGAAAATGCAGACAGAAACATCCTGACGCACAATGACACTACTGACTCTCCATGTATCAACACACACACACACTGAATCCACTCACTTCCTGTTGTGTAAAACCTAGGAAGGAAGAGACTGGGTTCAGATAATGGGGGTGTGTGTGCATGTGCAATTGTTGTAAACAACTTACTCCTGCCTATCCTTTGTTTCATTACACGCACACACACACACACACACACACACAATCAAGCTCCTTCAAAACCCTGTCAACCAGGTCTGCCACTACTGTGTCCACCTTATTCACTGTCTCAAAGAAACACCCCTCATCCTGTGACGACCCCCCCCCCCCCCAAACCGTAGTGCAGTGTCCCCAAAACAGTTCCCATGGCAGCATGTGTCTGTTGTTAATATACTTTCTTGTCTGGCTCCCTCTCCTCTCCTAGCCAGGTGGCTCCTCTCCTAATGAAAGCCCAACTCTGAAGCCCAGCTCTCTGAACACAGAAGCAGCCCCAGCTGCTGTAGAGATTGTTCATAGAGGGCACCTTGGCGCATCCTCCTCAACCATTTCTCCTGCTTCAGCACGACGCCAATGAATACACTCACAGTTCCCTCTCGTTTCTCTCTCTTTCTCTCTATCACACACACAGACACACACACACACACACACACACACACACACACACACAGACAGCCACCCAGCATAACATACCATCTTCTTGTAGTGAAAGTGACCTTGTATGAGAGTGTGCTGAGCACATGAATAAGAATATTACAGAATAGGCATCCAGCATTAGAAGAGAGAAGAGCAGAGGCCTCTACACTCCTTCAAGCGAGAGATGGCACACCTCTCAGAGATAGTGGCCTCCATATTGCTTTCTTTCTCTTTCTTTCTATCACAAACACATACACACCAGTTCGCTTACACACAGACACCCAGCACGACATACCATTTTGCTGTAGTGAAAGTGACCTTGTATGACAGTGTGCTGAGGACATAATACAGAATATTACAGAATAGGCGTCCAGCATTAGAAGAGAGAGGAGCAGAGACCTCTGGGAGAGGCCGGCCACACTTCTTCAAGCAAGAGATGGAGCACCTCTCTGAGACATAATGGCCTCCTTACTGCTTTCCCTTTCAGTGTGACACTTCAAACATATCAGTAAGGAGGACTCGATCCGGTGGAGTCAAATTAACCCATTGTGTACCGACAGCCTCACTCCTCCTAGCAGGTAATGGACCTCTTTCCAGCAGAAAATGCAGGTCCTCTTGTCCTGTCCACCTGTCCAAGCAGGAGACGTAGCTAGGCTTTGCCTTTGGGAGAGGATGGCCTAACTCCTACAGGCAGAGGATGGAGCTCCACCTTGGCTCTGGGTGAGAACAGCTTTACCTCACCTAGCAGAAGACAGCTCCTCTCTGGGACAGGATGACCTAACTCCTTCAAGCAGAGGATGGAGATCCCATTGAGCTGCTAAGCTCAGCCTGACCAGGGTTCATAGTTCACTCTAGGTTTGGGCTTTATTCTATTAATCTAGCCAAGTCTGTTTTTTTTGGTCTGCAGTCTGTCACCTTTGTAGCATTCAGGGCCCAGCTAAGCTACTGTAATGTTTTGGGGAGTTTCTGATAAGTGTGTGTCCTGTATAGTAAACAATGTGCATTTCCATAGGCAGAGAAACAGAGCAACAGATTAGCTTCTACTGAGTGGTCTAACACACAGCACTGAAACACAGCAAGGGCAATTCAATATTTATATTTCATCTGGAATTGTCATTATGCGTGTGTGTGTGTGTGAATGTGTGAATGGTGTTAAAAGCAATTATTATGTGGCTGCCTACATTTACACACACACATCAATCCTCATTTCATTATATGCTAGTTATACAATCCACAGCTTACAAAAACATAACTACATCCTTTAATTGCATTCACTACGGGTTAGACAAGACTCATATCTCACCTTAGGATAAGGAGACCCCCCCCCCCCCCCCCCCACACACACACACACACAACCACACACACACAGAGCACTGCTAGGAGACCCAAATTCATAATTATATCTGACCATATGCAGACATCACACCTTCCGCTGTCTACAGCAGCCGGGAGGAGGGAACATTTCTCTCACCAGGAGACGTCAGCTCAATACAATTACAGAGTGTCTGCATGGAAGCAGGGACTGGCGCCATGATCCTGCATATTAAACAGCCTTAAGACAGACAGACAGACAGACACACACACACACACACACACACACACACACACGGCAGGTGGTGTGTGTTAGCTGGGTCACCAGCTTACATCTCAGTGTGCCTGATCACCCCTCCAGCATGAGGATTTTGCAATCTACTCAACGTTGGCCAATGCACAAACCCAATGTCGATGAAAGAATGCTGTATTATTATGTACATGAGCTGATTGTAGATATCATTGTTTGTCTGTGTATCTTGCATACTGTATGGCACAGCATAACTTTCCCTGAAGATCAATAAATAATCTACTCTAATCTCATTTAATCCAACAGTCTGGAATAACTCTATGGAGCCAGACGCTTCACAGGAACAAAAAGTGGTCCAGTTTGTGCAACAGGGTAGCTACAGCTTTAGTAAACAGACAGGGAACACCAAGCAACGCTAACACAGGGAGGGGGACTATCAAAGCTGGATGTGTATTGAAATGAGTAACTGATGCATTACATAAATTAGTATTTTCTTTAGTTTTTTTGTATTAGTATTTCTATTAGTATTTTCTTTAGTTTTTTTGTACAAAAAATCAAAACAATTGTATAATGTACAGAGTCATAATTGTGTTACAATTGTAAGCCCAATTACCAAAGCTGAAAAAAGTAACTGAAGGATTCTGATGAGATGATATGGAACACCAAGCAGCAGTAACACAGGCACATTAGCAAAAGCTAGGCGCACTTTCAAGTAAAGAAATGAAGGGTTCTAATGACATAGGTTCTAATGACATAGGTTCTAATGACATAGGTTCTAATGACATAGGTTTTAATGACATGATTCATTAGTGCTGTTGTTTGCACCAGCGTGCTGCCTCACTGCTAGAAGTAAGCCATGCATCAAGGGGAGAGAGCCATTATCCAAATTACTACGAAGCAGCCGGCACGATCAATAGTACTGTTAAAGCCAATTCCATCTGAATGCAACTAATCATCCATTTCAACTTCTTACCATTAAACACATCAACTTACACACACACACACACACACACACACACACACACACACACACACACACACACACACACACTCTAACAAGCAAACACAGTGGACACACACATAGGGCTGGGCGATATATTGATGTTATCTTAACATCAATATGTTTTTGAAGGACATATACAGTTAAAACTTTACTGCCATATCGATAGCTGTATATATTTGACACTGCAATACCACTTCATTGAAGCCATTTACTTTTCTGCGCTTTCTTGAATCACAGTTTTAACTCTGTCTAAATATAACAGGTTGTGTTTCCCTACTTGTGGTGTTGAGTTAACACGAAGCACTTTGCTCATGTTTGCTCTGTTTAAAATATAGATATACATCATATATTGCCAATCGGCCCAAAAATATCTGGACAGTTTGGGTCCATATCGCCCACCCTTCCCTGCACAGTCACACTAGCAAAGGTGAGACCAGGTGATGAGCACACCTGCTGATGGTGACTGAGTGCACCTGCTGACTGTTCTGACTTGCACACCTGGTGGATCTGAGGCTGAGTGGCCTGCAGGGGCCTCTCCACTACACCTCTCTGTTCCCACCTGACTGATACCAGCCAGGTGTGTCTCTGTGTATGTGTGTGTTTTAATTTGTACATGTAGTCATGTAGAGAGGTGTGAATGTTTTGTGTATGTACATACACGTGTGTGTGTGTGTGTGTGTGTGTGTGTGTGTGTGTGTGTGTGTGTGTGTGTGTGTGTGTGTGTGTGTGTGTGTGTGAGTACAGGTCTGACTGCACACATGTACGATGTACACATGTACAGCTGGTCAGCTCACAGAGGATTCTCCACTGTTGCACTATGCCAGTTATAACTAACGGAGAGCATATTAAAAAATGATAGTCCATTTATCATATCACAACGGTTACACACCAGTATGAGGCTTATGTATCATGCAAGACCAAACTGGAGAGAGCCAACATGGCCAGATCTGCCTGGGGTACTTCATTAAACAGGATTTCTTTCCATCTTTCATCTATCTATCTATCTATCTATCTATCTATCTATCTATCTATCTATCTATCTATCTATCTATCTATCTATCTATCTATCTATCTATCTATCTATCTATCTATCTATCTATCTATCTATCTATCTATCTATCTATCTATCTATCTATCTATCTATCTGTCCATCCATTCATCCATCCATCTGTCCAGGGAGGTCCCACTGAGATGCAGTGTCTCTTCCTTTAAGGAATTCTGGGCAAAATGGCAGCAAAAGATGGCGCATATGGCTGCAGTAGAATATTTTTTATTTCCTTGCTTTTTTTCAGCTGTGCTACAAAGACGTCAGGCCAGCTTAAAAGTTTGGTCCTCTCAGAGTGGAGGACTGCACTGGTCGGGGTGGAGGGAGTGTGTGTGTGTGTGTGTGTGTGTGTGTGTGTGTGTGTGCTCGGAGCAAACATCAGATGAGGGGACTACTGGAAAACACACAGAGAGACCCAGGTCATCCTAGTCTGAGTGAAACACAAACAACAGCCAACTACACACACACACAACATTTTACGCTACAGTTGCCTTGTCAGAGCTCGTTAGGGCATCCTGGTACTGGAGAGGCAAGGTTGGGCTTTTCTGGCGGAGACCGAGGCAATTATCCTCCTCTCTTGGTTACCTTCGGGGTGGAGCGCTTCATGTCTCTGACGCATGGGGGAACACCGCGGCCCACTCCATTAGCCTCAGCACACAGCCCCCAGCTCACGAGGCAGAACCACGCCAGGGCCAATCTGTTACTCTACTTCATTTTTACTGACTAACAGAGTGTAAAACAGTGTTAAAGTCCTACTACATTGGCTCTAGCTGTGGACTAATAAGGTGCTATGTGCAAGAAATGTATGGCAAGTAATCATAAAATAGTTGTAATATGTTTGCAGAGATTAAGGAAAAGTGTTCATTTAAAATACTGCTATAACTGTCAACATTACTACAGCCAGGGTATTCACATTTACCTTTGCACTTTTACTTCCAGAAGCTGGGTTTTCTTGTCCATGTTAGCAGGCTAATCTGTTAGGTGTGAATTATCCGCTACCCCTTTTGCATTTCTCCCCTTTGTGGCATCTTATGAAATATCATAACATTCATAATGCATCAATATTGTCATGTGAAGAATTCGGAAACACCTGGTTTCATCGCCATCATCAAACGTCTCGTGAAAATCCTGGCAGGTTGACCTGTAGAATACCATGACGTCATTCGTTTACTGCTTAAACTACACCTCTAGGCGGCGCTGTAGACAAGCATGCATGTGATCTCACCTCACTACATACAAGGATACATAGCCGCATCCCCGGCTGCAGGGGGCTCAGGCACAGACATGTACATCATGTAACATGCGGTCACTGTAAATGGCTATATTAATAATTCACATCTAGGTGTCAAAACATGATGGAGCCTTTAACAGCAGGCGGCTGCTGGCCACTTACACCCACCATGGAAACCCCCTTAGAGAGATTAATGGAGACGACGGTAAAAGCTGTCTAGTCTGGAGGGCCAGCTGTCCCGATATAGCGCACAGGACGTATTCTTCAGCAAGCCTATGGTCCCATTTGGACACTGGCCAACTTGATTTTATCGTTAGGAGTTTAATTATCACGTTTTAAGTTTCTTATATGTTCCGCAGAGATGACCATCACAGTAGTCCTGGTAACTTACAGTGGTCTAAACAAAATGTGATTATTGCCGCCTGTTATTCAACTACATGGGCAGAGCAACAAAGGCCATCCATCACTTTCTTTTACCCTACTTCTCACCTGCTGCAGGTGACCATGTGTCCACTAAAAACATCCATCATCTTACATTAAATAAACACCGAACCGTTATGTTCTCTTAAAACGCATGAATGCCCATTTAACTGCCACAGCGCAGTAAAGCGAGCGGTCATCACATTTTCTCAGCAGTGGAGTATCTGCTCTCACGAAAACGGGACAATGGCCTGTATGATTATTGCATTTGAAAACCGCTGCCTGGGGCTAGTGACATGAAGCAAAAGACAAGGAGCGGCCGAATCTGGACACGCACCACTGCCAAATATGGGGCAGGAAGCTTGGAGGGGGGACAGCAGTCCGCATAAGAAACATCGCCTCAAGTGCCCTTTCCGTTCACATGTGATAATGCTGTGTTACCCTACAGCAATGGCATTTACGAGAAAGACACTTACATCAGTGCTGTGGATGCTTTCCTGTCTCTTGTGCACTGAGGGACACCGGACGCATTTGCTGCAAAGACGGCCTTTGGGAAAGGTATAGAGCAAAGCACTGGCGCTCAGGTGTGAGCTCTTTTTGTTTCTGCCTTACCTAATTAGAGAATCCTGCTCTACTGCCACGCCCTTCCCACTGTTCAAATTCCCACACCATCCACCAGAGTAACGAAACCGGTGTCTTCCAGTTCAAAATCACACTTCTGAACGGGTTACGCCAAGTCACAATGGATAAAATAAGGGCGACAAGACAAAGTTAAGACAATGTCACAAGGTGCATAAAAAGGTAGACAAAGCATGGATCCAGGCTAGCATCCTCAACACCACAGCCTACACCAACCCAATGACAAGCCTTGCAACACAAAGACTTACCTCACAATCATACAACTGTGTCAGCTGCCCGACTATCCATTCCTCGAGGTTCAGTCTTTTTCTCAATTCTTTCCTGTCGTATTTTACTGTCACTCGCCCTTGTTTCTGGGGAACTTCGTCTTCTGTGCCCGGAGGGGTTTGAAAGTATACCCGAGGCTGAGGGGTTGTCTCTGGGCTTGTCACAGCTGCCATGGTCCACCGGTTATTCAGAAAAAAGGAATCTATACCTTGGACTGGAATCTGAGATCTTAATTATCCAAAGAGTTCAAATACCGAACAAGTCTGGCGGCTATTGTTCTCCTGTGGCCTCCCATCGCATCTTTGCAAACTGCTAAAAAGAAAATTGACGAGCACCCCGTAATTGCTGCAGCCTGTGCTACTCTATACCAAAACCCATTTAAGACTGTGACAAAGCCCAGGCAGTTTGGCTAATTATGTACAAAGTGTAGAGCATGTACAACCATGTCCGCCAGGAGAGATGGGTTTGTCTGCTATCTCACTTACGCCTGCACCGGGGATAAAGTGACAGTTTCTTTTTCCCGCACCACATGTAAATCACCAACATAAAGGTGATGGTCTCTTTTCATCCAAACCACCACAGGCAGTGTTTGACAATTTAAGTGTACGGGTTCAAATCGAATTGGCACATTAGCAGATGGCAAAGACATTTATAGTTCCAGAGCATATTGTTTATTACACGCCGCCCCCCCCTATTATGTTTTATTTGGACTGTCCCAACCAGACGTCCATCCTTCCTTTGCCTTTCTCCCGTTACAGGAGCCCTCAGTGAAATAGAAGTACTATTATTGTCAAATGTAACCGCCATTATATGACTACAAATGCTCAGTATGTATGAAAATAGTTTTTTTAAAATTATAATGCACTGTAATAACACTAAAAGTGTAAACAACAAAAGTAAGCAGGTACATTTTATGTACTCTCAGTGGCCAACTAATTGGACATCGCAATCAAGTGAATTCATGTCAGGTCTTTAACTAATCCATTTCGATCGGGTTTCAGTGTAATTTGTGACTTTGCTCAACCAAAGACGCACAGATCTATGGGTACAGTAGTTCTATGAGACTAATAGGGCAATGCGCATGCTCTTTCCAATCGTCCAGTGGAGAGTACACTAAAGTGCAACAAAAGTCGAGTGGATATTTAGTGACACACGAAGGCATGCTTGTCAGGTAGAAATGGTCATTAGACAAGACCAAAATTCCTCTTGAAGATCACTGAAACCTGCATTTACAGGCCTCTAAACTTACAGGTCTTATCATGTCAAAATAAGATCTAGAAAAACTTGTAGGCTACATGCCTTTATTTCCAGTAGGGTTAATTACTGCAATGACCTTTTCACAGGCCTTCCTAAAAAGACCATTAAACAGCTTCAACTGATCCAAAATGCAGCAGCAAAGGTTCTTACAAGAACAAAAAGATTTGACCACATTACTCCAATTTGAAGGTCCCTGCACTGGCTCCCAGTAAGTTTTAGAATTTAATTTAAGGCATTGCTTCTTGTGTTTAAATCATTAAATGGGATGGGACCCAATTACCTATTGGATATGTTTCAGTTATATGCACCACCCACCCATATGCACCTCTGTTGGTAGAACCTTCTTTTAGAACAAAATGTGGTGAAGCAGCTTTCAGCTGCTATGCTGTAAAGCTCTGGAACCAACTTCCAGAAGACATTAAAAATGCTCTTAATGTTGGCAGTTTCAAATCTAGACTTAAGACCAAACTGTTTTCAGATGCTTTCTGTTAATGATTTCTACTAATTTCATACTTATTTTGTATTTTTGTATGCCTTTATATCTTTTATTTATCACATACCTATTTTACCTTTATGCTTTTACACTTATTTTAGCTTTTATGCTTTTACACTTACTTTATCTTTTATACTTTTACATATTGTCCTTTGCTTTTATTTTTGTGAAGCACATTGAATTGCCAATTGTGTATGAAATGCACTATACAAATAAACTTGCCTTGCCTTGTATTTGTTTAGCTGTTTGACAATTATTACCATAATTAAAGCATACATTAAATACAGGTTATGCATTGTCATAATTTAATGGCATTTTTTAAATTATTTCATAATTTCTCCTTTTGTTATACCTCTCTCTTTACCCGTTTACCTATCTGCCTTTGGTCTTATCTGAACAACAGTCTATGATTTCAGTTACTATTGATATGTCAGCACATTTTTTGTTATATTAAAGTTGCTAAAATACTGTTTACTCCAAGCAGCGTGGATGTGTAATGCTGCCAGTCCCACTCAGTGGTGTGTGTTTGCCAGTCATTATCATGGCAGCCCCTTGAGAAGTCACACTGGGTGTGTGAGTCATGCGTGTGTACTGCTGTGAAATAAACAAGGTTGCGTAAGTTGTTT
>CM050214.1:16995206-16997706 GCA_027475355.1 Coilia nasus
AGGTGTAATATGATTAATTATTATGGTTGTAAGGACATGCTCATGAATCGTTCGATTCCTAAGGCACTGCTAAAAACATAGAGTCCAAAGGCTTTTGGCAGCTTTTGCAGTGTTCTGTGCAACATGGACAAAGAAATGTTCACAACAAACTCAAAGCAAATGGAAAAATGTCTAGAAAAGACACTCACGAATTTTAGCTTTTGTTTGCTACATTCAACGGAACGCAGATCTGTGCCACAACAGGGCTACACCTGGGCCATATCAGGGCCATATCAGGGCCACATCAGGGCCAAAGCTTGGCTCTGTGCCTTCTGCCAGTGTGAATCACTCTCGCCCCTACTGTGACACTATGGGATGACTAATTCTGCTATCTGAGTTATATGAAGCCTTTTTCTCTTTTCCCCCCTCTCCTTTCCTCACCTTCTATCTTCCCTCTCTCTATCCCTCTCTCCATCTCTCTCTCCACCCACACTTCTCTCTTTATGGCTACATTTGTTTGCCTTTACACCTGTGCTAGCTCTTATGGGCACACAGCTGTCTGATCCTTTGCAGAGCGAGAGGGTTGGTTTCATTTCTGCATACCCATCCTCCTACACACACACACACACACACACACACACACACACACACACACACACACACACACACACACACACACACACACACACACACACACAGTCTCTCTCCCTCTTTTTTAAAAACACAAACGCTCAAACGGTCACACACACACACTTAGTCTAAGTTTGTCTATGGTGGCAAGACACATCACACACACACACACACACACACACACACACACACACTCTCTCTCTCCCTCTTTTTTATACACACACTCACTCACACACACATAGGAGAGTAACTGTGCACTACTGTGAGCATTAGAAAGGTTGAGAAGAGGGCCAGCAGACAATATCTAGCCCTCATGTTGTGTTAGAAACATGGTTACGTTCGTGGTGTTAATGGTCAAAATTGACCGGCCGTACAAAAAAGGTAATAAAACATTTTGTAGAAGTCTGATTTTCATATATTTTGATTAATATCTTTTAAACATCCTTTTGAAACATTTCCAAGACAATTTAAATTCAAATTAAATTAGCTGTTGCCGTTGTCAAAAAAAGGCAGAAAACAATAAATGTGAATCTGCGATGAACTACTTTAAATGTAATAACTGAACATTAACTTTGATTCACAATAAAAAGAACATTTTGAAGTTGAAATGACAGTATTATAACAATAACAGTATAACTGTTAAAAACATCTGAAAAAACATCTGACAGAATGTCATCTGTGCGAGCGATGGCATATCTGGTAGGCCCTGGTCTCATGTGGATGATGTTTTCTGAGGTGGCTCTACTTGGAGTCACAGTTGCGGATGGATGCCAAATGATATTTCAATTTTTTGATGGAAACGATGTTCCTGCATTTTTGAATTTGAGTTTTGTGTTACATCAACATTCTAGAATGTTTGGTTCCCGCAAACATCAAGAGCAAGATTTAGTAGGTAATGTGTATGATTGCATGTAGAGAAGGAGACTGTCTGAAGAAGAAATGAATATTTTCTTTGTCACCATATGTAGAATATGAATTTCAGTATACATGCATATAACATAGTCTAACATGTGTAACATGTGTAACATGATGAGCTGTGTGGATCTGATAGATGGCTCTGGACAGGGTTCTCAAAGCTCTGAGACAGAGATGACTTTGGCCACACACCTCAGGTCTTTTTTTGCCAAGCAGTGAGGCTGCATATTGTGTGTGTGTTTGTGTTGTGTGTGTGTGTGTGTGTGTGTGTGTGTGTGTGTGTGTGTGTGTGTTTGTGTTTGTGTGTGTGTGCGTGTGTGCACGTGTGTGTGTGTGTATGTGTTGACTGTGTGTGTGTGTGTGTATACTGTGTGTACTGTGTGTGTGTGTGTGTGTGTGTGTGTGTGTGTGTGTGTGTGTGTGTGTGTGTGTGTGTGTGTGTGTGTGTGCCTGTGTGTCTTACTTCAGTTTTGAATGTATATTCAAGGTCAATGTGTCTGTATATAAGTCTTGGAGATGTAAGTTAATGATCCGGTCATTTTTGACCGAAACACCATGAAGGTAACAAGTTTGTATATCTTCCACAAATCTTAAAGAATTTCATTATATTTCATTTTGTCCATTCCAATAGGTTAGCTGAAGGATATCATGAAGCCTCATTTGTGTATGGTGAAGAATGGAGAAGTTATTTAAGAATGAACTTTCAAAACGGTCATTTTTGACCGTAACACAACATAAGGGCTAGATTAGCTCATGCTGAGGGTTGTATTTTTCACATTTGTTATTTTTTAAGGGTTGCATGGTGCGTTTTAGGGTTAGGGCCTGGCTTATATTCTTATATTTTACCGTAGTGTGGGGAATACCACAAACTAGCACAAGCCCACAGAAGAAAAATCAATATTGGCGACCCTTAGTATGCCTCTCGAGAGTTTGCAAATGCGGCTCATGGACTGAAGGTCTGCACAGAAGGCAGAGA
>CM050214.1:17002706-17015206 GCA_027475355.1 Coilia nasus
CAGCCCTGTCAACCAAGGTAGCAGTGTTAATTTGAGCCCTGTCCACCAAGGAAGCAGTGTTAATGTGAGCCCTGTCCACTAAGGAAGCAGTGTTAATTTGAGCCCTGTCCACCAAGGAAGCAGTCTTTACTGGAGCCCAGTCCACTAAGGAAGCAGTGTTAATTTGAGCCCTGTCCTCTCAGGAAGCAGTGTTAATCTGAGCCCTGTCCACCAAGGAAGCAGTCTTTACTGGAGCCCAGTCCACTAAGGAAGAAGTGTTAATTTAAGCTCTGCCCACCAAGGTAGCAGTGTTAATTTGAGCCCTGTCCACTAAGGAAGCAGTCTTTATTGGAGCGCTGTGTACTAAGAAAGCAGTGTTAATTTCAGCCCTGTCCACTAAGGAAGCAGTGTTAATTTCAGCCCTGTCCACCAAGGAAGCAGTCTTTATTGGAGCCCTATGTACTAAGAAAGCAGTGTTAATTTCAGCCCTGTCCACCAAGGTAGCAGTGTTAATTTGAGCCCTGTCCACCAAGGTAGCAGTGTTAATTTGAGCCCTGTCCACCAAGGAAGCAGTGTTAATTTGAGCCCTGTCCACCAAGGAAGCAGTCTTTACTGGAGCTCTGTCCACTAAGGAAGCACTTTTCATTGATGCCTTGTCTATTAATGAGAAAGTCTTCACTAAAAAACACTATTCTTCACTTAAGCCCTGTCCTGGCATGAACGGCCGGTCCTGACTGACACTCCTACAGGGGGTTTCACTCACCTAACCTCACCTCACCTGCCTCCTGTGTGAAAGAGCCACCACACACACACACACACACACACACACACACACACACAGGCCCTCCTCTTTCTACATGGCCTCCAGTGCTGGCACACACATAAGCAGGCAACCATGTCTCAGACCCAGGTGCACTTGCCAGGAACTAGATCGCACCTGACCAATCACTACAAAGATCACATCACAAGCATGTCACAGGATCTGATCATTCACAAATACAGTTAATCACAGATACAGCTCATCACAAATATAACCAATCACACATTCAGTTACACTACAAATACCACTAATCACAGATATAACTAAACATAAATATAGCTAATCATAAATACAGGTATTTACAAATACAGCTGATAAGCTATATCGAAACAGGTTGTCAGTGAGTATGTAATACTCCAATGTGTGCCTCTCCTCTTTTCTTCTACAGCTCTGTTGGTTGCTGTAACTGTTGTGATTTTCTTGTTCACTTCTCTCTCTTCCTCTGTCCTATTCTCTCCCTGCTACCTATTCTCCTCTTACGGTCTATTCTCCTGCTATCCATCTTTCCCCCTGCCATTTCTAATTTCACTCCTGCAGCCTCTGAATGTCACTCCCTCTCCACAAGACACATTAAAAGTGTTACAACCTGCAAAGTTTATTTTTTTCTGCATTACACTGCAGCCAGTACTACATATTTATAGTTTTTATACTTTCCTATACTTTTTTACATTTTTATTGCATTTTATATTGCTTAGTACATCTAAGTTGTACTTTTTTCTTCATTGTGTTGTTATCTATCTATCTATCTATCTATCTATCTATCTATCTATCTATCTATCTATCGTGATTGAGAATTGAGAGTTGTGAGTATTAAAAACAGAAGAAGATGGATCTAGCTTCTGTTTTCCTCACGTTCAGAGTCTTCCTTCCTGTTTTGAGTGGGCGCAGATGTGCTCGCTTTGCACATGGCTTCTGGAGATGGTGGATGACGACCCTTGCAGCGTTGCCAAACCGGCTGCTGAAACGCAGACTTGCTCGCTCGCTCGTTTGGCTCGCTGACGTCCCAACTGGGGAGTTTCCTCTAATTTAATTAATGTAGTTTTTCGAAAAGTCATCTCCTGTCAATCTCCCCCCACCGCCCCGCCAACGCCCCCCGAGCCGTGTTTTGGATTTTCTGCTTTCCGTCCTGACAGCGCACCCCAGAGTATTCCCGCCGTCTCCTCCCCTCTCTGTGTAATGAGGGTGGTGCTCTGCTCCGTGTCTCCGCTGTCTTCAGGGGGTATCGGGTGGCGTGGCGAACCATCTGTTTGGGGGAGAGAAGGGAAGAGGAGAAGATAGAGAAGAGAGGAGAAGAGTGGAGAGGAGAGAGGAGTGGAGGGGAGAAGAGAGGAGGGGAGGGGAGAGGAGAGGGGAGGAGAGGGGAGGGGAGCAGGGGAGGGGAGAGAAGTGGAGAGAGGGAGAGAGAAGGGGTAAAGAGGAGGGGAGAGAAGAGGAGATGAGGGGAGAGGCGAGGAGGGAAGAGGGAAGGAGCCTATCCAAGCGTTGTGCTTATGTGTCATTAAAACTTCCTCGTTTCTCTCCGGGAACACTGAGGCGAGACAAGGCGAGGCGGCCGGGGACGGCTCAGACAGCGGTTCCCAAAGCCCCAAAACTACTCGACACACACACACAAATACACACACACAAACAAATACACAAATACACAAAGCCCCAATGGGGCCTGTCTCTTTTCTCTTTCTCTCACACACATGTAGACACACAATTAGATAAACAGACAGACACGCAGATCCCAACACTAAGCCCATCAGCTCCGGTTGTCCTCTTTCATTTACAGACATACAGACACACAATTTCTCACTTACATACAACCACACACACACACACACACCTGAACTCAGGGCCTATCTGTTCCTCTGTCTACACACATATCCCTACATGCTCTAAAGCTCCAACAGCCACACAAGTAAGGGATAAGGTTCTGTGAGGCGGTCATTCTTGTGGAATAAGCCCCGACAGAGAGATGCAGGACCCTGATTTGAAGCGGAGGGGTCTTAAATCAATCCCAAGGGGCTTATTCCATGAGAATGACCAACTCGCGGAACATTACCCTGCTTATTATAAAGCTACTTGCCAAAAAATAATAATAGAGTAACACTTCTAACAATGTCATATTTTAAATATTTTGTTGCCGCTTCATGGCCTCCGCTGCTAAAAATAGTTAATCGAGGAGATAGAATGTGTAAGTGTTGCGTAGCAACATGTCCAGCTGCTAAATAACTCGTTGCAGCTTATTGTTGATATTCTATTACGGTAAGTGAATGGACCACTTGAGGAGCGATCTGAAAGAAGCACAGACCCATTGCCACTGACGGTGGTCATTATACTTTTTCAGCAGTCATTATCCAAATATATTTGACCTCCGAACGTTGGAGTGGCCCATTCAAAGAGGTATAATAATCATTTACAATCAACCACCATGTCTGTTTAAGCTAAACCCATAGTATTAACAAACACTCATTAACACACTTTTTTGACTAATAGTGTAAAACCCATACATGAAATGTCTCGCTATCCTCTACATAAAGTGCACGAGACTGCTGTGTGGTTCGTCATATGTTGTTCTCCATCTCTGATGGGAGACAACGGACAAAAGATCGCAGAGACATTGTAGATCTGGTAATGTTCAATTCCAACTTTAATGCAGTATTCAATGGTTAAAATAAGATACCAATGGCTATTCAGTACAAACAGCACTTCTTTTTCTCCATTTTTTCGAATCTTTTGGCGACATGTTTCACCACCACATAGACATTTGTGATGAGCATGGCAAATGAAAGTAATTGTTTTTGTCAAATCACACCCACGCTTGCATGCTTGCTCTCTTTATAACATTCAGATACGCACACACTCACGCACGCACGCACACGCACACACACACAATCCCATAACCCCCCCTTCCTTTCTTTTATCACTGAGTGATTTAGAAAGAACTCTGTTGTGCATTATACAATACATTTGATCTTTAATCTTTGTCCAACCATGGTAAAAATCATTCTATTCTTTTTTTTTTTTTTGCTAATTTTATCCCCAAACCTCTAGGAAATTGATTATTACACAATAAGATAAGCACACTTGGAAAGTTAAAAAACAGTTCCCTTTAAAGCAGTTATTCATTATCAAATAGTACAACATATAAAAACAATTACATACACACACATATGCGCGCACACACACACACACATTTAACCATAAATGAAATCGTAGGGGAGGTGAAAGGGATGACGAAGTGACTAGGTTTTTACAGACATGCATTCAGGGGTGATATATCACAGGAGAACAGCATGTGTGTGTGTGTGTGTGTGACCGACGATGTACACAGACGATGAAATACACACCACGCACAAACAGATACACACACCAGTGTAAGACGGGCATGCAAACTGAAATACTTCACGCTCGCACACACACTTAAGACCTCAACCAAACCTTCTACCGTGTGTATGTGTCTGTGTGTGTGTGTAGAGGTTATGTGAGAGGGGATATGTATCTGTCATGCACACACTGTGTGTGAGGGCATTTTTTTATGTGTGTGTGTGTTTCATTGTTTTGTGCTTTTCTGGGGGCTGATGATATGATTGTATAGAAAAACCCTTGGCTTTACGCTGTACTTGGAGAAGAAGACCAGGAGTGTTGTGATTTGTGATCTGATGAATGGCACACTCCTGAAAACCCTTCTGACTGCAGCATACCATGTGTGTGTGTGTGTGTGTGTGTGTGTGTGCGTGTGAAATTAAGCATTAAGTTGCCTGTGCTTGACTCTGTCTGTGCATGTGTGTCTCTGGGTATGACATAAAATACCTGTGTTGGCTGTGTGTGTGTGTGTGTGTATTTGTGCAGTGTTTCTGTACTTTGTCCTCGTGCATCAAGATCTCCATGTGTGTGACAAGAGTGTCCGTGTGTGTGTGTGTGTGTCCATGTAGGTGTGTATATATTTAAGCTGCACACTCCTTATGCATGTGAAATTTCATGTCTCGTGTGTGTGAAGTGTGAAGGGTTTGATGGATGTGACAATATCTCACTGTGTGTGTGTGTGTGTGCAAGCATACGTGCATGTAGGTGTGTGCGTTGATGCTGCAATGTCCCTGTGCATGAAGATTTCCATGTCACACGTGCGAAAAGTTTGATATATGTGACAACTGTGTTTCTGTGTGTGTGTGCGCATGCATGTGCTGCAATGTATCTGTGTACAAATATCTCAATGTGTGGGGTGGGTAGTGTGAGGAGGCTGATGTGAATGTGTGTGGTGAGTGTGTGTTAAGTCTGTGTGCTGTTAAGTGTGTGCAGTAAGGGATTATGAGCTCCTGACAAGGATGTGTGGTAAGTATTTGTGTGCTTCGTGTGTGTGTGTTAAGTATTTGTGTGCTTCATGAGTGTTTGGTAAGTATTTGTGTGCTTCATGGATGTGTGTGTGTATTTGTGTGCTTCATGAGTGTGTGCGGGAAATTAGAGAGCTGCTGATGAGTTTGTGCAGTGTTTCTGTGCTGCTGTGTAACTTCTTCCTTCAAAAGCTGTAAAGTAGCAAAGAGAGAGAAAGAGAGAGAATGAAAAGACAGCAAGAGCAATCCCACACCTGTGCCGCTGTGGTTAAACCTGTAAACACTTCGACCCATACTGGGCTGCCTTTCCTTCCCCTAAAAAGGCTCCTAATGGCTTTAATCTGCATTAGTGCCGAGGCCAAAGGGAAATCACTTACTTCCTGTGACACTGCGGCATCGTTATCCGCCCAAACCCCCGCTCCTGGAGCGCCCAAATTCCCAAACTTATCGGAGTAATAAAGGGCAATTTCATAGCATCTAATTGTGCATGGGGAGTTTGCTGTGTGTTTTTTTAATAAGTTGAGGGCTTACATTGAGTAGAGTGGAGAGATGAGCAATAATCTTAAAAGAATATCACAGTGCACCCCCCCACCACCACCCTCCGCCCCACAACCCCCCAACTTACATCCCCCCAATCTTTTCGCCCACTGATGCTACGCAAACACAACGACACAGAGACAATGACTCTTTAACGTGTTGCCTAGCAACAAGGCGCGCTAAAAATACTAACTGCGCACACTGCGATCTCTCTCCCCGTCTCTGCCCGATATTAACACAAGTTACATGTGTCTAAATACTACCGCGCTTATTAAAAAACCCCACCGAAGTCTGGCTACTCTCCCAGAGCTGACTTTGCAGAGTGCCCCCCCCCCCAACCCCCCCGGGGAGGACAAGGGGTCAACAGCGTCACAATCGGTGCCCAACAAGAGCGCGAGGCGCGGGAGCAACAGGTCTCCGCTCTCCTGTAGGCAGAAAGTAGGTATTTATGGAGCGCGGCCCACGCAATCCCCCCAAGAGCTCTGCAGCGCAGTGCAGCGCAGCACAATGACTTTGTGTGTGTGTGTGTGTGTGTGTGTGTGTGTGTGTGTGTGTGTGTGTGTGTGCGTGTGCGTGTGTGTATCATACGTCAACTGCATCTCAGATGGTTTTTTTTCTGCTCATGTAATAAAACGCTTTGGTTAACTGAATGTTTCAGTCAGTCTAGTTTACTTGTGTAATAACTCCCTACAAACACAGTGTTCACACCACACAGCAGTGTCTCTGTGTTGGGTTTTAACATGACTGCCTTTAACATGACTGCCTGATTTACATAAACATACCTCAAAGGGGGCTTAAATAAGTTTTCAAGGAGCACAGAAGTCCTAGCAACATGCCAGTGTGTGTGTGCTGTTTAGGACATGTGACGAGTTACCAATTACAACTGGCAATAGTGGAACAAGCAGTGCTTTTTACTTGGGTTAACGGATGGCAGCAGTCCTGTTGCAAAACCACTGCCCTTTTATTTCTCTCCTATTCCCTCTATCCTTTCCCTCTTCTGTCCTTCTCTCTCTCCTCTCTCTCTCCGTCTCTCTCTCTCTCTCTCAGGCAGAGTGGCGTTGCAACAGAGGCTCCGTAGAGACCTGCTGTAGCGGCGAGTCACTTCCTGCGGCCCAGAAACAGCTGTGCTGGCCAGGTGACCCAGATGGCCCAGGAAGACAGCAAAGGGAGACGATGCCCCCAGGGCACCAGTTATGCAACATCTCCATCCAGGAGTATCCATTCAGACTATAACTGCGGCATGGCATACCAGCAAACACGCACAGAGAGAGAGAGAGAGAGAGAGACAGAGAGAGAGAGAGAGAGAAAGACAGAAAGAGAAAAAATGGGAGAGAATGAAAGAGAGGGACATGAAGAGAGAGAGAGAGAAAAAAAAACAGAGAGAGATGGGGAGAGGTTGGGAGGGGAAGAGGTGGATAGAGAGGTAGACTTTCTGAGGTAGGTGGTAAAAGAGGTAAAAAGTGAGAGAAAAGGGAAGGAGCGGGAGTTAGAGACTAAAAGAAAAGTATAAAAGACTGATATATTCATAAAGACAGGGAGAGACAAAAATAACGTCAAATAAAGAGCAAAATGGAGATGAGGAACAAGACAGAAATACTAAACCTGGCGAAGAGAATAATAATGAGAGGGTATGGGAGAGAAAGCATGAATAAAAAAGAAGAATGGAGGATAGGTGAGCGATTTAATGAGATAGTGTTGTTAAGATATATAGAGGAAATGTACTATTACAAGACAATGGTGGTTCGATATATTCAGGGAGTTTACAATAATGAGGCAATGGTGTTGTAAGATGTATAAAGGAAGATAAAGGACAAATTAACTACCTGGCAGAGAGAGAAATAAAACCAGAAAGAGAGAGAGTCAGAGAGAGAGAGTGAGACAGAGACAGACAGAGAGAAAAAGAAAGTAAGAGAGTGAGAGAGAGAGAGATAGACACAGAGGAAGAGAGAAAGAGATGTATAGAGAGAGATAGACAGAGACAGAGGGGGAGAGAGAGAGAAAGAGTGAGAGACTAAAAGAGAAAGAGAGAAAGAGCGAGAGAGATATATAGACAGAGACAGGGAGAGAGAAAGAGAGTGAGAGAGAGAAAAAGAGAAAGAAAGAGCGAGCGAGAGAGAGATCATTGCGTGCCTATGTGCGTGTGTGCTGGTGTGTGTGTGTGTGTCTGCTGGACCAGCAGCCCAGCTCCAGCGCTGCAGTGCACAGATGGAGTTCATGATTGCCACAGACCCTGATGAATGCACCTCATTTTCCAGCTAACATGTCGTTAACACGCACATAACCACTCATTACCACTGCGGCCACCACAGGAGGCTTGGGGGAACCGAGAGAAGAATGACTCCGGGCCAAAACTGGGCCTGAACTGTTGAGACTGCGGCCCACCGAAACCCTGCTGGATCAGCACCACACACAGGCAAGCGCTATTTCCTGCCATCATCTCCATGCGCCCTTCCACCTCCTCCTTCCCTCCCCGCCTCCCTCCTAAAAAACAAAAAGGGGGGAAAAACACACTACTGCTGTCCATCTGTGTCACAGTTGTTAAGTAACACACAGCATCTCTTCTAGACAAAAGCTCCAGGCTGAAATCAATTCATGCCAAAAAGATGACAGGAAATAAATTGAATTGTGCCGTGTTGTTTTGCTGCCTGGTTCCTGTGCTCGCTAAGGGTATGCCATAGACGGTCGCAATGTAAAAGAGGGAGGAAAAACACAAACAGACTTCTATGGAGTCAAGGGAGGCTTAACTTTAAGAATAAATAATTATTACTCACACACACACGTACACACATACACACACACACATACACACACACACAGTGAATAAAAGCCTAAACTGTCATTTTTTGTGATGAAATTTGTGCTTCAAAACATCTTCTCTTCTTTGCCTCACCCACCCCCCACACACACTGACAGCAGGAGGAAAGTAGTGATGAGCTATGTGTGTGTGTCTTGGTGTGTGCGTGTGTGTGTGTGTGTCTTGGTGTGTGTGTGTGTATGCTCTGCTGTGGTTGGCAACCAATGGGAGGGCAGTGTAAAGAGCTCATTACACACCCCAGGGTCGACTACAATAGTAGGAGCCAAACAAGGCTGTGACTTGGGCTCCTGTGTGTGTGTATGTGTGAGTGTGTGTGTGTGAGGGAGAAACACTGCATCACAGTTAGAATGTGTGTGTGTTTGTGTGTGTGTGTGTGCGCGCTTATCACAGTATGTCCATGTTTGTTTGTGTTTCTCAATCGCTATCATGTCTGTGTGGATGATGGAGTGAGTGTGTGAGTAAGGTTTTTTATGCAAGAGCGTGTGTGTGTGTGAGTATATGTGTGTTTATGCAAGAGCATGTTTATGTGTGTGTGTGTGTGTGTGTGTGTGTGTGCGCGCAGCAGAAGTCTAGGCAGTGATAAATCAGTAGCTGTGCTTTGTCTTCACTTCAGGTCACATTAAGCCAGTGTGTCTGGCTTCACATTGACTGGAGGTCAATACATCTAAGGTAACACATCTCCTCACCCTTCCTTTCTCACCTCCTTAGACAAATAGGTGACCATGCAGTCTCTCAATTAGTCATTCAGTTACACACACACACACACACACACACACACACACACACACACACACACACACACACACACACACACACACACACACACACACACACACACTCACCTAGACCCACACCCTGTATCCCTTCCCATCACACATGCGCACACAGACACACATAGATAGATAAATATAGATACATAGATAATAAATATTCATAGTCATAATCTTCTTAATAAACATCAAAGTGTTGCTCTGAGGCCTGCTCCTGTTCACCTGGGTGTGGGTATGGTGGCAGGTGTATCTCTGTGCTGTGACGCTGTGTGCTGTGTGATCCGTGTGGATTGGGCCCGCATATTTGCCCCAGTCCTCACTCTTTGCCCCAGTCCCCACTCATTGCCCAATCCCTGGAAGAGATCCACGCCACATACGGGCCACGTGTGGGCCTCATCTGGGCCACAGCCGATCAGTGTCCAAATCCAAGGCCATTTTCTGTGTGCATCCCGTTCACCCAAAATGGGGTGCGGGGATGTGGGAACAGATGGGATTTTGAACATTCCTCCATTGCACTGTTAAGCCCCAGCTCCCAGTCCACACATAGACCCGACCCCCCCTTCCCCCTCCCGTCCCCCACACACACGCACACACACACACATAGTGCCAACCCCCAGAAAGATAACAAACAGAAAGATATTCCCAAAAAAGAGCTTCACTAGACGAGCACATGACAGTCAAGTAGTTAAAAAGGGGATGGGCATGGCTGCAGGCATTACAGAAGAAAGGGACTATGGATAGCAAGAGGGGACAAAAAGGGGCAAAATGCATGGGGTCGGGAATAGTGATATGGCATCTTGGCGATGCTGCACTGTAAACTTCTTGTCTTTTCAGACATGGTCTTTTTGTGGGACGATGATGGGTAGTGGAAAAAGAGATGGACAATGTCTTTTTGTTTCCTTGTTTTCAGACAAAAAACATAATAAATAGGTCAGGAAATAAATTAAAAGTGTGAGGTGTGTGTGTGTGTGTGATTAGGTGAGATGGCCTCATTGTTGTGTGGTTGAAGGCTCTCTCTCTCTCTCTCACACACACACACACACACACACTCTCTCACGGGCATCAGGATTATCATATTTACTCTTAATGTAAACACTGTACTGGAACACTGATAGATATACATGTTCACAGAGAGAAAGACTGAGAGAGTCTGAGAGAGAAAGAGAGAGTGATTGTTTCTGTCCATTTCCTGTGCTTTTGTACTCTGATCTCATCATACCTTAGTCATACCTTCATTTTGCCTTTTCATTCATCCTCCCCCTCTCTCCATTCATCCTCTTCCTCTCTCCATTTATGGCTTTCTTTCTTTTTCTTGCTTCATCACATTATTTTTTCTCTAACCCTTTCTCTCGTTTACTCTTCCTCCACCGCCTATTTCATCTCTCCCTCTATCCCTTTCTGTCTCTCCCTCTCTGTCTGCATTTCTCTCAAACCTCAGGTCTCCATCCCTCCCTCCATCCATCCATCCATCCATCCATTCATCCATCCATCCATTTGTGCATTTCTCTCCATCTGTTCGCTCCCTCTCCCCCCAGACTTCTATCTATCTCTCCCTCCCTCCTTTCATCAATTTCTGTGTCTCCTCCTGTCTCCACTCTCAGACTCCCTCCGTCCCTCCCCCCATCCATCTATCCATTCCTCCCTCCCTCCCTCCCTGTGTCTCCCTCCTTTCTCCGCTCTCAAGCATCCCTCCCTCTCTCCCTCCCTCCCTCCCTCCACTTGTGCGTCTCCCTCCCCATGTGTGTTCAGAAGCTGGGCATGTAGCAGTAGGCCTCCAGGGAGGCCAGCATGATGTATAAGAGCCAGAGGGAGACGAAGAGGAGGGAGGTGACGAGCTTGGCGGTGCGGGGCCCCCCCAGTTCCCCCCCGGACACGCTGGGCCGCCGGCGATACAGCAGGACCATCACACAGAACACTGCCAGGATGGTGAACAGCGTCACCGAGAAGGCCAGCGAGCCCGGCGGCACGTGGAATGCCTTGCCCTTGCTTTGCCAGTACACCGCCGCGATGGTCCACGCCACGCCGATGCCCAGGAAGACGTTGACGGCGTTGCTGCCCGTCACGTTGCCGATGGAGGCGTCGGCGTACTGGTCCTGAATGGCCGCCACCTTACTGGCAAAGGTGTCTGAGGGGAGGGAGAGAAAGAGAGAGCAAGACAGAGAGAGAGAGAGAGAGAGAGAGAGAGAGAGAGAGGAAGAGAGAAACAGAAATGGAGGGGTAGAGAAAAAGAGTGAGAAAGAACGACAGAGTGAGAGACAAGGGGTAGAAAAGACAGATAGAAACAGAAAGAAAGAGGGGAAGAAAACGAAGGAAAGAGAGAGCGCGGAGAGCGAGAGAGAGGTGTGGAGAAAAAGTGTGAAAGAGAAAGAGAGACAAGGAGAAACAAAGAGAAGGGAAACAGAAACAGAGACTACAGAGTAAGTGGAAAGGACATAAAAAAGACATAAAAGTGTGCAGCAGACAGGGAAAACGAGAAGAAAAAAAACGCAGCAGACGGGGCAAACGAAAAATAAAACATAAAGCAGCATAAGAATAGCATGAGAGAGAAGTAACAAAGGCAACAAGGGTGTCTGGAATTTCAAAGAGGTAGTCAGCACTTGACTTCTACACATCCTCTCTGGTACGAATGTGTGTTTGTTGAAATCGTTATGTGGAGATCTTATTACCTCCATGTCGATCCAAGTGCTTAGTGCAGTGCAGTGAGTGTGGGGATCGTAAAGATGACAGCAATTACAAGAGTGTCCGTGTATTTATGATTCCAGCTCAGGTATTTGCCACCTGTCCTCATTACCACGCCGTGCCATTCTGCACCAGACTCTGGGAACAATCTCTGTGTCTGGCAGGCGGCACAATAAAAAACACTGCCTACTAGCCAATTGAGAGAGTGTGAAGCAACACACACACACACACACACAACACACACACACACACACACACACACACACACACACACACACACACACACACACACACACACACAGACACATACACACACACACACACACACACACACAAAATAAAAAACACTGCCTACTAGCCAATTGAGAGTGTGAAGCAACACACACACACACACACACACACACACACACACACACACACACACACACACACACACACACACACACACTAAGAGACAGACACAGTCATGGACACATGTCGTTATATTGACAAACGCATGAGAGTAAAGCCAGTGGATGGAGAGTTAAGCTGAACAAAACAAGTAAACAACACAAGTAAACAAGAGCAATGACTGCGCAGAGCAG
>CM050214.1:17027706-17042706 GCA_027475355.1 Coilia nasus
GTGTGTGTGTGTGTGTGGGAGCATGTTTGTATGTGATATGGATGCTACGGATATCTGTAGCTTATATGAAGCTTCCGCTAGTTCCTGCTTCATATTAATCACCTAAAGAACACAAGTCTGAACTACGAGAGAACACAGCCTCGAAAGCATAGCAGGCAGAATGTAATAGGAGAAATGCTCAGCACATTGGATTGTTACAAGGAAACATAGACTACGGGCACATGGTAGGATCGGATTGGATTGGGATTGGGTTGGGTGTTGCTACCCAACGGGTGGTCTGTCCCAAATGTCTGTGCACATGAGAGTTCGTGTTAGCGGATAATGGTCAGAGATCTGGCCGTTTCCGCTACGCTAGATGGCGCTATATTCCTTTCAACAAGTGGTGTTAGAACTACTTCAGGTTAACGGCTGCTAAAAGAAAATAAACAAACTATCTGGCGGCATACAAAACAAAGATAGCGCTTGAGGAGGTTGACAGAGCAGCAGTTGCATGCAAGCTGTGCATTCTCCTTTCTTTGGAAGTCCGTATGAAAGAACAAACAGCGTTTTTGGTTTCCTTGATACGACATGAACTGTGCCGTCGGCGTTTGATATTACAAGCAATTGAGGACAACGAGACTTGTTGAGAGCAGGCGATAGAAAGCCTCGACGTTCAGTATGGATGAAAATCAGGGACAGAAGCTTCTGGGATCGAGTGGTTTTACATGCGCAGTAGGGCTGTCAACATTGCTCAAAAATGATTTTCGAATATTCGCTCCAAATAAAACACAAATATTCCAACTACACCGAGTATTTCTTTTGCCTCCGACATTCCAAAGCGCAAGTGCACGTTTTTTCACATTCCAATATTAACTTTCACCTTCGAATTGCTTTTCTAACTAAAACTATTCGAATATATATTCGAATTTCGAATATTCCTTGCCAGCCCTAATGCGCAGTACACGAATCCAAACCAATAACCGTGCACAAGGCGGCACCAAGCGGATTGTAACCGGCTCAAGCCAGGGGTTGCAATCGGATTCGCGAAACCAATCCCTATACGATCCTTAGCCTGGGCACATGAAGTCGATACGATCCCAAACCATTTCCAATCGGATTCAACTCCTCCATGTGCACGCAGTGATAGATTGCAGACCACAGACTTTACAACGGACTTTAATTAATTTAGAGTAAGACTAGTTAACAGAATGCCAAAAAGCCAGTGAAACATAATAAATAGTCTGAGCTTGGAACTTAAGATGTGGTGCAAGGCCAGAGAGATGGAGATGATAGAACGCTAGAACATGATAAGTTAGGGTGCTTAAGCAACTTAAGGTGTGGAACATTAGATAATGATGAGTTGAGGTGCTTCGAAAACATGAGGTGTGGAACACTAGAACAAGATTAGTTGGGCTTCTCACAGAACTTGAGGCATGGAACACTAGAACATGATTAGTTAGGGTTCTTACAGAACTTGATGCATGGAACACTAGAACATGCTTAGTTAGGGTTCTTACAGGAGCTGAGGTATGGAACAATAGAACATGATTAGTTAGGCTTCTCACAGAACTTGAGGCATGGAACTCTAGAACATGATTAGTTAGGGTTTTTACAGAACTTGATGCATGGAACACTAGAACATGATTAGTTAGGGTTCTTACAGGACCTGAGGTGTGGAACACTAGAACATGATTAGTTAGGCTTCTCACGGAACTTGAGGCATGGGACACTAGAACATGATTAGCTGAGGTGCTTGTAGAACTTGAGGTATGGAACACTAGAACATGATTAGTTAGGCTTCTCACAGAACTTGAGGTATGGAACACTAGAACATGATTAGTTGGGGTTCTCACAGAACTTGGTGGGGAACACTAGAACATGATTAGTTGAGGTGCTTGTAGAACTCGGTGGGGAACACTACAACATGATTAGTGAGGGTTCTCACAGAACTCGGTGTGGAACATGGCGCCTGCGAGCAGTGCGAGTGGAATGAGATGGCGTAGGGTTCTACTCCGGGGACGGATGCAGGCAGGGCCCACAGCACCGGCACTGGCACACGCCCGGCAGACAGAGATGGATGGCACAACACGGGATGAAGGGAAAACAATAAAACGAGTGCAGGGGGGAGAAGAATGAAGGGAAAACAATAAACGAGTGCAGGGTAAACAGGCCGTGGGCTGGCTCATTAAATACACGCGCTCGCCCAGAGACAAGAGGGGACTGCATCAGATCTGTTCAGAGAGAGAGAGAGAGCGAGAGAGAGAAAGAGAGAGAGAAAGAGAACGAGAAAGAGGGAGATAAAGGAAGGGAGGAAAGAGAAAGATAGAGCCAGAGACGAAATAGGGGGAGAGAGAGATCTTATGGGTGAAACTTGTGAGAAGATTTTGCAATGTATTTCTTAATCTGTTTTCAAAATGATACATTTTTTTTAAATATGATTAAAAACCTGTGCAGGTACTGCACCCTTCCTGTAAAACAAATGGAACATAACACAGTCATGTACCAGACATTGTACAGAGGTAGTTTGCCCTTTGCCAGTAATGAAGTAAGGTGTTGCATGGTTCAGTGATCCCATCCCTCTAGTCAGCATATCATTACAGCCCGGAGTGCCAGTGCTGCAGCTCATTACTGAATACTGCAGCCAGAGCACAGACAGTGCTTTTAGAGGTCACCTGGTCAGTGCTGCGGACCGTGCTATATACACAATACAGCACCACCTCAAATCTCCTCACAGTATACCACAATACAGCACCTGAAATCACCTCACAGTACACCACACAGCACCTCAAATCACCTCACAGTATAACACACAGCACCTCAAATTACCTCAAAGTACACCACAATACAGCATCTCAAATCACCTCAGAGTACACCACACAGCACCTCAGAATGCTTTACAGATTACAACACAATACAGCACCACAAAACACCTTACAGATTGCAACAAAACACAACACCTCAAAACTTCTTACAGATTAAATCACAGCACAGCATCACCTCAAGATGCCTTACAGATTACACAATATACCACTATAAAACTCCTTACAAATTACATCACAACACGGCACCTCAAAACGCCTTACAGATTAAAACACAACACCTCAAAACTCCTTGCAGATTACAACACCACACAGCACCTCAAATCACCTCACAGTACAGCACCTCAGAAACACCCAACAATTTATAGCATCTGAGAAAGACCTCACAGATTACAGCACAATACAGCACCTCAAAACGCCTCAAATTACAACATAACACAGCACCTCAAAACTTCTCAGAGATTACAGCATCTCAGAAACAGATCACACTGATGGACAGAACAGCAATGACTGCGTCTGTAAGGTTGCTGGGTGCAACCACGAGTTCTGCTGATTGACTTGAATTAGATTACAGTCCTAAGTGGCTTTGGGCTCTTTTTCTGAGCTTTCAGATAAAATTAAGAGAACGTCAACACAAACTAGACTGGATTCTGAAATAATTAGCCTTGTTCGATCTGTCAGTGTTTTGTCTTTGTTACACGAGAGGAGTGTCTGGATGGATCAAAGATGATTCTCTGCATGCAGGCTGTGGATTTCAAAAGGGGCTGTTGACCGTCGGCTGCTCTGATGTAAGCCTCCGAATGGCCTTGGCAGGTCTGATGTGCCAGACCGTGTCTGACAGACTAGGCAGGGGAGAAAAACTGATCAGCACTTTCAGAGGTGATGGTACAGCATGGACAGACAGCAAAGGGGGTATGACTCAGCTCCAGTTGTAACGTAAACCTTCAAAGTCTGACAGCAAGATCAAGACTCACATCATAGCTGAAAATCGTTGCTGTGTCTGTCTGGCATTTGTCATCTGTATTTGGAGTTTATTTCACATATATCTCACTGGTAGTATCTCTTTTTTCAAACTCTGTTTTTATTTTCTTGTAATGACATGACATGAAATGGCAGAGAATAAAAGAGTTCAAAACGAAACGTTCAAAGTGTTTTGAAAAAAATATTTTGGCATACAGATTGGGATTGCTGGAAAAAGTTTAAAAAATGTAGGAAGCACATTCATTTTAACTGAATTTACATGGCCCATAAGGGAGAGAGGACCAGTGGACAAGGTCATGTTTACTGCGCTCTGGGATAGATATGAAATTCTTTTTATACGTCTCTGAAAATGTTCTACTGATTGTAACTCTAAGATAACTAAACTTGTCCTGAGCTAGTTTAAAGGGAGAGGTGGATTGGGGGGAGGACCTCCATTGCAATGTTTAAAGGGAACTCTTGCTAATGTTAAGTTTGTAGCCAGACACAAGGCCAAATAGCTGGATGAATGATTGAAGGATTCAAGGAAGTGATGTGGCTGGTTAGAGAGGTAGAGAATTAGCAGAAGAGATTCAATTATCTGCATATCACCTATTATCAACCACTTCCCTGCTGTTCCACTTAAAACAATGCTTCACCTAATGAAAAAGAAGTTATCACAGTGAAATGACAGCAAGTCAGCTCCCATAAACTTTTGGTTTGAGGAAGTGAACTTATAACGTTTATTTTCAAACTGACTGTCTCTCACCACCAGGTCGATAATAGACTTGTTTACGCTACATCATATGTAAAGAGAGATTTTTTTGCTCTAATCTCCCCCTACTGATACCAGAAATACTGTCATCTGTGCATAGATTAGAGAACAGTAGAGAATTCTTAAGCAATAAATCTCTCACCAAAGCCAAATCTACACAGGGTGGCAAAAAGGAAGTCCCACTCCACACAATCACGATCACGTTACTAAGCCAGGGAGAAACGACAACCAGGTGACACATACGGTTTGTCGTTCTTCTTCTTACTTTCTTTTTTTCTCTTTTCTCTCTCTTTCAGTCTGTCTCTCTCTCTCGCACTCGCACACACACAGACACACACACACACACACACACACAGCTACCACATAGTTGGATCGAACTACTCTCACACACATACAGACACACAGAAACACATATACATGCACGCATGCCAATATGCGCGTGCACATACACACACACACACACACACACACACACACACACACACACACACACACACACACACACACACACACACACAGTAATTGAGACGGGAAGAACTTGGATGATGTGTGTAAGAGGGTAAATAGAGCACAACGCAGGCCTTTTCTCTTGACAGAACTCCTCCAGCAAAGCACTAGAGGACAATCCAGAAATGAGCTTTGCTGAAATTACATCAAGCAAGGGGGATAGGAAAATGTGGTATCACCGAAATAATAACAGCATAAAACACTATCACAAACACAAGTATACACACACATACACAATCACACTTACAGACAAACACACATGGATATACACACACACACACACACACACACACACACACACACACACACACACACACACACACACACACACACACACACACACACACACACACACACCACTTACAAAGTAAACAGAAATTGCAAACATATATTTGCTAAAAGCATAAGGTAACTACATACACTCACACTCTCTCTCTCACAAATACACTCAGACAGGAAGGGACTGGAGGTGCTGTGGATCTGCTGACAGCGTAATTGCAAAAAGCAAACAAAGGCACCAAACTAGTCCCGAGGGACCAGCAGGCCCGTCTCTGTGAGAGAGAAGCCCACTGAGAGCAGCACAATCTGAGGGAGCTGCCAACACAAGTCCCCCCTCTCTCCAGCACCACTACCACCACGATCTCACCTCTACACAAAGCCAGTGTGTTTACAGATATGACAACATGACTCCCATGACTCCTGGGAAGAGAGTGAAGAAAGAGTGGAGAGGAAGAGAGAAAGAGAGTGTGAAAAAGAACAAGAGCGAGAGGGACAGAAAGGAAGAGCGAGCCAGACGAGGAGGAGGAGGAGTGTGTACACACACACACACACACACACACACACACACACACACACACACACACACACACACACACACACATACAAATATACACTCTCGTATTCCAATACACACACATACACAATGACCTGCAAAGATGCATAGTCCAACTGACACACAGCATTATGTCGTTGGCATGGCAACAGATAGAGAGGATGCACGCAATGATAAAAGAGAATGCCAAAGGCAAGACAGGCAGGAGAAAGACAGAAAGAGAAGTGAGAAAGAAGAAAACAGAAAAAGGAAAAGAAGAAAAACAGATAGAGAGAGAAACGTTTGACGTTTAAAAAGCTTTATTGAACTATTAAATGATCCAAGCCTTCCCTACATGGCTAGGTTGTAGTACATCACAGTAAAAAAAAACACACACAAAAATGTATTACTTCCTTGTAAACAGTTCAATATTATCTGTTACCTGCAAGCAAGTATATTGAACAGTAATTCTCAAGATGGGGGGAGAGAAAAAAAGAGACAGCGAGAGAGAAAGGTAGAAAGAAGGGAGGAGAGAGAGAGGGAGCGAGACAAATAGAGAGAGAGAAAGAGAGAGAGAGAGAGAGAGGGAGAGAGAGATGATGATGATGATGATGATGATGAAGGAGCTGTGGCCAGAAACAAGTGAAAAGGTAAGTGATAAAGGCTAAATGATAAATGGGGAGGATGAGGATGGCTGAAGCTGTCGATGAAGAGCAGAGGAGACGCACACCAGCTACTACACCTAACACATGCATTAAAACACAAACCAACATACCACACACATGCACACACACATGCACACACACAGAAGCACACACGCCCACACCCACACACACACACACACACACACACACACACACACACACACACACGTGCACACACACACACACACACACACACACACACACACACACACATACACACACACACTCCTGAGAAGCTCTGAAAGCAGAATGTCTTGAGCAGGCTGCAACTGTGTTGCTTTATGCGTGTGTTTAGGCACTACATCATCTTTATCACAGCCTAAAATAAACCAGTGAGAGGGAAAGAAATAAAATGATAATGCCTCGTGAAAACATATCTACGAAACTCTGTTCTGTTGTGGTAGGGAGAGCTTCATCATGTGTAATCACAGGTTGGGATAAAACACAGAGACAATGAGGCCAAAGCATGCTGTGCTGTGATGACAGGTGTCAGACGCCTCAAGTACATCTACTGGGGGATGCTGACAGGCTCCTAATTAAATCTAGGGAACATGTTCCGTTGGCCGACCTCAGGGAACATGTTTAGTTGGACGACCTCAGCAGGTCTCTGTGCCTGTGGCAAAACTGTTCTAGCCTGATAAACCAGCCCCTTGTACTTACTTTCATTTTTTACAGAGGGTCTGGCCTTGCTGCTCAAGTTTAAAACAAGTGGCTCTAACCTTTACCCAAACGCTAACGTCTGGTCGTCACGTATGCAATTAGCCTACCTACGCACTACACTTCAAATGTAGCATACAAAGTCCACGTCATCGCTTACGAACACTCCCTCTGTTCGCTAATTGGCTCTGACTCGCTTGGTCTAAATACATGAATGTCAACGGCAGCAAGGCCAGACCCTCTGTACAAAATGAAATGAAGTACGGTTGGTTTACCAGGCTAACACTGTTCTATTCGGATAGTCTTTTTTTGAGCAGGAATGTTTCTGGCTGAATAAAATGATCCTGGTACCTAAGTGGAGGCCATGTGACAAGTGTGAATCCTCTACTACACACACTTTGGAAAAACGGTGCTTCAAAATCTCTTTTCAAATCTCTTTCAGCATCAGGTACAGCCCATCATCCTTTATAGCAGACGAGCAAATAGTGATGCACCAGAATTTCCTGTGGCAATAATGACAATGGATTAACATGACAATTGTGTTAATAATGCTTTTTTTCACAAGTACTTCATGTAAAAGAGAAGAGTCAAAATAAGTGTAGTCAGAGTCTCTCAGCCCCTCTTCTCTATCCCCAAGTCCTAATGGATTCATATTCACAACCTACCTTGACCTTGTGGTTTTCATCAAGGTCAAAGAAAAGTGGCTGTAGGAGGGCAGACTATTGCTATGCAGACTATTGCTATGCAGCATTCACTTCTCCTGGGGGGGGTGTTTAGCTATCAAATTAAGTCAGAACTGGAATAATTCATTAACATGAATTCAAATCTATTGTAGTAATTGCAATACACTTGTTGATGAAAATATTTATAGTTTCTTCAGTAGCAGAGCTTGGGGGAACCTGTTGTCATGGTAACGACCATCACCAGCACTCGAACACCAACATTACATAGTTGGTGCGGCCTTGAATGAGAGTTCACCTTCACCTCCACCTCTGTGGAGAGGGAGGCAGCGAGATGAAAGAAAGCATGCTGCCCTCCAGTTCCAACACCTACCCCCGCAGCAAACCACAGTCATCTCCATTCTCCGCCTAACCATCCATTTCCCTTGATGAATTACCTCCCTACCCTTCTGAAAGTCTGACTAAGCTTCTCATAATGTCTCGTAATGGATTCACAAATGTCTCGTAATATAAGAGCCCCACTGCTTCATTTTGAAGGGAGAGTGACACCACTGATCACCTCTATTAGAAACTTTACCACTTACTCTGTGTTGACTAAATCAGGTTTATGCCTAATCCGCCATCTTGGAATACTCTTCCGCATACAGTGAATGTAACTCTGCTACCCCAGAACAGGCGCTGTGTCATTGTGGCATGTGTCATAAATATGAGTCTTCATCACTTACTCTCTTCCACTTCCTCTCCTCCTTCTCTGAGGGTAAACCCATCTGTAGAGACCAGTGAATGAGGGAATAGCTGCCAATGCTTTTACCTCTGCTACATGTCCCTCTTTCTTTCTGTCTTTCTTTCTTTGTATAGCCTGCAGTCTTTCTTTCTCTCTCTCTCTCTCTCTCTCTCTCTCTCTCTCTCTTTCTGTCTCTACAGACACTTCCTCTGCAGCGAAATAAGTCTCAGGACAGTGATTGTTGTGTTTTTCATTCTCCTGCTCTGCTACTCCACTTTTTTCTTACTCTTTCCCTGTCGGTATGCTTCCTTCACTCCCTCATATCTTTTTGTCAGCAGAGAATAGCTGTGGTGGAAAGCTCAAGCTCTCAAGGCATTGCTGCTCTCTCTCTCTCTCTCTCTCTCACTCTCTCTCTCTCTATCTCCAAAGGCTTAACTCCAACCATTTAGTGTCATTTCCATCTTCTCTGCTAACCTCTGCTACCAGCACGTACGTCTTGCCATCATGTCGAGCTACTAATGCACTCCCATGATGCAGCTGATCACGCTACACCTGAGCGATCGTCTCTGACAGGCGAGGGGGCCTCAGGCGACAACACCAGAGGCGTCACATGACTCCAGAGATCGCCACGGAGACTTGCCGACATCATGCACCATAATGTTTCAACAATCACAGCCAATCAACCGTCACATCTAAGACAAACCGCAGGGGATTGGAGAGATACACTCCGCAATTAGGACAGAGAGAGAGAGATGGAGCTGGAGGGAGTGGAAGAGAAGAAAAACTAGAAGGGGGGGGAATATAAAAAATAGGGAGGTGGAGAGGGGGATGAGCCAGGCAGGAATGGAGAAATGGGCACAATGGAGAGAGGGAGATATATATATATGTAAGAACATTTTATATGATTACATTACACTTAGCTGACGCTCTTATCCAGACCGACTTACAGTTATTTACAGGGTTTCAGTTACAGTTCCTGGAGCAGTGTGAGGTTAGATGCCTTGCTCAGGGGCTTTTCAGCCATGGGTAGGGTGGGATTTGAACCTGCGACTCTCTGATCCCAAAACCAAATCTGTAACCACTAGACCACAGCTGCCCTATAATATAGCGCAAAATATTTAACAGTGTAATGCAGCCTATTGTTATATGGAAGTGATATCTGTGGTCTACTCAGCATGCATGACAAAGTGTGACAAACACCCAACTAAAGCCCTACATGCAGAAATCTGCCTACCCTACATATACTACTAAAACCTCAAACACACCCAACAAAGCCTAAGCATGTAGGGCAGAAGTAGGCTTTTCCCATTCGGAAACCAATTTTTAAATTCATGAAGCATCTCAGGGCTGGTCCCAAAAATATTCCACAGTGTGAGGAGGCATTTAAAGCCAGGGAACTGAACCTTCTAGAAAGTCCCCGAAGCCACCTGGGACCGCAGCTAACTAAGCTAATAAGAGAGACTAACACACGACAAGCTCAGCCGTAGGCTGGAGTCATTCCCCAATCAAGAAAGCTATTTGGATCACGGGGCAAACCAAATTACCATCTAAAGGAGAATGATCGCCTATTTGAACCTTAAAAAAGAGAAGAGTGTCTTCTCCCACACTGTGCACAATATCAAGATTATAGGCAGAATGACATATATTCCAAATATAGTCATATATATTCCTGAATGCCAATGAAAAAATGGCAATACTTCATAAAAAAGCATAGTTCAGCAGGTCACTGTTTTAAAACATGATGATGTGAAGGACACACAAGTACTTTAAAGTACACTAACACACACACCACCCACATGCACACTCCCATGCAACACAAGTGCACATTCATGTAAACGCACTTATACACCATCAACATGCGGACACACAACATGCAAACACACACACACACGCAAACACACACACACACAGTTTTCTCCCTCTTGAAATTGTTACTGTTGCTATTTGAATTTAATTTATATTCACAATACTGTTTATATTCTTACAGCAATTTTACAATCCTGTTGCTTTGCTTTTGGCGAAAGAAAGAGAGAGAGCGAGGAAGAGTGAGCAGAAGTAAGAGATGGAAAGAGATTAAAGAAGAGAGAAAGAGAGAGAGAGAGAGAGACACAGAGACAGAGAGAGCAAGAGAGAGACAGAGAGAGCGAGAGAGAGAGAGAGAGAGAAAACAGCAATGCCTTGAGAGAAAGAAAGAAAGAAAGAAAGAAAGAAAGAAAGAAAGAATGAAAAAAGAAAGAAAGAGGGACATGTAGCAGAAGTAAAAGCATTGGCAGCTATTCCCACATTCACTGGTCTCTACAGATGGGCGTACCCTCTGAGAAGGAGGAGAGGAAGTGGAAGAGAGTCCTAAGACTCATATTTATGACACATGAGCGCCTGCTCTGGGGTAGCAGAGTTACATTCACTGTATGCGGAAGAGTATTCCAAGATGGCGGATTAGGCATAAACCTGCCCTGCGTCCGAAACCTTAGTAGGCACTGCGTTCTATGCAGTGCTTACCACTCGACCGTTACAGTAGTAGCTTCTACGTAGCAAACTAGCCAGTAGCAGGTACAATTCGGACGTACTACGACATCGACGTCTTGCCCGTCCTCTGACCCGGATGTTTACATTAACGTCATGATTTTGCCAGCTTGTAGTAAACGGTTAGCTGCATTTTATCAGACATTTATGTGCATTTGTGACGTGAACAACTATTTACATGGCTTTTATTTACTGAAGTGCACATTTGTACACTGTCAGACAAGCGACCGGAGTCTCCGCCATCTTGGTTACTTTTAACGAGCGGGAAGTTTTTGGTTCTTCTTCTACGGTTTTCAACCTCCCGGTGACTTCTGGGATAGCGTAGTGTAGTTCGCTTGCACACTGCAAAATACTACCAGAAATAGCAAGCCATCCGGGTACTTTTGGCCCGGCTTCGCCTACTACTGAAAGCTTACTAAGGTATTCGGATGTTCTAGGTCGTGGCTTCCTCATTTTTGGCTACTATGCAGGCGGCTAGTAAGGGTATTCGGATGCAGGGCTGGTTTAGTCAACACAGAGTAAGTGGTACAGTTTCTAATAGAGGCGATCAGTGGTGTCACTCTCCCTTTATAATGAAGCAGTGGGGCTCTTCTAGTCTGAGAAATAGTACTTATCCTGATTTAACTAAACCAGGCTTCTGTCATTAATCCACAGTTTGCAAATACCTGAGATTCCACTTTCTGTTTGTTGTGTGTATTTGTGTTGTGTGCATGTTTGTGTTTGTGCTCGTGTCATTGTTTTGGTCTTGTTTATGTGTATTCATGTATGTGGTGATGTTTTGTTTAGGTCTGTGTTTATGTTAGTGTTTGTGTTTATGTCTGTGTTTTTGTTTATTTGTTTTCATGTGTGTGTGGGATGTGTAACATCTATAGATTGTCCTTCTCAGGGTAAGATGGGCTGAGGATATTTCCAAATGAGGTTACTAATCTTCAGTAACTATGTGTCAGTGAATGAGTGTCAGTGACTGTGTGTGTCAGTAAAATTGTGTGTGTCAATGAGTGTGTGTGTGTGTTGGTAAATGTGTGTGTTAGTATATGTGCATGTCAGTTAATGTGTGTGTACCCAGTACACGTGTGTAAGTAAATGTGTTGTGTTTGGAGTTTTGTTTTAGGCTCTGGTGCATAGAGGGAGGGAAAAAGCATTCCCCTGTGTAAAACTCATCTATTGCTACAAACACATTTTCTATTGCCTTCATTCATTGTTTGTCATTCTTGTCCCTCTCTATTCCTCTCCATTCTTTCACTCGCTCTCCTTTCTCTCTCACATTCGCTCTCTTTTCTTCTACATCTCACCGTTCTTCGCTCTGCCAGCCCCCAGGTATGATCTGTCTCTTTCCATACCTCTTAATGGTGCCACACAGACGTGGTAAACACACACACACACAAACACACACATAATGTGCGTGCACAGACACACACACCTGACTCAGTCACAGACACACACACACACGTTCACAAACTCTTGCCCGTGGGCCATATGTCTCCTGCCATCCTTGACAGACACACACACACACACACACACACACACACTCACACACACAAGCCACACACGCACAAAGATACACACCTGGACATGCACACACACTCACAAGTCGTACATCTTTACAGAGGAATAGTGAGTGGGAGTGAAGTAATCTTTCAGTTAACACAGAACCTGTCTCAAACGCAGCTGAGCAAAGCTGAAGAGCCACAGTAAAGACTTACAAGCTCTTACAAATGAGTGTGTGCCCCAGTTATACTTACAAAAACACAGACACACACTCTCATACACACACACCCTGGTTACAATCAGAGGATTTTACCAACACGATGCTGTCATAGGACACTGATGCAGGAATTAAGGTTTCCAAGGTAGGTAAAACTGAATTAAATCTACATAGTGATATCTGAATAAGTCCCTATAAAAAGTTGAAACCTGACAGGAGTTTATTTTCTTCCAAAACAATATTCCTGCCTTCCAAATACAGTATGATTTTAACACTCTATTATAACACAATGAAGCAATTTTACAATGGGCTGTGAAGAGAAAGGATTGCTGAATAAGACCTGCAAAGCATCACTGCACGCGAGGACAGCTCTGGCAATAAAACTGCTTTATGCATGAGGGAAGAGCTGTGCAGGTAGAGGAAGTGGCAGAGCAAGAAAGAGCTTAAAGAGGAGACAGCAGGAGAGGCAGTGCCTGGGCTTAGGGGAGATAGAATAAGACGAGGAGACACAACAGACTTCTTTGAGAGAGATAGAGAGAGAGAGAGAGAGAGAGAGAGAGAGAGAGAGAGAGAGAGAGAGAGAGAGAGAGAGAGAGAGAGAAAGAAATAAAATAGAATGGAAACAAAAACAGCAAAATACTACCTCCCTTTCTCTCCTTCCACCCTGAACATTTGTAACTGAGAACCAAAACAACAACAAAAACAACTTAATCAACAAGTTGTTTAATAACACGTAGAGAGCAAACCTGAAAGCAGAGAAAGGATAAAAGACAGAATTAAAAGGACAGAGGAGAAAAGACAGGAGAAGAAAAGAAAAGGAGAGAAGAAGAGAGAGGACTTGTTCATGGATGACTGCAGCACAAGGGCTCAGGGAACGATGCTGTAACGCAGACGACTTATAATTACAGAGAGAAAGAGAAAGAGAGAGAGAAATGAGAGCTGGTGGGGGGAGGAGGAGGTGGAGAGAAAGAGAGGGAGAAAGAGACCGGGTTGGGAGGGAAGGAGAAGGAGAGAAAGAGAGGGAGAATGAGAGCAGGTTGGGAGGGAAGGAGAGAAAGAGAGGGAGAATGAGAGCTAGTGGGAGGAGGAGGAAGAGAGAAGGAGAGGGAGAATGAGAGCTAGTGGGAGGAGGAGGAAGAGGAGACAGTGTGGAAGGAGAGAAAGTGAATGACAGGAAAGGAGGGAGTTATACAGCCAAGAGAGAAGAATGGAGCGAGGAGTAAAGACAAAAGACTTAAAGATAGTAAAAGAGAGAGAAAAAAAGATGAGACAGAGAGAGAGAGAGAGAAAGAAAGAGAGAGAGAGAGAGCAAGAGAGAGAGCAAAAGAGAGATAAACCAAGGGAACAACTGAGCTCAAATTCATGTTCAGATGAAAAATGTAATTAATTGGCTTGTGGAGTAAGGCTGAGGAATTATACTCCTCCCTAGCCCATAATACTCACACTTCTCAGGTGCAGGCAACCGCCAAGCACACAATGGAGAGAAGCACATAAAAATGGAGAGAATGAGGGAGAGAGAGAGGCCGAGAGAAAGAAGGATAGAGAGGTTTAACACATGCTTATGAGCAATATGCAACACCTACACAACTACATAATTGTGGAGGTTATTGAGAAAGTTATTTAAGAGGTTTTTAACGACCCTTCAAGGGGACACAGTGTCACTGCAGTGGCAAAGAAAGTACACCATGCATCACTTCGCAGCCTGTGAAGGACACTTCCCAGAACCCTCTGTGGAGGTTGTCACTGAAAGTGTATGACTGGTGACAACTTATTGCATAATAAATCACTAAAGTATGAATGTGTGTGTGTGTGTTTGTCTATAATGCAGTCTAACGACTGGTAGTGACAGGTGTGTGTAGGCCTGTCACGATAACAAATTTTGCTAGCCGATAAACTGTCCCAGAAATTGTTGCAATAAACAACAATGTTGTCTGTTTCAACTAATATCATCATAATGGTATAATAATGCAAGCACACCCTTTCAAAGATCAATACATTTTCATTTCTAAGAAATATTTAACACTGGAACTGGAACAGATAAAACACACACACAAAAAAACAAAACAATATATAAAATGGATTATCAAGTTTCTGTACACAGAATTTTGCCAAGGTTGTGGTCCGCTGTGTTGTTTGCTACAAAGCGGCAGAAACCACTT
>CM050214.1:17047706-17050206 GCA_027475355.1 Coilia nasus
CTGTGACGCAGTGGCAGTAAAGCAGCTTATCTAAAAGATGCCACACACAGCAGGGGCACAGGAAACAGCATGAGTGCCATAGGTGCACCAAAATATAATCAGGGCTGATAGTACAAAAACATCCTGAGCCTGAACTTTTACTACACTCGGTCTAACTAAGTACTTTTTGGAATAAGATAAACCTAACTAACTTTGGTTGACAGTAAAAGCTGGGTTCCTTATTAGACCTCTCTGGGTGAAAACATCTCAGCATTGACAAACTTTTGCTATTGGATATTCTTGGTGTAGACCTATACTTTTTTTCTCACAGACAAACACAGCCAAGCCTGAAATCAGGCACGGTGCCTGAATACTATCAGCCCTGTATAATGTACAGTAGGTACAATTACACCTCACATACGAGACACCAACATATAATATAGGAACAACTACTCCGCACCTGGTGACACCATAATATATGCAGGGGCAAATGGGTCTTAATTAATCAGTCTTATTAGATCAGTCTCATATCAGTCTTACAAAATATTATAATGCTTAATAATAAACACTTAATTAATGGTAAATATCTTTTGATGAAGGCAAGTGAGAATCTTTCTTGGCAGTGGCTCTCAGATTATTGCAGCAAAAACAAACAAACACAGTTTATGCCAAAAGGTATAGTTTACAGATTCACAAACAGACACACACACACACACACAAACACAATACCTCGCTCCAAACACTGCTACTTTTTCATTTTCTCTTCCTTCTGCAAACAAGCACACACTCTCTCTCTCTCTTTCTGTCTCTCTCTCTCTCTAGTTTTTCTATAGTTTGAGCAAACACCACAGGCTTGACTATTTAGGCAGGAGAGACTGGCAGAATAAATTTAGCTATGTTAACTGAAAAATGCCTTTCCATCTGAGGTCTGAGTACCTTTCCTAGCTAGAATATATAACCTCATAATGACAACATATTAGCCGCACTGTTAAGATGCATTGATTGTTTTGTTAAGATGTAATAGTTGTTTTGCTGAGCTCTACTAACTGTGTTATTAAGCTGTATTAGCTGTATTATAAAGATGTATTAACTGTATCAAACGATGTATTTGCAGTCACTAAAAAAAAATTACCTATTATATTGAGAGGTATTAGCAGTTGCTAAGATGTTTTGGCTATGACATTAACATGTGCTAGCTATTGCTAAGAGGCATTAGCCACTGTGGCTATATTACCATTCAACATCACTGGTCATTGGCCCAGGCTTTGCTAATACTCATGTTAGTATTATGCCTTACTTTAAATATTTATAACTCCCTTTCCAGCATCCTATTAATGACAGTGGTACGACAATTTTATTGGCCATTTGCTATGAGGCTGGAATGTTTCAATTATTTCAAATATAGCATACTGACAGAATACTTTAAATGTAGCTTTTTCCACTCCACTAAAACTATGCTAAGCGGGAAGCATGAATATTTAAAATAAATGTGATGAAATTTTAAAAAGCTCTTGAGGCTGCTGAATGTGAGTGATGGAGGATGTGAAATGTGCATCTCCATTACACCTGCACGCATTAAAGTGCAAAGCTATGCATAGCAGTGGAGTGACATGTAATTCTGAGATCCATCATCTGCACTAATAATCCAATTTCTATTGATTTTTTAATAAGCTAGAGCTTGTAATAAACGACATAACAAGACTGTACTTCTATTTCTGTGGAAAGGTGCACAAATACACTCTCACACACGCACACATACACACACATGCAATCACAATGCTTATCACAAATGTGAACATATTTTAAAGTAAGTGCAAACAGTAATCTCTCAAACACACACACCCACACAATCTAAAAGACATGATTTATCCTACAAACAATCAACTGAAAACGCATGCAACTTAAAGCATGCTGTAAATATTTACATCAAATGCATTATTTAACTGCCTGTTCAGAAACCATGAGGCTGTCTATGCCAGTGGGCACTGTCTTAAATACTCCAACTAATAGCATTCTCATCGCCATGGCAACTACATTAGCCTTAAGGACTGCAGCGAGGCAGGCATGAGGAGTATAAGCAGAGAGCCAGAAAGATAACAAAATGACTACAGCTCAGAGACAGGAGGGGCAGCAGAAAGACAGCAAACATTTGAGCCAAAGTTTAAAGGGACACGCCACTGATTTTTAAATTAAATAAGCTTTTTAAATTAAATTAGGTAAACTAGCGCTACTTACGCTAAACCTGGCTAACTCTCGATGTGTCAAAATGCACAGAAAAGTAATGGGGGTATATTTGTCTCTGGGGCAGATGGCAGTCCATTTCCCAAAGAGGTGGCGTGTACCTTTAAGGCAGACGAGAGAGAGAAGAGCTAGGCGAGGAAAGCAAACGTTTAAAAGTGACTGTTCCTGAGAGGTGACAGTCAGTAAAGCCATTTGGAATACCCTAAAATTGGTACACAGCCCTCGGCCACTTCAAAGGACTTGTTTTAGACTCTGGGGAAGACGCACAGCATCGAAAGGT
>CM050214.1:17060206-17077706 GCA_027475355.1 Coilia nasus
AATTCAAACAATGCTAAGTCCTGGACTGATAATGATCTTGCT
Source organism: Coilia nasus (assembly GCA_027475355.1). Classification (NCBI taxonomy): domain Eukaryota; kingdom Metazoa; phylum Chordata; class Actinopteri; order Clupeiformes; family Engraulidae; genus Coilia; species Coilia nasus. The sequence goes on from CM050214.1 coordinate 17,060,249, forward strand.
TCCACGAATGCTGAATCAACCCTGATCCTGTTCCAAAACATCTGATGCCAGAATGATACCTGATCCTGTCTCCAAAAAATGCTAAATGCTGGATCAACCATAAACCCATTCCAAAAAAAATGCCTCACACCAGATCGATTTCTGATTCAGACCCAACAAAGTTGGATTGATTCCTGATCCTGTTCCAATGATGACTGACACTGGATCAATTCCTGATCCTGCCCCATTTGATGCTAAATGCTTGACCTACCCTTATCCTGTTCCAAATAAAGACAAATGCCAGACAGATTCTTGACCCTGTCTAACAAACATGAGATTTAGCATCCACTCAACAAAAGTTGCAAAAATGCTGGATTGACTCTGATGCCCAAAAAACTAACAGCCATCTCCATGCCTAGTCACAGGTACACCTGCCCTTCACCTTAACGCCGCCTTCGGGCCGAAGTAGCCCCTCTTGGCTGGAGATTTTTGTGAGGCCAGGAATCGCCCTCAGCCCGCCTTTGGTGCCAACTAGCGTCTGGGCGTGACAGTTGGAAAGCATTGGGTGTGGCATGCCTGTGTTAGACCAGTTTTGGCCCAATGGTCTGAAACTGGCTAATTTGGCACTGATCTGGGCCTGACCTGGCTGAAGTATGGGCCTGACCTGGCTAACCTTTACTCGGTCTGTTAAACACAATGCCCAACAATGGCCCAGTTGTACAAATACAGAAGAGGTCTGGCTTGGACTGGACTGGGTCAGGAGCTCATCTGGTCCTTCTTTAACGCATCTGTTCCTCTCCTGGGTCAATCCTCATAACACACATCCATTTTTTCTTTTTCTCCTCACTTCCAGCTCTTCTCCATCTTTCTCTGGTCTGTCCTGTGGCAAGCCTTACATGTCTTTGACTTCTCTGCCTCTCCCATCTCCTTGTTCACACCTCTCTCTTCTCTACAGTGTACTGTTACACATGCCAGTCATGCACGGCGAAAACTCACCAGGTCTCGAGCACTGGGAACGTCTTTCCTCGAGTGGCTTACTGAACCTAAGTGCATGCTTCGATTTTTTTTCCCCCTTTCTCCTCCAGCACTTCACACGTCTCCATCTTATCTACCGCATTTCCTCTCTGCCATCTTTTTTTTTTATCTCTCTGCATTTTAACTTTGCATGTGTGGTTTTCTTCATGCTGTCGTGTTGAGCCTATGAAACATTCCCAGGGCTCCATGGAGGAGGCATGGGGGACTGGAAAATGGAAATATGCTCTTACAGCTGAACACAAACGGATTTGCTAAAAAGTATCAGAACCACTTTGCAATGCTGTTAGATACTCGAGCTGTTCCTTGTACTTGGGCACCCAGGACCGCACATCTAGTAGGTGCATAAAAAGCAGCATTATGTGTGCCAGTCACACATAGCCAAAGTTTCCTTCCTCTCTAAAACTAACTGAAAATGGACTGATATCCTAGACAGACCCTTGAAGGTAATGTTGGCCAACAACACCATTAAGCCTGACCCCATAATAATGCATGTCATCTGGGCATCAGAAATGCCTCATGTACATTTACATTAACCTTCTGTCGGTCTGTAACTGCAGTGTACTGTATGCCTGGAGGCTCGTTTGTTTGTTTGTTCGGAGAGTATGGCTGCTTGTTTGTTTACCTACCCCAGCCTCTTCACCACAGCACAGCACAACACACTCCCCACTCATGAGTTGATATAATGGATGGGACAGAGTGTGGTGGATTGATCTAAATTATGATATTATGATGGCACCCCCCCTCAGTCATACTTAATGGGTTCCATTGCAAATTCCTTTATAGAATCATGATATCTGCTGATTCGTTGAAGAAAATGTGTGTGTGTATATGTGTGTGTGTGTGTGTGTGTGTGTGTGTGTGTATGTGTGTGTGTGTGTGTGTGTGTATGTGTGTGTGTGTGTGTGTGTGTATGTGTGGGGGTGGATAAGTAAGTCAGTCAGTGCTTGGAGGAGGGGAGAAGAGAGAGAGTGTGTGTGTGTGAGTCAGTGAGTGAGAGAGGGTGTGTGTGTCTGAGTGTGTGAATCAATATATCTAGGACAAACAAAGGAGTAATTGGACTTTGTTTTGGATATGTGTAATGTGAGAGTGGATACTCTTGGCGGAGATGAAGTATTTGTGTGTAAATTGTATTGAGCATGCATATGAATTTTTGCACTTGTGTATGTGTGTTTAGGGTTAGAGTTTGGAATGGATATGTGCATTTATGTGTGCAAGTGTGTATGTGTGCAATTTTGGGTGAATTTCTGTGTCTGAAGTGTGAACGTGTGTGTGTATGAGTGTATGTGTGTGTTTTGGTGAATTATTAGAACAGTGAATGTTTGTATGTGTTTGTGTGTGCATGTGCGTGTGTGCGCACACAATTTTGTGTGCTGTCTGTAATGATTTGTTTTTATATTGTGATTGTCTGTTATCCTTTTTTATTTGTCTGTTCTGTGTTGACTTGATTGTTCTTTGTACTTTGTGGGGATGGACCTTGAGTCTGGAATAAAGCATCAATCAATCAATCTTGCGTGTGTGTGTGTGTAGGGGATTCACTTGGCTTCACTCACATCGTCTCATCGTTGAGGAACTCCAGCTTGCCGGCGACCTCCTCGTAGTCCTCCCTGGCCTTGGCGGTGCCCTCCTGGGTGTGGTAGGGGATGGCCACCTTGCCCCGCGCGCCGGACGTGCGGTGCACCTTCACCTGCATGGTGCCCACGCTCTCACTCACCCGCGTGGAGGCGCTCTCGAAGGTGAAGATGCCGGCGTGGTCGTCGTCGTAGATGGTGACGGTGGCGGTGTGGGCGTTGCCCAGGGCGGCCTTGGGCGGCACGGGGGACGAGGAGAGGGCCGTGAGGCCCAGCAGGCTGCCGCCGGGGGCGACGGCGGACGGATCCAGCACGGACACCTCGGCACGGTGGGCCACCCGGGGGTTGCTCAGGTGCACGTAGAAGTGCTCGTCCTCCTCGAAGATGTCGTCGTCGATTACGCCCACGGTGAACTCCTTCAGTGTCTCGCCGGGCTTGAACACCAGCGTGCCCTCAGCAAACTCATAGTCTGAGCCCGCGTTGGCAGTGGCGTCTTCAGTACGGTAGTCCACCTGGGACAAAAACACAAAAAGCACAAACGTACAGTAGTCCATCTAGGAAAAGAGGGACAAACATATGGTAGCCCATCTAGGACACATAAAATCTTAAAAAAAAAAAAACTTTGCAATAAGTAAACTTTGATGCTGTAAAGGCAAAGGAATTTCGTTTAGCTTCACAGAACACTGAAGATAACAAAAACTATGAAACCTGTAGAAAAGTGCATCTAATTTTAGAAGCTTTCATCATTCTGAGTTTGAGTGACACTACAACACAGCATCATGCTGCCTCGGTCAGCTAACCCTTTTTTCCACTCTAATTACTTATTGATTAACAAGTAAATCACTCCCAAGTTCTGCAAAATGATTAATCATACAGCGATGTTGAATTGCAAGTTATCAGTTCCAGGGCCCCGGCCAGCACTCTGGCGCCTGTGGCTTATTAGACGAGTGCTGGGCCCGAGGAGGTGTAATCCTGCATATCAGTCAGTAACAGGTCGATTACACTGACAGGATTATTTACACAATCGATCCACGCAAGACCACCATGCCAAAGCAAGGGACTTCTGGAAGGTGTGTGTGTGAGTGTGTGAATGATATACATTCATCTGATCCTTTAATTTTGTGTGTTTTATAGCAACTGTGCAAAATACTAAGAAAATCAGATGTTTAAAAAACAGGACCGAAGAACGTATGGCTCGCCTAGTTATACAAGTGCTGAATTGTTAAAAAAGTAACAAACTAAAATCTAAAGCAGATTAACCAGAGAGCATTTAGAATTCAGAAAAATATAATTCAAATATACTGCCCATTTGCCTCTATTGTTCTCTGTATAGGTAATATGTTCTTTACACTGATGGTGTAAATAATTATGTAATACAGCCCAATGCATTTGTGTTGTCGTTGTTGATATTCCGTTCCGTTCTGTTAAGTGAACGGACTACTTGTGGAGTGATACAAAAGAAGCACAAAACCCATTGCCATTGACAGCGGCCATTGTACTTTTTTAGCAGTCATTATATAAAAATATTTGACCGTAGAACGTTTGACAAGTGGATTAATACAGGTCAGACTGCCGACATCCCAACTCTTCCCGACCTCTGAAAGTCTCCAAGCATTTCAAAAGTGACTCCTAGATGCTTGCAAGTCATACAAAATCTCCTGTAATGCGCGCAAATTTCTTTAGCTAATTAGGACAAGTGACAGAGACAGGTGGAGTGGGAGACAGGAAGAGTGACAGTCCCGTGTATTTTTTTTTTGCAGACGTGATAGATGATCTCGGTCTCTCTTATCAGGCTCTCATTCGGTTTTTGACTTTTTTTTCCTTTGCGTGTTCACAGGGGGCGTGGTGCATTGTTGACCTCCCTTAAATGAGTTTCTGCAGGTTGGGATGTCTGGGATTAGGTCAGACAGGTTCTGCCGAAAACACCTGGGCTACCTGTCGTGTCAGCTATCTACACAGTGTGACGACAAAGACTGTGCTTCACACACACACACACACACACACACACACACACACACACACACACACACACACACACACACACACACACACCCGTGAATGATGTAAGAGAAGGTAAGACTTGAAAGAGAATGTGGAATGGAGAACGTGGGACATGGATGATAGAACACAGAATACCAATGAAGCCAGAGAAATGGAGCACTGCACATCCCCGGGCTGGGTAAATGACCTGCAGAATACTAATCGCTCTTTAAGCCTTTATTGTCATTAATTATCATCATCGTTTAAAAATGGACATGGATTATTTAATGCCTGTTTAGGCAACCAAATAAATACATAACAAGCTCCATGTACACAAACAAGATGTGCTGAGTTGTGATTTGTAATCACAGAGTGCAGACGTGTATTAATCATGTTAAATGCTTGAGCTAAAACATTAATCACTGAATAGCTGAATGTGCATTTCCTGGTTGTCTGACACTGAAGAATCATTGTGAGGTGCTAGGTACTGCCAGAGAGGTGCAGAGAAGCAGTGTGTCAGTAGCAGGCCTCATTTTTCCAAATACAAAAGAGCTTTACTTGACTATAACTCAGTGCTTCTCAAATAGTGGAGCGGGTGGGGGGGCGCGTGTGACTTTTTTTGCTGTACCATAACATTGACCACAGTACAGACTAATGTATGTTAATATGTAATAAAGTTAATAAAGTTAATAAAGTAATTCTTTGTTTTTAAGTTGATTTGTATTTCTTTTTTGTTTTCCTTAATGTCAGTAAGGATACAGTGTTATGCAGATGCGCGAAATGTTTTCTTCTTCCTAGGGGGGGCGTAACAGAAAATAATTGAGAAGCACTGCTATAACTACACTGAATGCCAACTAGACTACATAGTAAACGAACCAATGACTTAGAACCAAACCCTTTTATTGCAACTTAGTCAAGCATTAATCGACTCTAAAAAAGGGAAGGGATATACCTGAGTAAATACAATGAAAGGTGGGTTTAAATAAACTATTCCTGGCACCTGCAGGCATTCATTGCTGTTATTTCCATAAACTTCTACAGGTCAACCAGTGACAGTGTACTAAGGGGTCTAGTTTGTGATGCCTTTTGACCTTTGATCTCTTAACTGGAAATGCATAGGCCTATGACTACCATCAACCACTTACTCCCCACCCATCCAGTTCAACCTCAGAGCATAGAGAGAGTATCTGAGGGTGGTCTCACTCAGGTCCTCCTTACCTTGACAGTGCAGCCGGGGTCGCCCCCATGGCGTCCGACGGTGAGCTTGACCGAGCCGCAGTTCTCGAAGCACTGGTAGTGGAAGGGCTCGAACTCCAGGTAGACGGTGTGGGGGTCCTCCTCCTGGGCGTTGGCCTCGTGGCAGCTGACCACTTTGCGCGCCTGGTCGGCAGCGTGCTTCTTGAGGATGTTCCCGGCGCCGATCATCATGCGCGTGGCCTGGATGCGGTAGAAGGCGCGGCTCTTCTGCTGCTGCACCAGCACCTGGTAGTTGGCCATCTCGATCAGCTGCTCCATGTCCTTGTCCGGGTGACGCTGCTTCAGTTCCTTTAGCGTGCGAGCCATGTCTCTCCGTGCCTCCTCTTCCTCGTTCGATCCTCCCCCTCCCCCTCCTCCTCCTCCACCTCCTCCCCCTTCCTCCACACCGGCCAGCATCCCGTCCAGTGCCTCCTTGTGGTGGTGCGAGTTGGCGCCCTGGCCATCCATCTCCACTTCCATCTTGGCGAAGACGCTGTCGGTGCCCTCAGACTCGATGATGATGCCGCGGCTCTTGTCGGCGCGGTAGCGCTTGTGCACGTACTTGTAGAAGAGCAGGCGGCGGTCGGCCACCCAGGCCTGCACCACGCACAGCGGGAAGAAGAGGAAGGTGAGCACGGCCTCCCACACCTCCACCTCGCCCGGTGACACCACCGACAGGATCAGGTAGAGCCAGATGTAGGCGAAGATGCTCCAGGCGGCCGTGACGAAGAACACGCGCAGGTGCTTGATCTTGCGCGTCTCGCCGTCAGGCACCACGTACACGCAGATGCCGATGATGACGAACATGTTGAAGGCGGCGCTGCCCACGATGGTGGAGGGGCCCAGGTTGCCGGCGTCGAAGCCGTGGCCGCACACCTCGATGACGGACAGCAGGATCTCGGGCGCGGACGAGCCCAGCGCCATGAGTGTCAGGTTGGACACGGTCTCGTTCCAGATGCGCACGGTGGCCGTGGTGGTCTCGCCGTTGGGCTTCTTGATGGTGATCTCCTTCTCCTGGGAGGTGATGACCTCGATGGACGACATGAAGCGGTCGGCGATGATGGACATGCCCATGAACATGTAGATGAGCGCCACGAAGTACACAATGGCACGCGCCACCTTGTCACCCACCGCCGGGTTCTGGGGGTTCCACACGGGCAGCACCACGCCATCGCTACACCCGTCGCTGCTCGAGCAGTTGCCCGGAGGGGCCTCGGAGGGAGGGCTGGCCAGGGAGAGGTGGGGGGTGCAGCCCAGGAAGAGGAAGAAGAGGAGCAGCAGGAGGAAGGAGGAGAGGTGAGGAGAGAGGGATGAGACTGGAAAAGAGGGAAGGACGAAGGGAAGCTTGACCGCCATGTTGAAAGGGTTCTCGGCTTTTGGGGTGTCAGTTACACGACTTGTGGACAAAGACCTGTAAAAGAGTAAAGCACACACACACACACACACACACACAAACACAAACACAAACAGAAACAAAGTGTTGCGGGTTAGCTGGGGAGAGGTTAGACAGCAGGAAAAGACTGATTACTTCTGCCATACCATACTTTCTTTTCACACTGCAGGTGTCCAGGTCCCAAACACACACATACACACAGACACACACACACACAGATAAGCACACACCTCTTGACACACTCACACAAACACAAAGTGCCTCACAGAAAATATGGCAGCAAGTCAGAGTGGATCATTAGTAGCAAGAGAAATTCTTTTTCTGTTTATTGTTTATGTCAGAAAATGCTGTGTGTGTGTATGTGTGCGTGTGTGTGTGTGTGTGTGTGTGTGTGTGTGTGTGTGTATGTGTGCGCAAAGATATAGACATTTTGCTGTGAGAGAAGAGAGAGAGAGAGAGAGAGTTCTTCTCTGAGCAAAACCCAATTCAGTCTTTCTCAAAATACACAAGCACATAGGTATACATATACAGTGTGTCAGTGGTATATTACAGAATTGTCAGAACTACCATGGAATTGTCCATACATTTCACTTAGACACATTTTAATCCATTATTTGCACTGACAAATGGACAAGATCCAAATTTGTTTAAAAAGAGATGTTAATCAGTATCAGGAGTATATATTTACAGCGCACATAGGGGAAATTATACACACACACACACATACACATCACACACAGCCTTAAGTTAATCTCCTGATTGGTAGGCCGGTGCTGACCTTTGGGTTGCTACATTCATATTCACTCAAACAGCTTCCCTTACTGGCTGCGGATTGGCTGGTGTGCCTTTGCCCTTTCCGTCAGGGACTGGCCGCACTCTCCTCCGCCCAGCCACCCTCTGATGGGGACAGACGGCTATTTGTCAGACCAGCAGAGCACAGGACCTCCTTCACAATCATTTTGTCCTCTCTCTCCATCTCTCTCACTCTATCCTCTCTCTCCCTCCATCTCTCTCATTCTATCCTCTGTCTTTCTCTTTCTCTCCCTCTATCTCTCTCATCCTGTCCTCTCTCTTTCTCTCTCTCCATCCATCTCACGCATTCCCTTTATCTGTCTCTGCCTCCATATCTCTCTCATTCTGTCCTCTCTCTTTCTTTCTTTTCTTTTTCTGTCCATCTGTTTTATTCTGTTCACTCGCTCTCTTTCTCTCTTAATCTATTCTATCTCTCTATTCTCTTTATCCAATCTGTCATTCTGTTCTCTCTTTCATATTCTGTCCTCTCTCTCTCTCTCTCTCTCTCTCTCTCTCTCTCTCTCTCTCCTTTCTTCCTTCCTTGTGCTCAGAGTGATTTTATATGGCAATATCTCTGGAAAATGCCCACCATTCAATGGTGAATTTTAATGACCCTGCTCGAACATACATAAAATGGAACTGTTACATTAAACATGGACAGGATGAAATGTTAAAGTCCATTCTCTAATATTTAAGGAGACACAGCACAGAGTGAACCCTAGTGAAGAGCTATACTGCACCTAGTCTATGGCTGCTGTTATATATAAGTCTACTGTAGTAACCAGCTGTACCACACAGTCTATTGCTGTGACCAGTTACAACACAAAGTCTACTTCAGGAACTAGTTATATACTACACAGTCTATCAGCAAGTTATAACACAACATAATTTGTTATTATAATAACTAATCATAAAACCAACTGGCTGTACCAAGTGATCCACCTGTACAGTTTCATGGGTAACCTCTTATACCACATTACATACCTGGTAAGGAGAGCAGATATACCACACCCTCACTTTTCATCTTGCTGTGCCCTCTTCTCTCTCTCTCTACATATTTATTGGTCTGTTTCCTGTGTCAGTTACAAAGCGCATTCTGGTGTAGGTCACATTCAGCTCCTGTTCATATTCTTTCTCTCTTTCTCTTGCTCTCTCTCTCTCTCTCTCTCTCTCTCTCTCTCCCTCATCGTCCCAGGCTCACCATCATTCACTCTGTCACTCTCTCACTATCCTTTCCTGCACCCTTTCTCTCTTTCTATCCCTCACTATACTTACCCTCCCGCTCCCTCTTCCTTTTTAACTATCCTTTACTTTGCTTGTTCTCTCTTGCCATCTTTATTCTCACTCAAAACGTTGTTTGTCTCTCTCTGACCATCCTTCCTTTGACTCTTTCTCCTTTTCCTTGTCATCACTCTCATCTCTTTCTCTTTGTTCTCTCACTTTCTCTGTCTAGCACACTTTATATGTCATCACTCAAACAATAAAAACCCTTTAAAGTTGTGCAGGCTACTCCGCCCTACACAAAGGCAAAGTGCAGTAACTACGTGAACATAGAAACTGATAAGACACTGATAAAAACTGATAAAACTGAATAAAACTGCCTTTAACATTGTCACACTGTCCAGTCAGACATGCTGTATGTATAATAGTGGTGTACTTTCTTAATAGCAAGAAGCAAGAGATTTAGTCACAAGACAAAGAGGTGTTATAAAGTCAACTTCCAGTCTGAACTCAGTCTGACAAAATATGTAGTTACTACCTTTTGGCTTTGTAGGGCGGTACTGACATTTACGTACGTGTGTGTATAATGCTGAATACTAGACATTCCTCAATTGTGCAGGCTACTGCCCATGTATGTATGTGTATAATGTTGAATGCTCTAGGTGCTCAACACGTGTGTGTGGTGCAGTACTGTACACACACTTATGTGTGTGTGTAAAATGCTGGAGCCTGTAGGTGCTGCCGCTGGCTCCATGCCCCTCTATATTGATTGAGCACCACAGGCTGCTGGCTCAACAAGCAGGAGAGGGTACTGATGCCCTTTAGTTCTGGGTACTGGCAGCAAACTGGACCTTAGAGATTGCGGTTCTAAAGATACCTTAAAGTTCTGACTCCTGGCGGCAAACTGGACCTTATGAAATGGCTGTCGTAAAGAGCCACTAAAGTTCTGACCCTGGGCAGCAAACTGGACCTTATGAAATAGCCGTTGTAAAGATCCACTAAAGTTCTGAGTCCTGGTGGAGGCACATTGGACCTTGAGAGATAGCAGTTCTAATGACATTCATTTATCAATTTTTAGTAAAGGAGAAGGGGTCCCTCAGTCTTGCCCTCACCTGTCATGCATACAGATAGTTTTGTTATCCAGTCTGCTGGTTCTGTCGTTAGATTGGGGTCACTTGGCCTGTGCTTGGTCAGCCTTTCTCTCTCTTTCGATTTCTCTTCCTTTCCCTCTCTTTCGTTCTGTCATCTACCCCCTCTCTCTTTCATCTCTCTCCTGATTTGATTTCCCATTCTCTCCATCTCACTGTAAACTGATGAATGCTATTATGGGGTTTTGTGTCCTACATAGGGGCTGTGGTTGCTGTGTCAGGTCAATGAGGAGGAAAATGAGGTGTTAAAAGGTTTTTGGGGGCAGGGGTGGGGTGAAAAGGGGTCTTCCTATCTTTTCCCATTTTTCATTAAAGAGGTGTTGTAGCTTTAGCACTGTGGCGCTGGAATAATGCAAGGTTGTGGGAGTGTATGACAGTGGTTAAATAAAGGAGTGTTGACTCAAGCCCAGCTCTCTCAGGTTAACACTGTGAAAAATAAAAAGTCCAGCTTACTTGAAAAAATAGTGGAAACTCATTGCCTCAAACTAGTTAAGTAAATGTAAGTATGCTCACTTGTATTGTCTCGTATGCTCACATGTATTTATTTATTTATGTATAGATGGAAGTAAACATAGCTTGAACTAGAACAGTTATATCAACACATTTTAGGCAATGGGTTTCCACGAATTTTTCAAGCAAGCTTGACTTATTCTGTATTACAGTGTATGTGGGTGTGGCCAGCAGGTCTGCATATGGACATGAACAGGAAAGCCAGTGCTGTCTTAAAGGATCATGCAGGAAATGTGTTTATGTAAAAGCTCATGCCATGCATGGCTAAACATTTGCCCCTTTGACTCCACACACACACACACACACACACACACACACACACACACAAAGCCTCAGACTCAAGAAAGCATCTTCCGCTCAATGCGTCGACCATTGCTGCATGTGATGAAGTCAGTGAACTGAACGTGAATGCACACACACACACACACACACACACACACACACACACACGCACACACGCCTGACAATTGCAGAGAGCCCTCTGTAAGCATGGACCTGGCAACAATGACAACAATAAGAGGATGATCTGTCAGGGTGGGTCCTTATGGGGTTGCACACTTTACACAATAGCTGGAGAGGGAGAACAGTGTGTGCATTTATAAACCGGCTGCTGCATGGTCAAGTGTGCGTGAGGGTGGATAATGTGGTCACACATGTCTGTGAATGTGTATGGGCATGTGTATATCTGTACTGTGGGTTAATGTTAGTGCTTGTGGATTGTGTATGTACAGTACATGTTAGTGCTTATATATGTGTGTGTGTGTGTGTGTGTGTGTGTGTGTGTGTGTGTGTGTGTGTGTGTGAGTGAGAGAAAGAGAGAGAAAGAGAAGGCGAGAGATTGAGATCACTACATGAGATCATTACATAATATTTTGCATCAGTAGATTCTGACACATTCTGGTTTTAGAGAAACAAATGTGATGCAATTACTGTGGTTCTTTCCAAACCAGCATGACTGCTGCAGCCACCGTGAAAAGCGCGCGCGCGCCACGCACACACACACACACACACACACAGTCAGCCCTATATTTAGAGCTACAAGGGTCTGCACAGCAGTCGCAACAAGACAAATGTAATGTGTCAGTATGCATTTGCCACACATCACCCAGGCCATGACTGAGTGAGCCATGATAATGAAGCCAGCCTGCAAATGTAATACCATTTCCCTTCCTCTCTTTCACACACACACAAACACACACACACACACACACAAACACGTACACAAAACAGACCTGTGCACACACATACACACACATGTACAGTATGCACATACACACATGCAGTTGCGAGATTAGCATGTGCTAAGTATCTGAATAAATCTGTTCTTTCTGTTCTCCTGCAGTGTGTGTGTGTGTGTGTGTGTGTCAGCCACCTTGTCAGGCTCACCTAAGGTGAGTGGCAGTAATATTAATCATGAGCCACTCTAATGGAACTGTTTCAGTCAGGGACACACTCTCAGCTTTATTTTATGTAACTGGTGTTCCATGTCTGTCCATCTGTCTCTTTCATCTTTCCTTTAATTCCCTCAGTCATTTCTTATCTCTCTTCTGGTTTGCTCTCAATTCAGCCATGTTCTTTCTCGCTCCACCTGGACCGTGGCCCAGACCCCACAATGACTCACTGTAGTAGCCAGTAGTGGACAATATCATTTCCCAGATGTCCCTGTTTCTATGCATGAGAATAAAGCAGAGCTGTTTACATGTTGTTTTTTGCAATATATGTTACTGAGATAGCGCCCCCTGACAGTAACTAAACCCTGGAGTGAATGTGAGCGGACCTATGATGTACAGTAAGTCAACTCCATGACAAGCCTGTGGCTTTCGGAACTCCTCTAGAGTAACAGTGATGGCCATCTAGTTTTCGAACTTTTCACAAACTGGACTAGCAGACTGTTACAAGCAAAAATGTAGCTGAAAGAGAAGAGAGCCTTATTTCTACACATTTACATGTTCAACACGATTCCGTGATATGTCACTATCACACATTGCCTCTCTAGCAACACCTTTTCGAAGCTGTTGGATCAACTCAAAGGTTTGAGCTGGAGTCAGTGTGAGTCATGCAGCAGCCACCGTTTTCATGGCATTGCAAGTACACTACATCGAACGTCACCATTCTAACCATTCTAACCATTTCACCATTTTCCTAAGTGTATTCCCGGAGGACAGCGATGTCCCTTGAAGAAGCACACTGACCCACAGGGCATCAGCAACACACCTCCTGTGATACCTGATACATTCCCTAAATGCCAGGCATCGGATGGTTATGCCTGACAGAGAGCCATAGGGATCCCTTCTAACTCCAATACTGGGCTTTGACACCTGACTGCCTTTAACTGTGAAGCCTGACATACAGCTCCTGCTGAAAGACGGCCTTAGGGAGAGAGAGAGAGAGAGAGAGAGAGAGAGACGGGGGGAAGAGAGAGAGGAAAAGAGCAAGAGAGAAAGATATATAGCCCTTGCTGAAAGCAGCCCTGACACACATCCCTTGCTGCTAGTTAACATCACTATGTATAGTTATGTGTCAGCCCCCAGCTCCACTGAGCTACAGAGAGAGAGAGAGAGAGAGAGAGAGAGAGAGAGAGAGAGAGAGAGAGAGAGAGAGAGAGAGAGAGAGAGAGAGAAAGATCAGTACCACCTTGCACATGTTAAACAAGTGAGTTTATAGGGTAAGATGTGCCTTTGCATTTACAGAGAAACAAAGGTAATAGGACTGATTTGATGCACTGCTAATATATTAACTAACATATAACTTCACACAAACACACACAAGACACATGCAAAACACACACACATTCATGTAACCAGTTGAGTCTACTCAACATATCACATGCACAAACACACACACACACATTTATGAAATCAGACTGATTTGCAAAGTCATTATTGAGACATATAACCTTGTGCATACACACTTTAAGACGTACACCAACACCGATTTATGTAATCAGGCTGATTACCGTTGAGATTACCCATCTCTCTCTCTCACACACACAAACACACACACACACACATTCAGGTAATAAGGCTGATTTATGCAGAGATTATATATCAACAATGCCTCAGGGACACACAGACAGAAGAGATGGATTATACAGTAGCACACACACAAACACACACACACACGCACACACACACACAGGTAATGAGTCTAATGCTGCAATGGGGCTATATGTCAGCATCCAACAACAGTCAGGCTGATGTATGTATACATTACACATCTGCACAGTCTCAGAGAGAGCTATATGAAACATACACACACACACACACACTCTCACAGATCCCACAACATACTCTCACACTGCCTAGCCTAGCACTAGCTCCCTCAGTACACCGGTGCGGTGCTGTTGTCTGGATATGACATGCTGCAGGATATATGAATTACAAATATATGAAGTCCTCTGGGCTCATACTGCCTTGTTTCTTTGGTTTGTTTGTTTGTTCCCTGTATATGCCATATACTTCCCATGGTGCAACTCCCAGGATCATATACATGCCTTCCTCACTCTCACATAATAAACTAGTGCACAGACTTTTACGCACATACATCTCCAGAGACAACCGGGACTATAGGAGCACATTGTAACACGCAGCAAGCACACCCAGCCATGCACAAATGCATAACACACACACAAACTCTAATCTGTCATACCCCTGTATTTGACACTGGGGCCATGATGTTGCAAATAAAAAGTGTGTGTGTGTGCATGTGTGTGTGTGTGTGTGTGTGTGTGTGTGTGTGTGTGTGTGTGTGTGTGTGTGTGGACACGACAGAGAAGTTGCACAGCGCACACAGGGATGATACACACATACACAAACACTCAAACACACATACACTGTTCTTACTGGAAATATACAAATGGCAACAGACAAGCAGTTGTTGCTGTTAACTTCTAACTACTTTATTAGGAATCCTTTTTTATTTCATTAGCAACTAGAACAAGTGTATTAGTCAGCTCACATTCTCTTTGTTTTAATGATGTTTATCTTTTATTTCAATGTTTCTGCAGTGGATTTGCAATGAACACTACAAATGACAGACAGACACTAAAACAGACTAGCTGCTTGGAGTAATGATAGATAGTTTTTAGTGGAAGCCATCCCATATCTCAACATTTCAAACCTCTACAATTGTCAAAGCAAGACATACATACATAAACACCAGTGTACACCCACACCATTCTCTCTCCTACATAAACACACACGTACACACAAAGACACAGGCATGAGCATACAAACACACAGACACAGACACAACTCTTTATCGTTCAAACACACACATCTCTCTTACTCACACACACATTTAATAAACAAGTGCTATAATGAGGCATGGTAGTAATCTAAAGAGTATTACATAAGAGGTAAGACTTACATGGGCAGAGAATGACCAGAGAGGGGTGGCCTCACCTAACACACATGCACAATGACGAAAGAGTCCGAGATAACCAGGCATATACGCGTAACATCTCTCTCTCTCACACACACACACATGCACACAGGCATAAGATATCATAATAAAATATAATAAAATACACACAATAAAACACGGACATGCAGCCACACACACACACACACACACACACACACACACACACACTGCCCTTTTATTTCCTTCTTACAACTTCTGCTACTTTGTCTCACTTCTCCCTTTGAATCTCTTTCCAGTCAGGGTCTCTTACTGCCTCCCTCCCTACCTCCCTCCCTCCCTCCCTCCCTCTCTCCCTCCCTCCCTCTCTCCCTCCCTACCTCTCTCCCTCCCTCTCTCCCTCCCTCCCTCTCTCTCCCTCCCCCCCTCCCTCTCTCTCCCTCCCTCCCTCCCCCCTCCCTCTCTCCGTCCCTACCTCCCTCTCTCCCTCCCTCCCTACTTCTCTTTTTCATCTTTTAGGCCTTGCCTTTATCCACCACTCTCTTTCTATTTCTCTCTTAATCACTCTTTTTCTTTCTCTCTGCTGCTCTGTTTGTTGCCTACCACCCCACTATGTGTGTATGTGAAGTCTCTGTGCGGTTGGTCTGATTTGTGTGAAGGGGTGGGGGGCATGTGGTAATCTGCTGTTATGGGTCATTTGTTCTGAATGTGTACTGTATGTGCGTCTTGTTGGATTAAAACCTAACAAACATTAACATTATGATGAATAAAAAAAAAAAACTGCTTTGAAAAAATGCATGTGTGTATGTTGTACATGTATGTACAAGGGAGTGTGGGTGTGTATGCGTATGTCTATATGTGTGTGCGTGTGCATGAAAGCGTGCGCGTGTGTGTGTGTGTGTGTGTGTGTGTGTGTGCAAGGGCCTTTTTAGTCTCTTGGTGCACGGAGTCAACATTTACACACCCTGCCTGATCACTCCTCATTCTTCTCTTGTCAATATTTGGGGTGCGTTTTCTCCATCTCAATTTAGCCACCATACAGTACACGACACACACACACACACACACACACACAGTGTGTTTTCTCCATCTCAATTTAGCCCAGCCACACAGGGCCACCAAGTCTATTTCCACTGGTACCACCCAAACACTCAATTAGGACCATCACCACAGCCATCATGTAACACACACACACACACACACACCCACACACACCCTGTGTGTATGCGTGTGTGTGTGTGTGTGTGTGTGTGTGTGTGTGTGTGTGGGTGTGTGTGTGTGTGTGTGTGTGTGTGTGTGTGTGAGTGAGTGAGTGAGTGAATCAGTGAGTGAGTAAGTCAGTGAGTGAGAGAGAGAGAGAGAATAGAAAAGTAGCAGATTGTATTTGTATCAATGCAAGTGCTTAGAGGATAGGCACTTAGCAGAGGTAAACTGTGCAGAGGGATGCCACCCAGCTGTGCCACAATATTGTTCAAGGCACCACCCCTGGGTGTGTACACATACACAACAAAGACTGTTTTCTCCATCTCAATTTAGCACACTCACTCACACACACACACACACCATCCTTTGAACACACACACACCGACACACACACACACACATGCCCTGTCCTCCCCAAACACACACCATCCCTGCGCACACACACACACACGGCATGCAAACTCTGGAGAACTGGAGACTCTGGAGTTTAGCTGGGCCCTTGGTGCCAGTGTCCTGCTGACTGTGCACAGAGATCACAAGCACAGGGAGTGCTGTACAGAGTGTGCTGTAACTGCTTTCAGTTCCCCTTGGCCAGTTTTACCCACTTCCCCACCCCCACACATCACACTCACAGTAACAGGCTGTTGGATTACCTCACTGCCCTGTCAATCACCCCGTGCTGCCCTGTTAACTCTACTGCGGCAGGACCCACCCACTACCTCAATCTGTTAACTCTATTGGGCAAGAGTAGTTGAAGCTTGACAGGCATCACTGGAGATCGGTGGGTTCCTAGCAGAGGTGGAAATTAACTTGTCAACCTTTACCAGCCACTGAGAAATAAAAGGAAAAATGCCTCAGCCACTCATTAATTTTTGTCCAAAATCAGCATTTGGCTGATGGCTGATGCCAATTTGTATCCCTGGTTCCTAGCAGCTAAACGTGTTGTTGTTTTTCTCATAATGGTTCACAGGTGTTTATTCTACACAGCAGGTTTAGACACTTACCTGAATATGTTGAGTGACAGCATAGGC
>CM050214.1:17080206-17132706 GCA_027475355.1 Coilia nasus
GTAGCTTAAGACACCTGAAAAAAAAATGCTTGCAGACCACTTGGGATTTCTTGTGGACCACCAGTGGTCTGCGGACCGCACACTTTGAGAAACATTGAGCTAGAGGAAGCTGATGAGGCTAAAAGCTGGATGATGCTGGTCCAGATTTCAGAGCTGGTCTGTGCTGGTCAAATTTATTTCCACCTTAAAATGCCAGCTGGGCTCACTGCCAGACAGTGAAACAGCACCTATACAGGTTACAGCCATGAAAAACACAAACAGATGTCTATTGAGCCAAAAGCTGAAGGAGGGGATGGTGGGCTATGACACACAGCAACAGCAACTGTTTTGAGAGTAAGTTTGGGTCAGATCCAAGCCGGACCAGGGCTAAATCAAGACTAAATAAGGGCTACATCAAGACTAACTCTAGGGTCAAATTAGGTCTAAACCAGTGCTAAATCAAGATATCTGGGCTAACTTAAGGCTAAACTAGGACTAAATTAACATTCAACCAGAGCCGGATGAGAGCAGGATGAGGGTGATGTCTGTGAAAGTCTCTGCCGCTAGTGGGGCTGCTTGGCCCTGCTGTGTGCTGGATGGACTGATTATTACCTCCACCAGCGGAGGTTATGTAATCATCGGCGTTTGTTTGTTTGTTTGTTTGTTTGTTAGTTTATTAGTTAGCAACATAACTCAAAAAGTTATGGATAGATTTTGATGAAATGTTCAGGGTAGGTCAAAAATGGGCTAACTTAAAAGTGATTAGATTTTGGTGGTGGTCTGAGCTGTCCTGGCAGAGGTCTGCACTCTCTAAGTGTTTTCCTAGTTACAGCTACCTCAATGCAGCGCTTCAAAGCTCTGTCTCCGACGCCAACGGATGATCTTAGCAAGGGGGGGGAATAGAGGAGTTCATTATCCAGACACACACACACACACACCAGCAGCAGGGCTAATGGCTGTGTGTTCTCTAGTGAGCCCAGGCTGACTATGGACTTCAATCTGCTGTGCACTGTTTTTTGCAGCTAATGTTGAATTATATCTCGCTATCTTCCCTGCACAAAGTATGAAGAAATAGGAAGGAAACAAGGAAGAGAAGGCTGTGTGTGTGTGTTTGTGTGTGTGTGTGTGTATGTGTGTGTGGGTATGTGTGTGTGTGTATATGTGTGCGTGTGCGTGTGTGTGTGTGTGTGTGTGTGTGTGTGTGTGATTGTGTATTTGTGTGTGTGTGTAGTCAAGAGTTTTTATGGGGGTGTGTACGCTTTGAATCTCCGGACTTGCAGCATGTAAACAAGAATATAATCACAGCAGACACACACACACACACACAAAACTAATACACACATAAAACACACTCGGCCATGCCCGCACATTCTTTCAATCCTTCACTGGCTGTCTAGCCATCAACACACTCGCACACACACACACACACCAGTGGCGGCTGCTGGTCTTTCAAATAGGGGAAGCAAATTTTAGGTGTACATTATATATATATATATATATTTTTTTTTTTTTTTTTTAAATCCTACTGGAGCCTGGCCGTTATTAAGAAAAAAAAATGTTAATTGAGACTGTTGTCAACCACAGCCATGCCACAGAACTACAGTAACACACACATGAAAATGATTTTCAGGAGTAACACACACCCAAACTGTATCTGTATACAACAATACCAGAACTGAACAGAACATGAACAGAAATATATAACAGAACCATTAGAAATACACGTTATTGTGTATAAATTCTGCCCTGCGCTCCTTTTGCAGGAAATGCCATTGCTTTTTTCATGCCTTTTTGTATGCCCTGTCAAAGTTATTCAGGTCCGTAAAACCTACATTTGACTAAAACTACATATCCCTGACACAGCTTTATCAAGAGGCATGGCCAACAGTACATTCTGTTTGTCACAGCACGTCCAATTAGACAGTTCATCTCGTCATACCAGGAAAGTTGAAGAAAAAAAAAAAAAACAGTTACTTTCACCAGTTTTTGTGGGCCAAATCAGTCTTGGGTGTTGGTCTGTCCTGCTGTTTAATTTCTAGTCTCTCCTCATACGGAAGACTATCGAATGGGTTTGCCAAAATTGTCAACAATATTAGCAGTAGCCATTGTATTGGGCTAGCACGCTAACTAGCGGGCTAGTTTCCTTAACAACTTGACTAATTTGAACAATATGATTGTGAACGAACTAATGAAACTTAGACAAAAAACTCAATAACTTTGTGCTGACTGGTATGTTTTATTTAGAATATAATATGTGTAATGTGTAAATAACAAGCACTCTGGACGGACAACACGTTCTCTCACCACTTGTCTTTGGGAAATCCGCTAGCGACTGAATTCTACTTTACTCCGATGTTTGTTTGCCTGCCAATCAAAAGGGGTGTAGTCTTTTAGACAGTTCCACCAATTATAATGTGTAAGCCTAGCGTCTTGGCCCGCCCCCGCCCATCTCACTTTCCATTCACCCCCAGAGACGCTGAGCGTCCGAGGAAATGACGATTTTCAGCATTTATCCAATGAACACATGGCTTCACTGCATTGAAAAAAAGTGCATCAGATGTTCAGCGTCAATGGGGTGTCCCGCTGTGCTGTGCATTCAAAACCCTCGGAAAATCGCGTCGGACCCGACAATAATAAACAGAGTTATCAAGACTTAGCTATGAAGTTAAACATATTTCTAGGATGCTTCTAGTTTTAAACATAATGTCAATCCCAATTTAATGTAAATTCAACCTTGCATATTTGACCATTTATTGTGTGAAATGTTAGAGGAAGTTGAGCTTCCCTTGTTGTCTTAAAGGAATCGCCCCTGACACACACACACACACACACACACACACACACACACACACACAGTGTATTAAACTATTAAACCATAGGGGGGAGGATTGTTTTGCTGTTTATGTGGACCACTCACACTGGAACTGTTCACAGCTCTATCCATCACACACACACACACACACACACACACACACACACAGTGTTAATATTCACTGCCAATTCTTGGCTCTTCCTAGTGCATTTGTGTCTCAACCCCTATACCTTAACACACACACACACACACACCTAAACACACAAACATGCACACACACAAACACCTACACACAGAGACTTGTGCACACATAGTTAAACACATCCACCTAAACTCACACATACTCACACACCTTGAGCTCGTCACGTGCTGCTGGATCATGAAGAGCATCCCCCAGCCTCTGCATACTCACATCACATAACGCACTCACACTCCTACATAACCAATCTCCTGCACACACATACCTATACTACACACACACACACACACACACCTACTCCACACGGCTGCACAGCAGCCTGCAGCAGCCGATCCATCTGCATTAATATTCACGGTGCATGCAAAGCCACTCCTGTGTGTGTGTGTGTGTGTGTAGAATACTGTAGGTATGTGTGTGCATGAGAAAGACAGTCCTAAACACTCTCCTAGCCACATGGACCAATGGCTCTGCCATGTTTAATATCTTATGCTTCAAGCCTCCTCCATATCATCCCTCTTTTCCTCCTGCTCCTGTGTGTGTGTGTATGTGTGTATTTGTGTGTTTGTGTATGTATATGTTAATGTGTGTGCATGCATGAGTGTGTGTGCGCATTTGTGTGTGTGTGTGTGTGCGCATTTGTGTGTGTGTGTGTGTGTGTGTGTGTGTGTGTGTATGTAGGTAGGTGTATGTATGTGTGTGCGCTTGCGTGCCTTCCTGTGATTGCAGCATATCTCTTCTGCTCATTCTCCTCTCCGAATGAAGGCAGCTCACTGATCTATGGTGAAGCTCTAGTGTGTGTGTGTGTGTGTGTGTGTGTGTGTGTGTGTGTGTGTGTGTGTGTGTGTGCTGATCCACGGTGAGGCTCTACTGTGCGTGCGTGTGTGTGTGTGTGTATATATGTGTGTGTGTGTGTGTGTGTGTGTGTGTGCACGAGTGCATATGTGTGCTGATCCACAGTGAGGCTCTTGCCCCCTCAGGGGACTATCCTCCAGCTCCACTGGTATCCACTCCAGCGTAGCGCCGTCAGGGCCCCTTCGGGCATATATGTGTGTGTGTGTGTGTGTGTGTGTGTGTGTGTGTGTATCGAGCAGATATGTACATGCAGCACATCTAAAACAGCTCACCAAGTCAAACCCTCCCCCAACATTTCCAAACACTTTCACCTTTTGCACCAAGTACAGTTCAAATGTTTGTAAACGTGCACAAACTGCCTGCAGATGTGGTTCTCACCAAACACACATGGACACTAAATGGACCAGTAACTGTGTGGCAAAACAGTTTGGGATTTGGGATTTACACTAAAATCCTTTTTTTTTTTTTTGAGGGAAACGTGTTTGCCTTAAACACCTCTTCCCTTTTTTTTACTGAATCTGAGCGCACCAGTGGATATTCTGTCGACTGCCTGAGGACTGCACCATGCCTCAGGAGCTAAGCTATAACTAACTCCCACTGTGCAACATCTACATTTCTAGCATCACCACAGCACAACTCAAAAATTACAGCGTTACCATCAGTGGGAAAGCACCGGCCACACCACCACCACTGGTAATGCACAAATCTCAGCAGTATCACTACACATGCTCAGCAAAGGATTCCACGATTCAGCTAGAGCGATGCACTCACAGGCATTCACATTCACATACAAACTGTTGTTTCATCAGTGATACACCCATCCCAAGTGTATCCAAAATACTAGAGAGAGTGGTTTTTGATCAGATGGAGAGGTACTTGATTCAGAACAATCTGTTATATGACATCCAGTCTGGATTCAGATCTGCTTATTCCACAGACACATGCCTCACTTATCTTTGTGACTACATCAGACAAGAACGTGATAAAGGTAACTACACCGGCATGGTGTTATTGGATTTACAGAAAGCATTTGACACAGTGGATCATTCCATTTTCCTATCTAAATTGCAATGCATGGGTTTTGGCCAGACATCATTACAATGGTTTAAATCATATTTATCCGACAGGAGTCCTGTCTGAACCTATGCAAATAACTTGTGGAGTGCCCCAAGGCTCAATATTAGGCCCTTTGTTACTTCTTATTTATGTAAACGATATGCCAGCAGCAGTCAAATGTAAATTAATTCTCTATGCAGATGACTCCTCACTACTAGTGTCTGGTAGAGACATCTCTCAGATTAAAGAAACCCTTAGTGAAGAGCTGAGAAATGTAAGAGAGTGGCTGTTAGATAATAGACTGTCATTGCACGTAGGGAAATCTGAATCCATTTTATTTGGCACCAGCCAGTTAAAAAAGTCACATGTAATGGTAACAAAATTCAAGCAAAGACTACTGTTATATATCTACGTGTAACAATCAGACACTGACGGGTCATTCCATTGCGGAGAAATTGTTAAACAAAAATGCCTGTAAATTGAAATTCATGTGGTGTAATACAAGACATGATCCATTTTATATTGTCTAAACCCTCTATGCATCATGTTAGTTTTAATGATTTTAAGAAAGTAGACTGTCTGCCTGCAAAGCTTACGGTTGAACAGTTAAAACTCAATCATATGTTCAACATTATAAATGGGGCAGCCCCTAAGTATCTGGGACCCCAGATTCTGATGGTGCTTACTCAACATGCCCACAAAACTAGGGCCAGTGTCCATTCATGCAAGGTGCCATCTGTAAACAGTGAAGCATGGAATTCCTTTTTCTATACAGGAATTATTTTATGGAATAGCCTTCAACATTAAGATGGCAACAATGAAAAGGGATTTTAAACAAATAGTTAGGGTTTATTTGTGGAATAAAGTAGAGAATTGGGTATGTGCTTGTATCTGTAATATGTGTTTGTGTTGTATGTCTTGTCCTTTGCCACCTGGGACATGTTGGAAAAAAAGTGTTTTTTGCTTTTACATGTTATCCCTTGGATACTCTTGTGTCTTTCTATATCCATACATAAACCAAACCAAACCAAAACCAGTTTTCCTTGCTTCATCAGTAATCATACAAAAATACTGCATGAATACAATTTCATTACACACATAACACATGCGTACACACATATAAACACATTCATAACACATGTGTACACACTCTTACTTGTTACATCATCAATCACACACAAAAACACAAACATACACACCTGTTGGTGTCCTGTGGAGTGGTTGTGGTGAAGTTTACCTGGCTTACACTTAGGGTTATCCCCACCTGTTCACAGGTGAGCTGTGCTGCTACTCTTGTTATAGGCACTCACCTCAGCTTTCTCCCTCTCTCTCACCCTACTTTTTTGCACCTCATTCTCTCACCTTATGTCTGTTTTTTGTGTATTTTCTCTCTCTATTTTGTCTCTTTTCTCTCTCGTCACATCTGCTGACTCCTTTCTCTGTTTTTTTTTTCTTTTTTCTTCTATCTATTTCTCTTTCTCTGTACTGCTCTCCATCACCTATCTCCATCTCTTTTCCCCCTCATTTCTCTCTCTCATCCTCCTTTCTCTTCCGGATGTCTAGCTGTGTGCTCCAGCAGGTTACAGGTCAACCTCTAACAGTCCTGAACTGTCACCATACGTGTCTGATCAGCCATAAATAACCCTTCCTATTCTTTCCCCATGTCCTTTACCCCTTTGCTCTGCCTCTTCTCACATACCTGCACTCTTTCTCTCTCTATGCTCCTTTCTATCTGTACTAGCCTTAAGAATCCATCCTGTACCTTTTTTTACACACACACACACACACACACACACACACACACACACACACACACACACACACACACACACACACACACACACACACACACACACACACACACACACACACATACACTCCACTGGACCACAATAGAAGTTATTGTGTTAATCCTGACTTCTCTGTTTTAATTCATGGTGAGGTCTGCATAGAGTGAGTTTATAGAGTGAGTTTTTTTTATCTTTATTAAATTATATTTTAGTCAAATAAATCAAAACAAATAAAAAAACTCACACATGCACATTGAAATAAGCTGTGTGTCTCAGACACTTAACCTTAACCACACAAACACTGTATACAAACACACAAACAACCCAAACACACCCACCCACTCTTCTCTCCACCACAGTGAAACTGCTGGCTTTTACCCTCCATTTTGCAAGTGAGCGAGTGAACGAACAAATGAACAGCAGCAGCTTTGCAGCACCGATTGTATTCCACATTGGATTGGAGTGTGTGATGACTTAATTGCGTAATTACAAGGCAGTGCCAGCCAAAGCGGGGATGTGTATTGCACTGGAACGGCTCAAAAGCGCACTGATTGGCAGACATTTTGTACCAGCAGCAAAAATGACACAAAAAAGCATCCCCATGTTTTCATCCCCCAAATTGTCCTGAGTTGTTATCGCTGCAGACAACATAAGTGAGCGGGCATGACAGAGAGGTTCTGGAATGTCCTAATTGCTGATCGGTGTTCTGAAGTGGGAAGTGGGGGGTTCGGGGGGTGGGGGTTGATGTCAGAGGTGCTGGTAGCTGGCTGGAAGCACACTAATGCAAGCTGAACTCTTACTGCAGCAGACCCAGATACTGTGTGTTTGGAAACACAGCCAACACGCTACCCACCCCAATTAGTTGAGAGGCAACTCAGTTTCTGAGGTACGAGGGTGGTAGGTTGGCATTCTTTCCTCTTTTCCTGCACAGACCACATTTCTCAGACCACCACTGAATGTGGTACCTCCATCTGAAAACCAACACACAAAGTGTTCTCACAACACAAACACAAACACTCTCTCTCTTTCTCTCTCTCTCACATCATATAATTAGTTTATATCCAATGTTACTAACCCTCAACTTGGTACATTTGGACATCCAGAGTATTAGTGTCCATAGAGTATAACGTAAAAATATGGAATGTTACATTTGTGTAGAACACATTCCTTTATGTGGATTTGCAGGTGATGTTAATGTATACAGAAAATTGTGTGCACAAACACTGAAACATATTCACTCACTCACTTAACATATCCTTGTATTTCTCTGACTCTCTCATTCTCTCTCTTTCTCACACACACACTCACACACATGCTCACACACACCCTCTTCTATTATATATCCTTGCATGTCTCATTCTCAAACACACGCTGACATGTATAAAAATCCACCCCAATAAGAAGGTGAGTGGCTGTGAGGTGGCTCTCGTGTGAAGACAGGGAGATGAGGTGGAGGGTGAGCGATAAGTAATCACAGTCGCTCAGACGTGAGCGAAACCTTTTCAAAGCGTGCATCCAGGTGTGAAAGCACGCCACGCTACGCCACGCCACGCCATGCCACGCCACTTAACGCTCCACTAGCATGGCCACACAGAAGTGTGTGTGTGTGTGTGCGCGCATGTGTGTGTACACGAAACAGAAAGATAAAAAGCGAGGGATGTATAGGAGGAGAGGATGGGGGGAGAAGGGGGCAGGACGAAGGGGAGAAGGATGTGGAAGAATTGTGCATTCAGATATATGGAGAAAGAATTAAGGAAGGAATGAAAAAAATAAAAAAAATGGGCAAATGAAGGAATTAATGAGCAGGAGATCCAATAAAAGATAATGAAATGAAGGATGTAAAGAAAGATAAAAGAGGGAAACCGGAGGAGGAAAGGAGGTAGTGAGGAGAGGAGGAGCTTTATACTGTAAGAAGGGGTGAGACATGAATACAGACAATAGGAAGGAGAGAGAGGCAGCAAGGGAAGAGGAAGGAGAGAGAGAGAAAAAAAAAGAGCAAGGGAAATTGGGAAGAGAGCGGCAGGGAGCGAGGGAAGGGGAAGAGGGGCGAGAGAAAAGGACCAATAGGAAGGAGGGGATAAAATAGGGAAGACAGAGGAAAAGAGAGTAAGAGAGGGAATAGAGAGAGAGGAGAGAAAGAGAAAGGGAGCAAGGGAATAGACATAGGAGAAAAAGAGAGAGACAACACTCATTTATATTCAGTAGATGTAGAGAAGAAAGAAGAGATGAGGAGGAGGAAGAGGAGAGGGATTGTATTCTGTATGTTGACCTCTTTCGCGCAGACACAGGCAGACAAAAAGAAAGAGGAGGAGGACAGACAGAGCAAGAGAGAGAGAGAGAGAGAGAAAGAGAGGGGGAGACAGAGAGAGAGAAGTATAAAAAACAAGACATGGATAGAGAGGGGGATACAGGAATGTGTGAGATGGATAGAGACGTGGAATGAAAAGGAGATTAACAAAGAAGAGGGCGATGAGCCAGACAGAGAGAGAAAGAGAAAGAGGGAAAGGGAGAGAGAGACAGAGAGAGAGAGAATGTGGGGGAGAAGCCCTTTAAAGCTCTGCTGTCAGTGTGATGGGGTGAACCAGCACCTGGAGACCTGAATCTTCATTAACACAGCTCAGCTTCAAGACAGCACCTGTGTGTGTGTGTGTGTGTGTGTGTGTGTGTGTGTGTGTGTGTGTGTGTGTGTGTGTGTGTGTGTGTGTGTGTATTCCCTGATGTAAAGGCCAAGACAGCACCTGTGTGTGTGCCTGGAGTAAAGCACTGGGCAGCCTTCTCGGTTTGCATTATAGTGTAAAGGTTAACACAGTGTGTGTGTGTGTGTGTGTGTGTGTGTGTGTGTGTGTGTGTGTGTGTGTTTCATGTTTAATATTGTGTCCAGTGATGTTCAGAAACATTAAGTGTCGAGGTGCAATGCAGTAGGCTAATTGCACAGCTTATTCTGATACTAGATGTATGGGCCCATGTTTTTAGATCGTTACATTTCTAGTTACCTAGTAATCAGTTGAGTTGCATTAATCACAATGAAGGGGATTGTCCCTGTCCCCACCCGAGATAAAAAATAATTTAGTGGTAGGCATAATTTAGAGGTAGGGCAGTAGAGGTATATGAATATTAGATGGGGGGATATCCCTCCCATTCCCCCACTAGTGTGTGTGTGTGTGTGTGTGTGTGTGTGTGTGTGTGTGTGTGTGTGTGTGTGTGTGTGTGTGTGTGTGTGTGTGTGTGTGTGTGTGAATTCAGTAACCACCTAGGCCTAGTCAGTGGCCCATGAAGGCAGCAGAGTCCAGCTACGCACACTGAGCCTGACCCCACTACTAGATGGGTCAGGTGTGGAGTAATGTTCTTGGGGAAAAAACTATAATTTTAGATACTAATCAATATGAAAACCTAATGCATCTACAACAGTACCAGTGCCAAAAGTGACATGCTTGGTTTTACACAGCATTAATATCAGATGGGATGCGAATTGCAGGGCAGATAAAGTTAAGGAGACACTGGAAAGTTTTGATGCCCAACTTGCTGTGCCACTTCATGACTTCCTCGTTTCTGCAAACCCCTTAGTTTTTTTGCTGCACGTCGTCTTCTGCCCAGACCATGAGGAGAGCACGGACATCTTCAGCTGACCAGAACTGGCGATCCATCTTTTTCACATTCTTCAGTAACGACGGTAATACAGGTACAGATTATACTCTGCCATCTTCACTTTATTTTTCTTCCAAACGTTGACCCCTCCTCAACCTTGACACCGCCTCTAGCCCCGCTGTAGCCCTTGTCGGACCATCATTTAGGTTGGCCCAGAAATCGCGGCACATCAGCCGCAGTATAGCCCCTGTTAGCACCTCGCCCTGAATGTGTTTAGTCACTTAGCCCCGGCACGGCCCTGTTGGCTCGGCTTTGGCTCCGCAACGTGAATCCCGCTTATCAGGCCAGGTCAGGGCCAGGCCAGTAGCCGCTTTAACACTATCAGGCCAAGTTGGGGCCAGGCCGGTAGCCGCTTTCACACTATAGCCACATTCACAATGTGGAGCCAGGCCGGGCTGGGCCTTTAGGGGGCTCCCTTGGTGCTGACAGCCCCAGGCCACAAGCCCCATGCCCTTAGACTGGTTGTGTTGACAATACCCAGCTACTAGCCCCTCTGGGTTACGCCCTTGTTTGCGAAAACGTCACTGATACAGCCAATTTTCAAACAGGGTAGGCGGACAATTCAGTAGCAGGATTTGCAAAAGAAAGTAGAAGACGATTTGTATATGACCAAGCATCAGACCAGCAACTACTGACGATACCTCTGACTGCAAATACTTCTTTGGAGGATAATGGACGCCATGAAACCTCTGCTGGCGCGGATCGCCCTCCATGGTGTTGATGTTCCAATATATTTCTGTATATTCCTATAAAGCAAAAATACACCATCCTTTGGCTATGTTTTAATGGAACAAGGCCCGTGGCCAAGGAGTGTAAACGGCATGTTAGGGAATGCATCTCACATTCTGATATTTCCACACAGTGCTGCCAAGAAAACGTAACAAAATGACACAATTTACCTCTACTTTAAGGCATACCAATGACAGGAACAGGTCATTTTAATACTATTTAGATAAAAAATTGCCATCTTTATCAGCCAAATATGAGCTATGTCATCTTATATTATATAAGAAAGCAAGAAGTAATTATATGCCTGAAATTACCAAACGTTTCAAACTTATTAAGAGTATCTACTGGCAAATGTTAAATGTGGCCTACTGTCCCACGCCTGATTTGAGGCACCATGCCTGAGATATTTCAAGCCTGGAATTGGCTCTGTGACAAAATTAGATGCTTGCTGTAGCGACCCCCCCCTCTTTCCCCTTCCATGCTGACAACTGTAACTCCTTAAGCATTTAACTCACACCTATGCACATTCTTACCTTAGACTCCTTGCATTTACTCTGCAATCTCCTGTATTCACTACAGCTGGTTTTCTTTTCAATTATTGTAAGTTTTGTTTTCAGACAAAAATGTCTGGTGCCTGGCATGAGTTCAGTGTAACATAATACAATTGCTGTCTTTCCTTTCATCCATCCAGTTCAAATAATTATTCTAAGATTTTATCTGCATTCTACATCTTGACATCTCTCCACTCCTTATTCTCTGTCTATGTCTGTAAGCCCCAGTAAGATCTCCCCAAAGGAAACTTCTTCCAGCTGGATCAAGGTCGTGCCCAGGCAAAGTCAGAGCTGGATCAGAGTCCGATCTCCTGCAAGGTCATCTGCCGTCTTTTAAAGCTCTTCCATGTTCTAACATGCAAGATTCCCTCTGAGAGTGGAACCCCGGGAGATAAAGAACATTCAGAAGGAAGACCAAAGAGGAGCGCGGAGATCACAGTAAGCCATGAAGCGGCCCAGTAGAGCACACCACAATGGGATCAAACGGCAGAGAAAGTGGGGCTTCATCATCAAACCTGACAGTGTTAGGTTCTCAGGCACCATAAGATGCTGGCACGAACGTGTCTGTTGTTCTTGTTTCACACAAGCACGCACACACAGACACAGACAAACACAAAAACAAGGCACTGGTAAATAAATTCTTTATCGGCGCTTATGCAATCACTCCCCTCCTGCAGGGTCAGTGGGTGTGACATAAACAATGGAATGGAGCCTCTCCTCTTCTCACTCTGTTTGTATGTGGTTTCAGCACCATGGACAGAGACAGACAAAGACAGACTGGAACATACAAACGTGTACAAAAACACACACATGTACAAACACACACACACACCGTAATGCACACGCACACACACCAAATAAATATTATTATGATTCTGTTCTTATTTTTTAATAGCCTATTACTTGTCAATAAAATCAGAAATGTAAAGGCAATGGAACTTGATGTCATACCCACAAAAGCTCATCTAAACTAAACAGCTGAATTAAACTGGAACTGAAACGGAAGTGAAACCTAATTAGAATCCCACTGTGTCATCAGAGAAGCCTACAGAGAGAGGGACATGACAGCGTGTGTGTGTGTGTGTGTGTGTGTGTGTGTGTGTGTGTGTGTGTGTGTGTGTGTGTGTGTGT
Source organism: Coilia nasus (assembly GCA_027475355.1). Lineage (NCBI taxonomy): Eukaryota > Metazoa > Chordata > Actinopteri > Clupeiformes > Engraulidae > Coilia > Coilia nasus. The sequence goes on from CM050214.1 coordinate 17,092,951, forward strand.
GTGTGTGTGAGAGAGAGAGAGAGAGAGAGAGAGAGAGAGAGAGAGAGAGAAGAAGGGACAGAGAGCGCTACAAATGACCCTGCTCTGTGCTAACTCTGGTCCATGGGCATGGAGAGAGATAAAACAGAAGAGGCAGAGGGGTGATAAATGGAGAAAGAGATCAGAATCATCAGAATCAGTATATTCCGCTTTACGGCATGTTTTACAGTGCCCCCTGGCTCTTCTACAACCACAGTATAGTACTGCATCTCAGGGCGTACTGTTTTATTACACTGTAGGAGCCTCAAAATGCAGTATAAAACAAACTTTGCCCTGAAACAGACAGTTTAATGGCCACAGGCAAGAGTGACTTCCTGTGGCACACTGTGTTGCATTTAGGTAGCATCAGTCTAGCACTGAATATGCGCCTGTGGCTGTCACCTAGAGGGTGCGAGTTGTTGTCCAGGATGACATGTACTTTAGACAGACAGCCTCCTCCTGTCTGACACCACTGCCATCACCACACTTAAACTCCTGTGTGTCCATTCCCCTGTATTGCATTATGTTATGTTGTTTGCTCTGTCCACATCTTTCTTGTGTATGTTATATGTCTGCGAGGCTGTGTATGTGGGAAATGTTGGGGAAATATGGGAAATGGGAACATCCCTGGCTTTTTAGTGTATCGAGCTGCACACAGCAGTGCCACATTAGACCCAAATACATGAAGTGGAAACATCCCTCCCCACCATGTTGTATTTCCAGTACCATGGACAGCAACCACAGTAACCACTCAGGTCAGGAAAACAGTCAGGAAAAAGAAAGACAGAGAGAGAGACACAGATAGACAGAGAGAGAGAAAGAGAGGAAAAGAAATAGACATGAGAAGACGCAGACATGACACAGACTCAGACAAACCCCCTCTACCCCTCCAGTGTTATTCCAGTACCTTGAACAGCTAGCACAGTAACCACCACAGCCAGAAAATGAGAAAAAGAGATGTGAGGAGACAAAGGTCAAGACGAGACACAGACATGTGGACACCCCCCTACCCCAACCAACACCACCCCCCACATGCCAAACACCCTTGTTCACCTTGGACAGCTACCACACTAACCAGAGCTGAGGATTGACATCCTACAGCAGCGCATGGATGATTCCTGCCCACCACACCACACCATATCGACTCAGAGCACAGTGCTTTAACAGTGGAGTGTGTGTGTGTGTTTGTCTGTGGGTGTGTCTGTGTCTGTGTGTGTGTGTGTGTGTGTGTGTGTGTGTGTGTGTGTGTGTGTGTGTGTGTGTGTGTGTGTGAGAGAGAGAGAGAAAGAGAGAGGGGGAGGTTATGGAGGTTAGCAGTGGGAGGCATTAAAATAAGGAGGCCTTGGCAGAGGTAATGCCCCATATCTCCACAGTGAGGCTAAAAGCTGCAGGAGTGTTTCTCTCCTCTGAAACAAGTGCTGATGCCATGGGCAGCGGTGGCGGAGCAGCGGAGCCATTAAGATGCCGCCCGTGTCTCAGCCACTCACCACTGCCGCCACCACCGTGACCTGCCAGGCCCCCGGGGAGAACCCTCCTGTCGGCCATGTCAGATTACGCTCACACACATCTGCCCGCGCCTCACACCACGTCGCCACATGAATACTTATCAGCAGCAGCAGTGAGTGAGAGAGGGAGTGGGTGAGTGAGTGAGTGAGTAAATAAGTAAATAAAAAAATAAAAAAACTGCTGTAGTGAAGCCATTGCTAAAGAAACCAAATCTTGACTATAACACGCTAAATAACTATAGACCCATCTCCAATCTCCCATTTATAAGCTAAATACTTGAAAAAGCTGTCTTCATACAGCTCAACCAATTCCTTAATAAAAACGACATCCAGTCAGGCTTTAGAGCAAATCATAGTACAGAGACTGCCTTAACCAAAATAGTAAATGACCTCAGACTCAGTACAGCCACAAACAAAGTCTCTGCCCTTGTCCTGGGCAGAGACCTAAGTGCCGCCTTTGACACAATCGACCACAACATACTATTACATCGTCTCAAAACTTGGATGGGCCTCTCAGGCCATGTACTAAAATGGCTTGAGTCATACATCACCGGAAGACAATTCTATATTAGTATAGGAGATCATGTATCTAAAAATCACAACGTACCCTTCAGTGTTGCTCAAGGTAGCTGTCTTGGCCCCCTCCTTTTCTCATTATACATGCTACCGCTGGGCAACATTATTAAAAAACATAATATAGACTTTCATAGTTATGCTGATGATACACAACTTTATGTCTCAGTTGAGCCAAACAAAACCACAGCTCTATAGTCTTTAACCTCCTGTTTGTCAGCTGTCATGCATTGGATGAGCAATAACTTTCTAAAATTAAACGAAAACAAAACTGAACTACTGCTTATTGGCCCTAAAGACAAACGTGAAGCTCTCCTCCCCAGTCTAGGTAACCTAAACCAACATGTCAAAGAACAGGTAACTAGCCTAGGTGTCATCCTTGACTCTTACCTAAGCCTCAAACCTCACATTAACAAAGTTACTAAAACAGCATACTTCCATCTAAGAAATATTGCAAAAGTTCGCCCCATGCTATATTACTGACGCATTATCCTCTTACATCCCTGCATGAGTCCTTAGATCCGCTGATGCCGGTCTCCTGAGGATTCCAGACGCACCACCCAAAAGGATCGGGGAATCAGCCTCCTCATACTACGCCCCAAAGAGATGGAATGCCCTACCACAGCACATCAGAGAAGCAGAATCCATCAACGTCTTCAAACGACAACTAAAGACCTACCTATTCAACCTTGCCTATACCTAACTACTCAGACCAAAGTCCCTTCAGTCAGACTCCCCTGCTCAGATCAAAGCCCTTCAAACAGTCAGAGACTTCCTGTTACCAGCCCCGGCAGATGGGCTCCCCTGGGGGATGTGGTTCTGCCTGAGGTTTCTTCCTAGAAAAACAGTGAGTTTTCCTCTCTGATTCCCGAGGTTACTTCCTGAATTTACACAAATCAAACAAACAGGGAGTTTTTCCTCACCCCTGTTGCTCCCTGGGGATACTAACAACCCGACTGCACCTAAATAACCTTTGCTTGTCTAGCGCCTCTGGTTTGCAAGGACTGTTGACCTGTGTTCACCTGTGAGCCTGCATCAACAGGGCATTGCATAGTTGTAGCGCCTCTGGACTACAAAGACTGCTGACTGGGGCCTACAAGGACTGTCTACCCGTGTTCACGCAAGAGTCATTTTTCTACTGTATTCATCTGCTCCGGTGCCACTGGTGAGAGAGAGTGAGTGAGTATCTGTGAGAGGGAGTGAAAGAGCAAATGAGTAAGTGAGTGAGTGAATGAGAGTGAACGTGTGAGTGGGTGGGTGAGTGAGTGAAAGAGGGAGAGAGTGAGTGAGTAAGAGTGCAGGCGAGTGATTGAGTGAGTGAGTGAGTGCGTGAGTGAGTGATTGAATGAGTGAGCGAGTAAGAGTGCAGGCAAATGAGTGAGTGAGTGAGTGAGTGAGTGAGTGAGTGAGTGAGTGAGTGAGTGAGTGAGTGAGTGAGTGAGTGAGTGAGTGAGTGAGTGGTGAGTGATTGAGTGATTGAGTGAGTGAGTGAGTGAGCCACTCTTGACCAGCACAGCAGTAAGGGAATGCAAGGGGAAAACAGCATATTTACTGAGCACTGGTGCATGTTATTTCTCAAGGGGCTGTCTGCGCATTCATGAAGCTTAGCTGGTGCTGCCTGATACCATCGTCTGTGCCACTTAGTTCAGACGGGTACTGACTGATGACATACACCAACCTGGTTCCCACCCAGACCAACTCCAGCTCAGGGTGGGTCGAGGTTCTGTTTGTGTTTCGGATAACTATCAGAATGGGTGGTGTACCAAACAATCCCCCAACACACATTCCAACACACACATAACACATCGCTCCACTTGTGCTACTGCATCTCCCACAACAATAAGCAACACAATATTTTATTAATGCTGTTGAATAATTTACTTCAGAAATAATTAGCATGGGCAAAGACACAACGACGGATGAAAAACAAAAGTCATTATCCTCGGCCAAGAAGCAAACATGAAAGAAAAAACAAGATTTGCATTTTAAAACATGCATCTTCACTCTCCACCACAGACAGGAGGACCCATTATAATGGAAGCAGGGGGACACAGAGATAGAGAAGGGGGGGGGGGGGTAGGAAAAAGAGAAAAGAAAGAGAGAGGGAGAGAGAGATAGAGAAGAATAAGAGAAAGAAGAGAGGATAGGTGAGGGAGGGAGAGAGTATGAGATAGAGGGTTTGCAACAGAGAAATACCAATGTGCACTTGGAGGAGATGGAGAAGACAAACAGAGGACCAGAAGAAAAAGAGCGTAAGAGAGTGAGAGAGAAAAAAAAGAGAGAGAGAGAGAGAGAGAGAGAGAGAGAGAGAGAGAGAGACAATACATGAGTGGGAGAGGGACAGTAAATCAGGGTGTTGCGGAGAAAATTAAAAATCATCAACGTAATGTGAATAATAACCTTCAAAATTACTCCAGAGAGGGTCTGCAGAGAAATCAGCATGCTGATGAAAATGAACACATGTGCACACACACACACACACACACACACACACACACACATGCAACCACATACTGCACACATTCACAGAGACACACAAACCCACACTGAAAACACATACACATGTACAGACACACACAAAGACACCCTCATTCTTATAAATACTTTTACAAGCACAAGTATGCAAAAATGCACAGATCACACAAATGCACATAGATATAACATGCTGTTACGACCCTGTAGCCCTCTTCAGGCTTGCCAGTGCACGGGCGGGTTTGGCCTGATTAAGGTTAATTGAGTGCTACACTCACCTGTGGAAGAGTGTGGATGTATAAGGGACCCCAGTCCCTCCCTCATTAGGCACTTTCTTTCTTTGTGTGGAGGCACACTGTGTCTTTCTCTTGTCTTTGGCCTCCTGATCTCTCTCCTGCTCTTTCTCCCCCTTCTCACTCTCCCTGGGTTTGTTTGCCTCTACACTGACCACTCACTGACACACACATACATCCAATTACTAATGTGGTGTGTGTGTGTGTGTGCGTGTGTGTGTGTGTTCCTTAGTCATAATGTGATGTGTGCCTCAGCATATGTTCCATGCTATTAACCAGGATTCAGATCTCAATTTCCCCCCTTCACACACACACACACACACACACACACACACACACACACACACACACACACACACACACACACACACACACACACACACACACACACACACACAACTTGATGGCCTTGAGATAAGGGAGAAGTATAAAATAAGAACAGCAAAGCTCCTGGTGCCAAGCCCCACTTGCAGCACATTGGTATTGATTTGTGTTTGTTAAATGTGCCCGCGCTAAATTGCTGCACTGTCAGCTCCCTTCCCCACTCTGATGGAGCCTGACTGGGCTCTGCAGGGTCACTGGTGGCTAACCATAATGGGAAACGAGTCATTGAGAAATGCACCGATCTTACAAAGCACCACACACACACAGTAGCGCGCACACACACATAGAGGGGCGTGGGCACATGCACACACGCACATACACAGGCAGACACACATGCGTAAAGAATGACAGGTGTAACCGGTCATATTTACAATGCAGAATATACTCAAAAATGCAATAGTATCTTATGAAACCAAATAACAATGTAAAGTCATTAGTCTGTGAAAAACACAAATGTATTTGCAGTGTGTTCTCCATTTCCCACACACACAGACACACAGGGGGAGTCACTAATCATTTTGGGCGGTGTGAACATTTATTTCTCCTTCAACTGTCAGCCTTCTTCTCTTCTTTGACTCTCTCTTTCCTTTCCTGTTTCCTCTGATATCCCAACATGCATTTCAAACGGCTACTGCACTGCACACACCACAACTAGTATAATGTAAATGAATGGACTGGTGGAGCAGTAACGTATGTTGGGCCATACCAAATCATGTAAAACCATAGGGGTGTGTATGTGTGACATATATGCAAAGATGACTGCAAAATCTAATCAACCAAACCATATATTGCTTTAATTGGATTAATTCTATGCACAAACTCCATTAGTATATCCATATATTTTACTTGCATATGGTTGATTAAAATATAGTCCTCTGTGGGCCCCTGTAAAGCTCTGGGCCCCCTGAATCATCCTGAATACCACCCCACCTTTTCATATCAATTTAATATCTCCCAAATGCCATGCAGCAGGTTTGGCTCAGCGTTAACACAGCACAGACAGGATAAAAACACACTCTTTATGACTCCTATTACTGGAGCAATATTCATCTGAACCCCCTTCAAAACCCAGCTTAAAGTGTCCATGGACATTGTGGGTTAGGGGAGTATCAGGGGGACATTGTGGGTTAGGGGAGTATCAGGGGGACATTGGGGGTTAGGGGAGTATCAGGGGGACATTGGGGGTTAAGGGAGTATCAGGGGGGTTGTTTAGGAGCAAGTCTCTCTGATTGCCTTCCTCATGTGTTAAAATTTTGGTAGGCAGCCCAGTCAACTCTCCTCAGTCATTAGCATAAAGCCCCATAATCCCTGCAAATTCTCAAGCAATCTTGACAACAATCTGTTTTTTGGAAAACTACTCGTGTGGCTGCTCAATGTAACCAGATGGACAGCATGTGATAACCAAAGAAGCAAATGTTGCTCTGATCAAACATCTACTCCCCCCCCCCCAAACCTCTCCTTACAGAGCGTCTGAACGGCTTCCAGTTTGAGTTATAAATAAAATAATGACCATACTGCCTACTCAGAGTGAGAGAGAGTAGTGAGAGATGGAGAGAGCGAAAAAGAGGATTGACAGAGATGGAAAAAGAGAGAGGGGTGGTTTAAGAGACAGCGAAGAAGAGAGTGAGAGAGAAGAAATGCGTGTATGGGAGGGAGGGAGAAAAAAAGAGGGAAAGGAAAGAATGGAGGTAGGGTAGAGACGGAGAGAGAGAGAGAGAGAGAGAGAGAGAGAGAGAGAGAGAGAGAGAGAGAGAGAGATCTGGCAGAGGCTGAAGATAGGTTTCAGTAATGACTGGAGAGAGAAGGGGGGGGGGAGAGAGAGAGAGAGAGAGAGAGAGAGAGAGAGAGAGAGGGAGAGAAAGGGAGAGAAGGATAGAGGGTGATTAGTGAGAAAGACAGAGTGAGAGATAGAGAGAGAGGCTGATATAGATGTTAATGTTAATGGCTGGGGTCTGTGAAGACTGCAGTACTAGCAGGTAATGAGGGGGCGTCTTTTAGGCTGGGCCAGTGGTGATGTAGAGATGGAGGACAAGGGGTCAACAGAGGACAGAGACCTCAACTACACCTGTGCCACACACACACACACACACACACACACACACACACACACACACACACACACACACACTCACTCACTCACTCACTCACTCACTCACTCACTCACTCACTCACTCACTCACTCACTCACTCACTCTTACAACACACATACACACAAATACACACAACAGAGGACACAGCCTTTTAACTACACCTCTGCCACACGCATACTCTTACTATACACACACACTCTATATCACTACTCTCCTACACATACATACACACACACACCTATGGTACAGTTTATCACCACCCTCACCAAAATACACGTACACATAGAATGACAAAACACACACACACACACACACACACACACACACACACACACACACACACACACAAACTCACACACACTACACAGGTAATCACCTTTCTAAGCTTACAACCCTTATTGCTCTGCATACAAATGCATACATACATATGAGTCAACATTCATTTGAACACATAAAAGCATACAAACACACACACACACACACACACACACACAAGAAGAAAGAGTGCATGTGTCACAGGCATGAAGACACATGTTCAGATTAGGCACTCACACACACACACACAGTATCTTTGCAAGTGTTTACTACATGCATCCATGTACGTGTAAGTGTGTGTAGAGAGGAGGGCTTGGGAGCTGTGGAGAATGTGTGTGTGTGTGTGTGTGTGTGTGTGTGTGTGTGTGTGTGTGTGTGTGTGTGTGTGTGTGTGTGTGTGTGTGTGTGGAGGGGGGGAGCTTGAGATCTGCATCCTGGTTAACAGCATGGAACATATGCTGAGGCACACATCACATTATGACTAAGGCGCACACACACACCACATTTGTGTATGGTGTGATGTAGTGCATGGTGAGAATCATAATGTACATATGGAATAAAGCCCTTGGAGAGAAGGAGAGAGAGTTAAAGAGTGTAGGAAATAAATATAGACAGAGAGTTAGACAGACAGACAGACAGACAAAAAGAAAAAATAGAAGCACAGTGAGATGAATGGAGGGAATGACAAAGAGAGAGACTGAGACTGAGAGGCAGAGAGAGAGAACGAGAGGAAGAGAGAGAAAGCAAGAGAAAGAGAGAGAGAGAAAGGACATTGTGGTAGAGCTGTGCGATATGGGAAAAAATGAATATCCCGATACATTTTCTCCATTTCACGATATACGATATATATCTCGATATTTTGAAATATCCTTTATAGGACCCTATGAAATCACACTTTTACTTTTTACTGTTATCACTACAATCCCGGCCGATTACATACCATTCATGGTTAACTTTAAAGGTGGTATCCAGGAAAACATTAAAGATTTTCATAGTGATTTTTTTTTTTCAAATAAAGCACAAAGTGCAAAAACAATCTTCAAAATTACAGCAAAGTGATAAATGCAAACAGAGCTGCCCAGAACTGTGCAAAAACCAAAAAGTGCAAACTCGAGTAGAAATCCTGAGAGACAACTGCTTTCATGAAATTACTTTTAAAAATATAGAGGTAGATCTCCCAGAAAATGACGTGTGTGGCATTAACTACAACGACACACATTTAGCCTTGTGTGTGCGCGTGTGTGTGTGTGAGAGAGAAAGAGAGAGAGAGAGAGAGAGCGAGAGAGAGAGAGATCTGCACAACATATTTCTACCTGCACAATTTTCAACTGTACTGGGCTGGTTTAGGGGTTTTAGCAGGTGTGCATGCTGTTCGGAGTTTGACGGACTCTGCATACTCTGCTGGGTAGGTTTTGGGGTGGTGAAACATGTTTGTGGTGCTGCTGCCTTTCGTCGGGACAGTTTTTTTGCACACTTTGCATATTGGGGTTACCTGCTCCACATTCCTGATATCCATAAAACTTCCGGATTACTGATCCCTTATTGCCTCGTTTAGGAACAAGCTGTTCGTCCGCTTCCATGTTCTATTGCATTAGGTAGGTATACTGTACGACAGCTAGTGTTCGCGCTGCCTGCAAACCGAAAGAAATTACAAAATGAAGTTCCCTCCTTTCCGCACCTAGATGTCGCGCGGGATTGGTTGGTGAGTGTTTGATGAGAGTGTGCGTTTTTTTTAACCCCTCACTCGCGTTACTGCCTGAGGGAAAAGGAGAAAGCCACCAGAACATTTTAAACATGAAAGTAAGACGAGTCTCGGCTGCTGCTGGAAAAAACAGATGACCATAAAATACTCGATACATACAATATAATAATTTGATGTATCTCACAAATCTATTTCGGAGATAATTTCGTATATTCGATATATCGCACAGCCCTACATTGTGGTGCAGTGAGAGATGATGGAGAGAATGAAAAAGTGAGAGAGAGGTGGGCTGGGGTGGGAGGATTATCCTGATTGTGACTAAACTCTACAGATTAGCTTCAGATTCAGAGAGTAATGGGGACGGGGCTCCTGAAATAACAGCCAGCAAACTGACTGTCACCATCTTTAGCTGTGTTGTTTAATGACTAACACACACACACACACACACAAGCACGCACAGATGCACGCACACAAATCCCACACTTCAGACAGATCAGATTTCAATACAACCCCCGCACAGTGGCCTCAAACCCTACTGCTGACGGCGTGCCGATTACGATTTCGGATCTATTTTTGTTAGCGCTGCTCAATAAAATCCACTGTTTACCATAACGACATTAAATCACTCCGAAACCCATCATGTTTGCAGTACAGCCGGCGCGTAGAGACAAACTACACTGTCGAATTGGAAAGCACATCGGCAACAGTGTGCGGAGGCCTTAAGCCAGCTTTGGGCCACGCCAGGGCCAAACTGGGGCCAGGCCAAGGAAGGACTCATTCTAATTCTCAGTCTGTGTGAAAGAGGATAAACAGTTAATCTTCGAAGAGAAAAGAACAAGCCATGCTTGTTTGTGCTGCCAATATTAGTTCTAATGGGAGAGCAGAAATCAGCAGAGTGTCATAAAGCTCTTAGAGCGTGACAGGGAAACTGGGGCTTCAGGAGCACAGACTAGCCCAGCGCTACGCATCCTATAGTCGCAGACAACCACACACACACACACACACAACAGGTCTTATTACACACATACGAATTATCACTATACTCACTGACAACCACACACACACCACGTTGTATTACACACAAACACACATATCTCATTACACACACACAAATTATTACTACACTCACTGACAACCACACACACCCAACACGTCTTATTACACACACACAAATTATCACACTGACAACCACACACACACACACATCTTATTTACACACACACATGCACAGATAATCTTTACTCTTACTGACCACCACACTCACACACACCTACAACATGTCTTATTACATACACACACACACACACACACATATAACATGTCTTATTACATTCACACAAATTGTCACTACACTCACTTATAACCCCACACACACAAACACACACACCCAACATGTCTTACACACAAATTACACACACAAATGGTCACTAAACTCACTGCCAGTGACACACACACATTGACACTCCTCCACACACTCATCACTGCACTCACCAACAGCCACGCACACAAATGTCAGATGTGTCATTATACTGTACATACATGTATTATCATCACACTCAGTGATACCAACACACACACACATGCAAGCACACACACAGAATAATATGGATGTGTAAGCCACAAATGTCTTATTAACTACACACACACACACACACACACACACACACACACACACACACACACACACACACACACACATTATCACTGCACTTAACCAAACACACCTAAACAGACACACACACACACACACAGTATGGTGTGTGTGTGTAAGCCAGAGATGTCAAGCAGACTTTAAAAGGAGGTAAAAAGTGAGCTTTTTTCTGCTGTGGGAAACACCAGGGTTTTTCTTTAAATTTTCTTTGGCAAACCCCCTGAGCTCGGGCGGGCAGGCTGCCTTTAGAACAGCAGGCCAGTGAATGAGTCTGGCTATCCAGCACGCACACACACACACACGCAGGCAGGCAGGCAGGCAGGCAGGCAGGCAGGCGGGCAGGCGGGCGGGCAGGCGGGCGTCTAGTAAGTTCTGGTCTGCCCATCCAGCACGCACGCACGCACACACGTTCAAACACACACACACACACACACACACACACACACACACACACACAAACACACACAAACACAGGTGGCTAGTCCTTTCTGGTCCTCTCTCAATAGGCTCTCTCATACACTGTAGCCACAGGGGTTGCATTGCTGCAGAGAGAGGAGAAGAGAGGCGTGTGAACCGCAATGCCTTGTTTACTAGTCCCAAACTGAGCACGGGCTACTTTACGACACCATTCCTGGATTCCACACAGCACACACTCCTCTGTTTAGTTAGTGAATAAATAACAGTGTGGCCCCGCTCTAATTTCGCCATCAGCCCAATGCAGGGGAGAGTGTGAGCGAGACGCAGAAGAGAGATTAAGAGTGAAAGGGACTGAAGGCAGGAGAGGGGTGAGTGATAGGCAGAGAGAGGGAGTGTGAATAAATGATAACACATTAGTGAGAGACACAGGCAGTGTGAGTGAGTGAGAGAAAGAGAGAGAGAGAAAGAGAGAGAGAGTCAGTATTTGTGTCTGTGTCTAAAAAAGAGAAATAAGGAGAAAGAGAGAGAGATAAAGAGAAAGAGAGAGAGAAAGAGAGAGAGAGAAAGATAGATAGAGTGTGTGTGTGTGTGTGTGTGTGGGGGGGGGGGGGGGTGTCAGGCAACAGCAAGGTAAGTGATACACAGTGTCTTGACTGCATGCAATAAAAGTGAATGACAGTGACAAAATCACTTGAACTGCTTTGTTTTCAGGTGTCCTACTGCCAGCAAGTTGTGCTGCACAGTGTAAAAGTTCAAGCTAAACTTTTACTAGACACCCCATTTCTATTTTCATTCCGGTCGCTCTCATTACCAACACTGTCAGACGAGAGTCATCTCATTCAGCTAGCTAAAATGAGGAGGTGTCTGTACAATCCGAGTGTGCTTCATGTAACAAAAGGCAGCTTTTGATACGACAAGATTGTCAGGCGTTAGGATAGAGTTCTTGACAGATTAACTGAGGGTGTAAATTGATGAGTGAGCATTGCACGGAGAGGCTGTGAGTGTGTGGGAGGCAAGGTGGGGTAAGTGTATTTATATGGCAACAGAGGCTATTCAATATGCTTGGAGTACAAGAACAAGTGAGAAGCAACAAAAACGAGAGAGAGAGAGAGAGAGAGAGAGAGAGAGAGAGAGAGAGAGAGAGTATCTGTATGTTTGTATGTGTGTGTCTGTATGTTTGCATGCATGTGTTTGCATGCATGTGTGTGCGTGTGTGTGTGCCTGCAAATGAACGCGTGAGTGGAGAGGAAAGACCTGTTTTGGGGAGAGGAGGGGAGCAAAAAGCACCTCTCAGCCTTTCACCAAACCTCACAGCGCCCTCGCAGTCTGTCACCACCAGTTTCTTCTGCTAACCCAGTGTCACCCCCCCCCCGACACAGACACACACATAGAGGCGCGCTTGCACGCACGCATACATACACACCTTCTTTTTCAGACTCTCTCTTTCCCACCCCAGTTTCCCACTTACCTGCTCATTCCTACTTCATTAATACAGAAACTCTCTCACCTCCTCTTACATATTTGAACTCTTCCTACAACCACACCCCAACAACCCGTCTCCTTTTCTGTCTCTCATCTACCCCTAATTTTCTTTCACTTCATCAGCCTGACTCCGTCTCCCTCACTCCTATCTCACCTTGCACTGTGCCCCCCTTCCCCTCTTTCACTCTGCCACATCCCTTCTTTGTTGTACCTTTATTTGGTAGTGGAGTAGAGATCAGACAGGAAATGAATGGAAGAAAGAGATGGGGTATGTAGCGAAGGGGAGGAGAAGTCACCCCACCCGGCTTCGAACCCGGGTCTCCGGGATACCAAACAGGGGCTCTGACCGCAACGCCAAAGAGCCAGGCTCATTGGGATGGCAGTCAGAGCACACCCACAACTCTAGTGATGGTCACTCCATCACACTGCCTTCCACTTCGGGAGGTGCAGCCATGCGCTTCACACACTCAGGTGTCCCTCACGCATCTCCCACCATACTTCTCCCATCCAGGGTGCCCCACACATACTGGTGCTTCACCTATCACTGGGTCCTTCACACCGGGGTCAACCTAACCCTGGGGGTCCCTCGTATGGCTCACACAGTGGGTGGACCTCCAATGACCTCACGGCAAGCCATCCCACTTCTGACACCATTTGTAGCGAAGGGGAGGAAGGAGAAGTCACCCCACCCGGCTTCGAACCCGGCTCTCCGGGGTACCAAACAGGGGCTCTGACCACAACGCCAAAGAGCCAGGCTCATTGGGATGGCAGTCAGAGCACACCCACAACTCTAGTGATGGTCACTCCATCACAGGGTAGGTTTGGGAAATTACCCTGGCTGAATTCGAACCTGGGTCCCCAATGGGCCCTTAGCCGTTTACAGTACGGGCGCTCTCCAACCACTGCATCACAGCACCACCCTGCTGCATCCCAAATAACATCTGTCTCACTCCATCTCTCTCTCTCTCTCTGCTTCATTAAGACTGACTATCTTTTTCTTTTCTCTCTCTTTTTCCCTCTCTCCTTCTCTCACTCCCTCTCTCACACCTCCTTAAATCCTCCTCACACACAGCCCAATAATCCCTGTCTGCCAAATCTCACTCTCCCCCACTTCATCCAGCATTGCAGCTCACACTCTCACCCTGCGTATCTCTGGCTGGCTCCCACAGGCTGGCTCAGGCACTTGGAGGACATGGCGAGGAGTGGCAGTAATGGTTCTCAAATGCTCTTTTTTACGCCACTAACTAGAAATAGCCCAGGCACACAGTCACAACCTCACAGCTCCAACAGGATCTGGCAAGGCGAGGATGGCACCCAAAAGCACACAACTGTAAAACCAGACGCACGCAGCCAAACCTTGGTAGGCTGGCCTTATGTGCAACTCTTCAGGTTTCAAGAACAGAAGTTTCCATATAAAACTGTTTTATTGCAGTTGGAGAACAGATAATATAAAATTGTGGTTTATTGGACAGTAGAAGAGCAGATAATATATAACAGAGGTTTATTGGACAGTAGGTGGGCAGAGCCAGAAATTACACAAACAGAGGGCATCTCCAGCTGCTACAGACATGAATCCACACAATTCCATCTTATTTTGTCTCTGATAATCCAATCAGTACAGCAAGCTGATATACAGACATGCAAACAAACACACACACAACAAGCATATTTGCTCTGCAATTCTGCGTGGAGACAGTGACATCTCACACACCCACACACACTGAACACAAGGTAATATGCATATGCAAATTCATGCATTTCCTGTGTGGAGACATTTTTATATCCAAACGCAGTTTCAACTAGAAACCGGCAATAATGAAACATTTCTTGCAATCTTGTTTGTGTGCAACACACACCACAGTTTGCACTAACTTAAAGTTAAAGGATGCCTGACTTTACACCACCACTGGCAAGGCATAAAAAGCCTCCAGTCTGCAAGTTATGTTCTGTACGAAAACTGCATTCTCATGAGTGGTTTTCTAAATCATAACTGACTCCGGCATAATACACACTTCCACTGCATTTTATCACAAGCACGGCGCAAACCTGATGTCAAGCGATGCCATCAGGGAGGCACTTGTACTTCGCTGGCTCTAATTATCCGTCCACTGATGTTGGACCTGCTTCCAAGAAACAACTGCTGTTTCTCAGGGAGGCCGACAAATAATTACATTGCACTCTGATTTATCTGCTTAAGGGATGTTTTATCCTGGGGAAGAGGAAGATTGCATCTCATGTAAAATTAACTTGAATAGAAACCCACTGAAAACAATTACGTAAATCCTGCAATTCAGTTCCTCCCCAATTAAATGCACACTGCGCAGTGCCTTCACTGTGGCCGGGCCAGAATAGATGGCGAAGATGCGGTTGGAGGCAAGTAGATAAAGGCAAGCCCTACACAAGGCAAGACCAGCACCAGCACAGGGCTCCTGGATCAGTGGCTGTGGCACGCCGATGTGCTCTGATCAGAAACAGGAAGGCTGTTCTTCTGAAGCTCGCCAAGACCGGTTACCATGAGAACGCAGCTAAGTTAGATGCCTCTGGCCACATACGCTTCTAGTTCTGACACTCGTACGTGTGCTTCTGACCGTCATTGCTGCCTCTGAGATTCTCACACATACAGTTTCATCACTGCTACCACTCAAGTGCTCATAAAAGCACTCTCATCAGTGTTACTTCTTATATGTACACTAACACCACTGACACCTCAAGGTGTTCATACATACGGCCCCATCAGTGCACCCTCTAAAGTCCTTATAATGCACCTCCCTAACTGCTACGAAGTCAAGTCGGTTTTATTGTCATTTCAGGCATATACATAGTACATAGTGAGACGAAACAACATTTTACCAGGAACAATTGATGTTACATGCAAACTGTTAAAACAGTAGAGACAAACAGTACAGGAAGCACATGCACACAATCAATGTTAAAATACATGATGCACATGTATTGCAAAATCGCCTCTGCTCATATGGAAAAGGTGTTATGAGTGTGTTAAATGTATAAGCTCCATACATCCAACCACCTACATGTCATAAAACTGCCACACAACTCTCTTTTGCTATAATACACATAAACATACATGTATCAGTACAACCTCACAATGACGGTCTTACCTTTACTCTGGCTTTTACACACACACACGCCACTACTCTGTGTTTCAGACAAACCCACAGACACACCAACACCACCACTCTCTTTTACACACACACCAACCACTTCTCTGTGTTTAATACAAACACGCACACACACATACACACCTTCACAGTACCTGCTCTGAGCTTCCTGGTGTTGTGACGGAGTGGAGAGGCGAGGAGAGGTGTGGCGTGACGTGGCGTGGAGGTCTCAGCAGGTCATGGCGGTGTTGCTGCCCACTGGAGGTGGTGCTGTCTCAGGGTGCCCCGCTCTGACTCCTGGGGCCATGGTGAAGGGAAAGCACAGCGCCAGTCAGTTGGTGAGATGAGATGAGATGGCCACACTGCAAAGCTGGGCTAAGTGAGTGGGAGGCTAGAGGCTGCTCTGCTCTGCTCTACCTCCCCTTCTCCTGTTACCTTGCTGCCCACACAGGTGGGTGCAATGGAGCTTACTCATAGATCAGCGAAGCCCAGAGAAGTGAATTCCCAACATGGTTGAGAACGGAAGTGAGCACTCCTCACGTTTGTGGATTCAGAAGTTTGTTTGATGAACTGAGATTCATGTGATTCTCTCCAGTCTGGACTTACACCCTCACCATTATATGCATTACATTCCAACACATGGCATTTTAAGGTAGGATATAATTTGCTATGAGAGTTCACTAATAACTAAAAAAATAGATGTAAAAAAACACCACGTTGGTCAGTACTCACAGGGAAAACAGCTGCAATTCCAGCCTATCTTGAATTCCTCCTCCGTTGTCCAAACTGACATTCACGGTGTGGCACTTCTGCACCGATTCCTGCTCAATGGAGCAAGATGCCGTTGATGCGCATGATCTTAAAACGTCGCTCTTGTTCAAAAAATAACCGTGAAATAGTCCGTTACTGCTTTTCAACACTGTCTTACCACGTCAACACCCAATTTCACAACTCTCTCCCTATAAACCGGTGACAAATGCCTGTGTGTCATAAATTCTTACAATCAACGGGACTCGACTAAGTGAGAAAATCAAACAAATTGGTTCCTGAGCTAAGATGTTAAAAGAAATAAATCCGAAAAACAGGCCTACTTGTTGGCCGTAGTGACTCTAGTGACAGTCGTTAATGGGCGATTAAAATGTTCCATACCTCATGAATGATCTTTCCCAGCTTACTCTGAAACCTACACAATCACAATTCCCCAAAGTCTTGGGCGAGCAAAACGAACAAAATAATTTTAAAAGAATTTCGAATTTCAAATATGACAGCTGAGGGAAAAAAATGCTATCCACCTCACGCCACGAACTAAAACAATGTTGATATCTTTAAGCGAGTGCATTCTGTGAGAGAGAGGAGACCGCGGGAGAGGAGATCCAGAGGAGCGCGTGCACTGCTCGAGTGAGTGAAAGACGCTAACGATGCTCTCGCATCAGGATCAGCACAGCGGCGGAGCCACGAGGATGCAGGGAGATGGGAAAAGTAGGTGGGATAATGAAGCTATGAAAATGGAAGCCCACTTTTTCTCATTCTCGCTCTGCTCTCTCTCCGTCTGTTGGCGGATTGGGTCTGGCAGAGAGCAGTGGCAGAGCGCGAGAAAAACGCTCGTTTTCTTTTTCAGCAGTGTCGACTGCAGCGCGAGGGGAGGGAGGGGAAGGGTTGGGACTTGAGCCAGCCGAAGACACACGCAGCTCCTGCCCGAGAACAAGCCATGCGTAGCGCGAGACCCCTCTGGTTCGGATCGAACTGTAATAACGATAACGTCCCCAAGACAAAGAAATCGAAGCAAAGTGCTGTAAACTTGCAAAATGGATTCAGATTGGTTACATCATACTCAATTGATGCAATTTTCAATTAGGTCCGAGGAAAATGCCCTTTACATGTACACTGCCGCTTTAGAGACGCAGAAGGTGAAAAAAAACATTTATCACTGGCAACAAAAGCATGTCCACTGGGCTCTATAAATTTCGCGTTCACAAGCGACCGAATCGATTTAAACTTAATGGACCATGTTAAGACCATCATATTTAACGCGGCGAGCAAATCCATTCTCGTGGCTTTTGGTTACCGGAGAGACGGGGGCTAAATTTGGATTAAGCCATAGTGATCACCAAGAATGCTGGTTCAAAAACGAGGATTTTTTTGCACAGGATTTTATAATCATGTTATAATAGCTGGACTTACGCTGTAGGCTATACCAGATGAATTTACAGAGTCAAACACACACATTAACACATGGATTAGGCCATTATTTCCTCACATTGATTTTTAAACGTTACTTTGAAATACAATGTAACCTACAGTCATGGAGATATATAAAAGCCCATCCCTCTCAGGCAAAGAAATGTGGAGTTCAAGTCCATGGAACACAAGCCACCTGAGATCACAATGTTTAGTCTTATGAATCTTTCAGCTAATTAGGAAAACAGTGAGTTAGGCCTACACGTGCACTATGTACAGCAGCCTCCCACAGAGATTTACATGCACATGTGGACTGGCTTTGCACCAGGCTGAACACTCCAATCTGCCATGTCCTTAATTGTCCACCATATGGCTGTATCATAAAACATTACAGCCTCACAGTCTTTAATTACAATCATAGGTTCAACTCATATTTATTAGTGGTTTTGATAATACTCAGAGATAGGGGCATTTATTTAAGTACCTCAGATGGAAATTTCTGTGGTTATTTCGGTAAACTGACCACATTTGGTATTCTTGGGCTTTATCATTGTCTTATTCACCCTCCAACACACCCACACAAACACCCACGCATGGGCCTACAGATATGTAGCACACACACAGAAGGGGGGAAGGGACCTTCATACAGAAATTTATAATGGCTCGAAACATGGCCGAGCCATCTTCAGAGAAATGGCTAGCATAGTCAATGAACAGAGATAAACTTCTTCATTAGAATTCCTGTTATAGTTAGGACTTTTGTACATGTGTGCATGCACATATAAGGATATGCTTAGTTAAATCTTGACCATGCACGTGTGATCAACCCTTAATATCAGATACACTCGAGGACGATATTATTAGCCCCCCTCCTGAAATTAGACATCTCTCTTGATTTCTTGGTGAGAATGACAGTTATTAACAAGTTTATGTTATTCTGGAAACAAGTATACTATGGAGATAATGTTCAACAAGTTGAATTTGGAATTTGGTATTGTTAAAAGCAGTTTAAACAAAAAAGGCAAAAAATGACAAGGACAAAATTATTAGCCCCCTGATCATTAATCGTCAGTACGGTGCCCTTTATGACCCAAATCTGACAAAAGACTCTTTGATTAGTTGTTAACTAGGTTGGCACATGTCCTCCTAGGGATCTTGGCTCATTTCTCCATTGCAAATTGTTTTAGCTGGTCCAAATTGCATGGATGTTGAGCATGGGCATTCATTTTTAACACTCATCAAATATCTAAAGGATTGAGGTCTGAACCACTCCAGGATCATGGTTTTAGTATCCTTGAAGAACATTTGGACTAATTTGGATGTACGCTTTGGGTTATTATCTTATTGGAAGACCTAACAAAGATCTTAGCTTAATCTATGACCATATTTCTGCATGGTCTCCTTCCATATTCTATCACAGTCATCTTTTTTCATGGTGCCGTACACCCAAACAAGGCTTCCGGTGCCTGAGGCTGCCACAGAATGATGCTACCATCACCATGTTTAACTGTGAAAACCGTGGTTTACCAAGGTTTAAGGCCTATCCCTTTCTTCACCTAACAGAAGCAGAATTCATGCGTCCAATCAGGTCCAATTAAATCTCATCAGACCAAAGCACAGACTTCCAAAACTCATTTTTGACTTTCAAATGTTCACAGGCAAACCTCAATCGGACTCTGATATGTAGCACCTTTAGTAAAGGGGCACTACTGTGATGATGGTGCCAAATCCCAATGTGATGACAAGCCCTCACAACTGTCTTTCTTGAAAAGAAAACTCTAGATGAGGCCAGGTCAACAGCAATCATCTAGGCAGGTGTCCAGGGCTTCTTTGGTCTAATGAGACTAAGCACAGTTCCCACAGTTACACATGGTGGTGGGAATATTAAGGTGTTCGGCTGTTTTGCAGCCTCAGATACAGGGAGCATGGGTCTGGGTTTGGATTCCTGGGTCTTCCAGCAACATAATAACCCAAAGCATACATCTAAATTAGTTCAGAAGGTCTTCAAGGATACTAAAACCATGATACTGAAATGGCCCGCTCAGAGTCCAGTCCACAATCCCATTGAGAGTCTGTGGCAAATGTCTGTGTTCAGCATCCATGCAATTTGGACGAGCTAGAACAATTTGCAATGGAGAAATGGGCCAAAATCCCTAGGAAGACGTGCCAATCTATTTAACAACTAATCAAAGAGCTTTTTGTCAGTTTTGATTCAGAAAGGGTAACGCATTGACTATTAATGATCAGGGGGCTAATAATTCTGTCCTTGTCATTTTTTGCCTTTTTTGTTTCAACTGCTTATAACAATACCAAATTCCAAATTCAACTTGTTGAACATTATCTCCATGGTATACTTGTTTCCAGAATAACATAAACTTGTTAATAACTGTCATTCTCACCGAGAAATCAAGAGAGATGTCTAATTTCAGGAGGGGGGCTAATAATATCGTCCTCGAGTGTATATACATATGCTCACATTTCTAAGGTATAATGAAATGACATTCTGACATCACTGTCAAAAAATGCTGTGCCAATTTAACTGGCAACATATGCACAAAATATGATATGCCAATTAACAGTCGGTGCCATCACACAAAGCAATCAGCCTTTATGAAATTATATTTCCCGATCCTCAAACATCCCCCATGTTTTATGAAGCCATCTCAGCTGGATGCCATTAAAGTGATATCATACACTGAACACGATCACACACAGCAAACATGATACTGCAGCACATGGCACTTACACGGGCAAATAACACACTCACACAGGCCATGACACATCCTACCATAATGAGCCCATGGTCTCACGGGGCTTAACTCTAAGGCACCAGCGTAGAGAGGAGGTGGCTCGATGGCCTCTCACAAACACTCAGCTGGCACGAAGCTTGAATACTGCAGTTTGGGTCGCTACCAAGTCACTGCTACCAAATCCGTTTCGAGCGCATGGAGATTTCACTGCCCAACGTGTCCCTACTCTGCCCTGCACAGTGACAACGGGCTTTCTGCCCCACCCCCAGCTCATCTTTCCATTCACACATTGGCAAGAACATAAAATTAAGGATCATATCATGTGGAATATTAAACTGCGTATATGTATACATCAGGGTGGCAATTCCATCCAAGGGCTCTCCTCTTTACTGTGTCCAGTCCTGATCCCGCTGGAGTTCACTAATAACCATTAAAGAGTAAAGAATGGTGCCAGTTATGTTAGAGTTACTGTCCAGTAATGGGCAGTAATGTGGGAATTTCTAGAGGTTGTCTGAGAAGAGGTATTGGTTCTATGCCAAAGGGGAGATAAAAATAATTGTTAGCTCTTTTCTCCATGGTACTATAGCACCCTCTAGAGAAAAAAGCACAAAACAGGCAATATGGAGCGTTTGCTGGTCTTAACTAATTTCTTAACCCTGATGCCATGCAGTTTCTTGCTAATCTGCTGATCAGATGACGTCTCTAGCATCCACACTAAACCCTGTAAACCCATCAGTGGGTGGGAGACAGCTGACCAGAGCCTTTGGTGTTGGGGGAGAGTAGGATGCTCCCAACAGCAATCGCTCTCTCCTTACCCATGCACGTGCAGTGCACAGTCTTCCTCGTGTCATTGCTTTTAGTACCCTGCGTGCCACTTCCTTAAGGTCCCTCTAAGGCACATACATTGCAGTTATTTTTGCATAGGAACATCTACTCAACATCAGCTGTTTGGGCAACAACCTCAATCATTATTGTAGGGTGACGAACACCAAATCAAGGCACTGGTAATGATGGGAGTGATCATTCAATAAAGGGCATGTTGGCATAGAGCAAAAGAGTGTGCGGTGTTTTCCCATTCACTGAATTACAGAAACCTCAATTGCAAGTCATTTTGGACACAAGCAGCTGCACGTACAGGAAATAACTGTAAATATAGGGGGAGATCATGAAGGCAGTTCGGTGATCAGAGGAGCCTTCTGCCCTGGGGTGCATGTCTCTGACAAGGGCTGTGATTAGGATGTACAGAGTTAAATCACTGCAGGTGCCTGTTGCGAGGGCTTAGGGCTGCTCTGCCACACACTCACACACCGCACACACACACACACACACACACACACACAGCTGTGCTATTGATACCACAGGTTTTTTGCACAAACCCGTCCTCATTCCTCCCAAGGATTAAGATTCGGGTTTGTTGTTGTTGCACTCTGTTTATTCTGAGGGGCTGGCTAATACCGGTGTGAGCTGACTGCACAGTATAGCTGAGACGGCAAAACTGGGTTATAATTGGTAAATGTCAATCCCTCCTGTTGAGGCGTGACCAGACGTGCATTTAGGTAGGATGAGTGTGTGTGCATATGTGTGTGTGTGCGCACACGTGTCTGTATTGTGTGTGTGTGTGTGTGTGTGTGTATTCCTCTAGTGAACCCACAAATTGTGTTTACGCTCTTGTGAATACTGATGCAGTGCTTCCTATTAGAGGAATCCAACTGGGCGTGCCAGCGTAATTTCTTTCCTTGTTTTTGTTTTTTGTTTTTTTTTTTAAAGAGGTTTGCTGTTTTGGCACCTCTGTCAGGATGCAGGGCACATAATTTTAATTTTTCATCAGGATGATCCTAAACCCTGCTGTGCTGGTAAATGTTTTACCACAGCGCTGAATGCATACTTTAACAGCCTGATTTAAATTACTGGCCAGACCCGAATTTGCTGAGCCTGCTTATTTGGTGGTTGTGTTTATGCCCTCAAGGAGCTGTGCAGGGTTGGTAGGGTGTGTAGGGTGTGAGTGTGTGTATGTGTGTGTGCGTGTGTAATAGCTACATGAACCTATGGTGTGATGTTTGCACAAAACAACCTTGAATAGATCATTACGGCTCATGTAGCAGGTTTGATGGACTATTTCTATTGACTCGCTTCATTAAACAAGTTTTCCTCATTACTCCCAATGAATCTCACAGAATTACCCATGACTCAACACTTACATGAATATAACATAGATTCTGGATCACGGTAGTGTCCCTGTGTTTAACACACTACACTGCCCTACAAAGCCAAAAGGCAGTAACTGCATCATTTGTCAAATTGAGTTTAGACTGGACATTGACTTTGTAGCACCTCCTTCGTCTTGTGACTAAATTGCTTGCTTCTTTCTATTAAGAGAGTACATAAAAGCATCACCACTACTATACCTACAACATGTTTGACTGGGCAGTGTGGCAACTTTTAAAGGCATTTTTTCTCAGTTTCTATGTTCACGTAGTCACTGCACTTTACCTTGGTAGGGCAGTACAGCCTCTCTGCATTACTGATGCGAAAAAAGATGAACAAGGTGACAGAGCCAGAAGCAGCACTGGACTATTAGCTCAAATCTGGGCCAGCTGGGACCATGGCTGTGCATGTCAAACCCACAGCATGCTAACTAACCGCAGGATGCTAACTCAACCCCCCCCCCCCCCCCCCCCCCCCGCACATAAAAGATAATTGACTGTGACTAGTATATCTTTGATCTGGCGAGGGCAAGGGCCGCATCTGGCCCACAGCTCTCCTCCAGTTAGCTGCCATCTTGGAGTCCTAATTGAGCATGTCAGTGTCAGCCATAAGAGGGCCATTGATCAAAGACCTACAGGCCCACTGTTGTCAGAGGGACATCATAACAAGTCGAACGCTCAGGGCCATAACCAGAACAAATGACCATCAGTCAGCGCACCAAGGCTCCATAAAATTGCGGTTGCTGCCCTTGGAATTGGGACTTTTGTGCTGAAAGGCAAGAATACAGTGGAGTGAATTTACTGCTCAATTAAGAGGCTCAATAAGCAGGCAAGCACTGTGCAGGGAAGAAAAACAGTCCTCAAGGACGGACAAGTGTTGCCCACATCTGCAAAACACCTTGTCAATAACCCCCCACTTCTGTCTCTCTCCCTCACTCACACACACACTCACATAATTCCACTGCAGCGATCTAAAGCCCACTCCAGGGTCTAGTTTTTTTTTCCTGTAGTTTCTGTCAGGTTAATGGTTACTGTAGCATCTGAGATATATCATGACACCGGAAGGAAGTCACTTTGAGACCTATTTGGCCCTCGTCCAGACCGAGCTCCAGAGCTGAAGATCATTTCCTATTTAAACGTTTAAATTACTATTCATGCTTATTCATCCTAAGTGGGCTTAGAAAGCTAACCTGAAGAGCAAATTAGGACATATTTCTGTGTGAATTAGGGAGATACCCTGCAGCGTACTGTATTAATCAGCAAACTGATTAGGGCAGTGACATTTTTTTTCCATATTGAAATGCTTATTCTGCATAGACATAAAATGCTACTGTAACTTCATACCACGATTCTGAAAAATACATTTTTTAGACATTGTGGCATTGAAAAATCAATTGGTTGGTGAATAATTACTGAGTGTTGATCGCCATCTACAGGAACATATAAGAAAACCCACTTTAGAAATGAACGGATTCCTGGACATAACCTCGAGTAAAGAAAAAATACACCATATAGGTCCCGAAGCTACAAATGATATTCTAAGAGTAGCGATAAATAAACGATGATTTTAGGTCATTACCATTTTTACAGTGGTGGCAGCGCCTGCTGAGAAAAACAATAACAAGATACTAAAAGCTAGACAGTGGAGAACACCAATGGCATTTAGATAGAGTGTAGAATGTTCAGTGTGTGCGCTCCATTCTTTTCTCATGGTATGTGGGTGGGAAAGAAGATTCCCCTCATGCGCACTTTTGTGGCTTTGGCTTTTTAGCGCGCCTGCACATCGCTTCCCAGGCAAAGTAAACAAGTCACGAGACCGCATGAGCTCAAGAACCCTATCGCAACAGTGACGTCTAGATGAGAGAGCGGCTGAAAACAAGCCAAACGTGCCCTCCTATTGGCTCCCTGCGCAGTTACGTCTTCACCTGATTGGCTGAGAAGGTGAAACGGTGTTGCCGATGTACTCAACAACGATAGTCAACAACAATACCACGGCTGGCATGAGATCATATTCGCGGTAACAGCACACTTGATAGTCCGAATCAGCACAAACAGTAGATTTTCGTGCGAAGACAATCATTTAATGCGAATGTTGCTTTGCAGGAGTAACCCTGGACGTAATCATGAGTGTTTAGTGGGTTTAATTTATCCAAAATGAAATTTAAAGTAATTAGCTTTCGTCGCTACTATTGTTGATTGCTGGGTGTGTCAGTTACCATGAGGCAATCAATATTGATCTTGACTTGGAGAAATAATTTAGGATAGACAGTAGGAGGGAAAGTTGAACAACGCCGACTCCACAACCTGGGATTTCGACACCTTCCGTCTATTGTCCAGGATTTTACCCGGACGCAGAGGTACATCATGTAGCAAGATGAAGCAAACTAGCCAGTACAAAGCTAGCCTTACATGGCTAGCGGCAGCATGGTTTAATTTTCTGTATCAGCCTCTGGAACGTTCACTTTGGAAATATACTTCTGTTGAAATGTCATGTGCATTAGTAATAGATATGTTATTAAGCTAATGGCAATATTAAATAGAAAAGTACCTTTTCAGAGGCATTGTTACTTTGCCAGCATCAAGATCTGTTGACTTACAGTTTGTTCTGTCATCTGATTTGACCCAGCAAGGTTCCACCATGGAAAATAACATCGGCTCCAGTACCGACCCTGCAAATCTGGATGAAAGTGTGCTTCCTGCAGAAACAGAGACAGATAAAGGGACTGAACAGAATTCCCCTGAAGACAGCAAACCAAACACCACAAAATCAGGTGAGACTCAATGTAACTGTAACCAGGCAGATACTTGCAATGAAATCTGCAGAGTAAATTACACAACACATGCTTAGAGGTGCACTATAATACATACTGGCCTACGTTGTGAGGCATCATCATTCATATATCACTGCCACCTGTCAGTAGACTTAATACTAGTCCTGTGAAACTTATGCCCTTGTCCCCCCCCACACCTTTGGGGATTTACTGCAGTTGGGGGCCGTGTGCGGCTGTACTCCGAGTCTCAGGTGTACACCATCAACCGTTGGGAGGAGTCCGAGCCTACTGACGGGGGTCCGGCGTTGGAGGAGGGGATGGGTGATGGTGCCCCGTTCCGCGGGAGGTCCCAGTCCGCACCTGCAGCTCTGTGGGCGGCCAAACGCTACGGCCGCCAGCTCCGCAGGATGAGTGACGAGTTTGACACCTGGCTGGATCGAGGGGTGAGCAAGCTGTGTGTGTGTCAGAGCAGGGGTACAGAGGTTGGTTAATGCAGAGACCGCTGACATGGTGGTGATGTGGTTGAAAACTGTCTGAAAATAGTGCACAGAGGGTCAAGAACAGAATAAATGTGTGTGTGTGTGTAAGGTGTGTATTAGTGGTTTTAGGGTATTTAGTGATTTAGTGATGCTGTGTGTGTGTGTGTTGTAGGCCATGTAGATTTGTCAAGAAAGGCATGTTGTTTCCTACAAATGCTGAGAGCAGATGAGGTAGGTGTAGGAGAGAACAGAGTATAAACAGGAAGTAATGTTAGAACAGTCAAAGGTCACAGGCCCGTGAGAATCTCTCTCTGTTTTCTTAAAACACATCCTAAATGCCAGGGCACACTGAGTACTTGTCAACCACTTCCTCTTTCAGTTTGGGTCTTGTGATATGAACATGCTGTCCTTCTGAAACAACATCTATGCACCTCTGTCTCTCCCTCTTTCTCCCACTCACTCAACTAATTTTCACCTCTCTTCCTTTCTTCCACTCAATTTCTCACCAGTCTCTCTCTCTCTCTCTCTCTCTCTCTCTCTCTCCTGCTTTCATCCACTCACTCAACTAAGTTCTCACCTCTCTCTCTCCCTTTCTTCCACTCACTCAGTTTCTCAACAGTCGGTCTCTCTCTCTTTCTCCCTCCCTCTTTCATCCACTCAACTAATTTCTCACCTCTCTCTGTTTCCCTCTCCATGTCCAGGAGCAGAAGCGGGGGGGCATGTCTGGCATGCGTGGATGGTTCTCCTTCCTGTGGAGCCAGCAAGAGGAGGAGGGACGAGAGTGACAGGTGGAACAGCCACTCAGGCCTACCCAGTCGTTGTTACCTGTCTGCAGTTGTTTTTATAACAGTGGAGCTTTCCCAATGGATCCATACACAACCACAATGCCTTTTGTTTCCCCTGTAGAACACAAGCTAGGGAGGTTATGAGCTAGGCTGCAGCCGAGTTGATTCTGAAGACAAGAGGATACATTAATGTCTTGCAATAATTTGGTTGATAAAGAGTATTTTACAAACCGTTAACTGTTAATTCAATCCGACAATCTCCGGAGTGACAATCTCTCTAACAAAATAAAATAGATGGCATCTCACAGATATTTAAAATTATTTATCAATATTTACAATTTAAAGTATAAAATATTTGTAACTTAAGTGTTATTTTGTTCAGTGTCCTTTTTAAGTATAAAGTATAGATATGAATTGCTAAATGTGTGCGTACAATCAAAGGTTAGATAATCAGACAAAATCCAAATAACTGTTGAAAGCAACAGGCGGTGTGGAGCTGGGTCATAACCATAGATTAGTGAGGACTGATTCTCCAGAGGACGATGAGAATGGAGTGTAGTGTTCTGTAGTGACTCCTTACCTGGCTCAGGATGTTCTTTTGCCCTTCCCTGTGCCGTTGTGAACTACCTGTCATTGGACTTTACCTGTGCGTATGTATGTATGTAGGTATGTATGTATGTCCGCTTTGAAGTACAAAGTACAAAGACTGCCTGAAGCATGCCGCTTAGTCGGCAGTTGAAATGCCTCATTCATGTACATTTGCATTATTTAAATATTTATGGTGGAGAAATGCATTAATGTCATTCCTGTTTGTTTTAATTTTATACATTTCATGTGTGCATCTTGTTGGGAGACTCCTTGCTGTACAGGATTCCTGTAGACACCCTTGTGTGTGTAGTGTCACATGGTCACGTGAAGACCCCTTCACTTTGCCTAGTGTACATTAACTTCACTCACAGTACACACAGACTGTGCCTGCCAAACTACTGTTGATAGAAGGCCTCCTAGACACAGGGAAGAACTGTGAAGGTGGATGTGGCCCAAAGCCAGTTGAGGTTTGGCTACAGAGTCCACTGCTAGCTGGCCTTGATTGTCACCTACCACCTTAGGTGAGCAAAGGGCTTCTTGACATAGTCTTTCAGACATCGGCCCTATTGCTGGTGCTCTACTTGAAATTATTGTGTACCTGACATATTTAAAATGCTGGTTTCTACCACTCTTTGTAGACATTTGTAATTTCATACGTATTGGATAATCTTTTTACTTTTTATGTTTTTACTCATTTTTTGTTTCTTTTTTAATGAAAATATTGAGCCGTGTTTGTATTTCTTTTATACCATTTTGGTCAAATAAATGAATTTCATGGACTACAGGTAATCTCAGCAGTTTTTATTTAAACATTTAACAAGTTTTTTCTGCTATAAGAAACGCATAGCTTTAAAATAGTTTTAAGGTCTGTATTTACAATTTTAAATGCCACTAATTGACAGCAGTGATGTAGCATTGGGCAACTAGCTGATTCTTGTACATGACTACCATAGACCAAATGAAATTCAAGCTGGTACACCCATTTTTTGGCCTGGAAAATGCGCAGGCTTCTAGGCCACCCATGACGGATCTCTCTTGCAGAACCTCCTCCCACAGTCAAGTCTGCTGAGCCGCAGCATGTTCTGTGGGCTCAACTCAAAGTCGTACACGCAAGCATTCTCCCGCACCCGCGTGACCTCCCGCGACCTCGGCAGCACGGCCACGCCCTGCTGGAGCGCCCACCTGAGCAGCACCTGAGCTGGCGTACGCCCGCACTGGCCCGCCACGGCCTGCACCTCGGGCTCCTGAAGCAGAGCTCCCTTGCCCAGGGAGGAGTAGGCCTGAAAGCACACGCCGCTCTCTGTACACACACGCAACAGCTCACGCTGGCACAGCGTGGGATGAAATTCTACTTGCAGTACAGCAGGGGGCACACGGCAGTTCCCCAGAAGCTCTCGAAGATGTGAAGAGGTGTAGTTGGACACGCCTATAGCCCTGAATTTTCCACTGGCATACAAGTCCTCCAGGACAGTCCAGCTCTGTGCACGGTTGCTGCTGTTTTGTGGGTCGGCCGGGTCCAACCCCTGTGTGCCTGGCCAGTGAAGGAGAAACAGGTCGATGAGCCCACAGCCCACCCGGTCCAAACTGCGTAGGCAGCCGTTGAGTGCCTGGGTACCATGGTCGGCCGGGTCCAGCTTGCTGATGATAAACACGTCGGCCCTTTTGAGGCCGTGTTGTGGCAGGAGTTCCCGGAGCGCTCGACCCAGCTCTGCCTCGTTGCCGTAGACTGCAGCCGTGTCAAAGGTGCGGTAGCCTGCACCCAGTGCCATGTCCACTGATGCGTGCAGCTCCTCTCCGTGGAGTTTGTAGGTACCCAGGCCTAAGAGTGGCATCTGTATGCCACAGTTCAGCTGAACATGGTCCTTACGAGAGAGCATGGTAACGAGTTGCTGAGGGTGCCAAATCATAAAAGGAAGGCCAAAAGAACATTATTTGTCTATCAAAGTCCTATATAACACATTTTACATGTTCACTTTAAAGTAACCCTATGAGTTTTAGGTATAAAAGTGGTGGATGAATGATAGATAGATAGAATTTAAGATAATCTGCCTAAAAGGCAAAAAGTACGTATTTCATGGCAGTGAAGTCAGTAATGTCATACTGCAGAGCATTTTCAATTTGAATTTGTGAGGGTTTCCTACCGTCGACCCAGAATTGCACAGTGCACATCTTCCTGCATGCTAGGGATAACACTTGTGTTTGTCCACCCTTCAGACTATACAATCAAAAACAATTTAGAAATCAAGATTAATCAAGACTATACCATCAAAATTAATTTAGAAATGATACAAAAAGGAACTGCCTGATAAAAAGAATATCTAAAATAGTGACAAAAAAGTTGCTTTAACTCATAACTAGCATCACGGCCAAACTATGCTAGTTACTGAATGAATTCTGATTACACCCCACGTGGCGTGTTCAACAAGTATAACCAGGCATGGAAATGAGCTTCACTGTGATTTCTGACCTACCACCCATTAATATATTTGTATGAAGCAGGTTTCACTAGTCGCGGTTTATACAATGTGATTGGCAGGTCGTCTGTCAACTGTGGTGTCTTTTTCACGGAACTATTTACTCTACTTTACTCACTATTTATGTCAATCAGCCTGTTAACACGTCAATTTTGTTTACATGGTTGCCCTTGAGGGATGGCTCATTCCCAAACTTGAATTATTCCATAACTTTTTCTGTTGCATCTCATTTAGGAAATGTAACTATTTGCATGATTACAAATAAAATGTACAGTCGACTGAAATGGTGGACCATACCTTTCAAATTTTTAAATGTTCCGCGCTGAGTTGACGTTGACAAAAGTTAACGGGCAGGCCAGGCGAGGGTTAATAAAAAAAATCTTTTTTTGTGGTTTCCTTGTGGGTACCTTGCTAGCAGATGACCTCTAGCGCCACCTTGTAGACCGGAGTTCAATACTTAGCCTGGACTGTGGACGTAAGCTCTCCCTGCCATAATAGGTAAGGTAGGCTAATCTATTCCTGTGTACAGGTGAACCTTGTGGAAAAGAGGTCGAAAGGGGGTTTTAAGTAGTTATATCATTATGTACGGTGTAGTTGTTGTTAAAAAATTATTTACATATATGTAACCCTTCTCAATACTTTGCAACCTTGCAGTCAGTGACAGTGAAACTGTTAAAGGTACAGTAAACAGAATTTTCCTTCTTTCTAGAAGGAAGAAAAGATGTTTTACAGACACACAAGAAGGGAGAAGCAAGGGCCACAGGGCGGAGAGAAGTCCTTTACTTCAGAAGTTTTGAAAGTTACATCCACTGCACATACAAATGAAGTAATGACCCGTATTGCTAAAATAACACCCCCCCCCCCCCACCCCCCCCCCTCAACCCCTCTCATTTCAGCATATCTGTCGGTGATATATTCTTACTTACATATCTATATGAAATCACCATTTGAACCAATAATAATATCAATGACAAAATATTAAATTACAGGGAAGGTTTCGTTAATGCACCAATAATGTTTTCATATACATCAGGATTACTATCATTACCGTCATCACCATGGTTACTGCCCTAACCCCCCCCCCCCTGCCCCCCATGTATTCTCCCTACCAGCCTCAGTGGGAGGAGTCAAAGAGCAATTACATAGAGCCAGCTCAGCTTGCTGTGTCTGTGTGGATTTTGTGTGCATGTGTCCAGGTGTGTGTGTGCGTTTTGTATCGGTGAGTGTTACTGAGTGTTCCTGTCATTGTTTGTTGTTTCTTTGTCTTTTTTTTTTTTTTGAACCCCCAAACCCCCCCCCCCCCCCCCCCCCCCAAAGACAGGGTCAGCTGAGACAGGGTCAGCTTGGCCAGGCCCGCTGTGGTGTGTGTGTGTGTGTATGTGTGTGAGGTGCTCTAGGAGGCGTTGGTGGTGCTGGGGTCATGCGGAGTGTGTGCGTGTGTGTGTGCGTGTGTGTGTGTGTGCGCGTGTGTGTGGTGCTCCTGCAGGTTCTTGCGGTTGAGGCTGGCCTCCTGCATGAGCTGCAGCCTGCGGTCGCTCTCCTGCTCCAGACGCCGCCATAGCTCCTGACGCTCACGCTCACGCCTCTGCTCCCTACACACACACACACACACACACAGGACACACACAGACACGCAGTACACACACACACACACACACACAAACACATACATACAGTACACACACAGGCACATACACAAACATACCGAATACACACACAAGAGCAAAAACAATATGTATACATGCATGAAGTATACACACAAACATGGTGTCCTCTGAACACACTCATGTCTGTTTCTGTAGTACATACACACTCACTTCTGTTTCTCTAGTTTGTAGGAGGACGTGAGGTCATCGAACAGGGTGCTGTTCATTTCCATGAAAGTCTTCAGGACGTTGTAAATCAGCGACACAATCATCCTGCACAAACACACCGCATAATAGGATGAAAAGTCACCTCCAGACAGCTCTCCTACGCAATTTATTTTATGATGCCTGTGTGTATTTATTTAGTCAGGAATCAATATCATGAATATTGCGTCATTTATCCCATTCTTTGGTTCTCCCTAAGCCACAAATTTTTAATCACAAATTTCAAACACCATAACTCAAAGGAGAGAACGACCATAGATGTCTACATAGCTACTATCTACTGTATATCTCTGGGGGAGACGACATCATGACATCATGAGACATCTGATGTGACAGGCGTGAGAGGTCAAAGGGGAAAGGGTACTGACTGGTTCCAGTGTTCTTTGGAGACTCTGTAGAGGGTGGCGAAGACCAGAGGCAGGATGACCTGGCAGTTCTCCTCGATCAGGCTCAGGATGTACTCGTTGTTCCAGAAATACAAAGCCCGCTCCGCCACCTGCAGTGACGAAAGAGGACGGGACAGAGTACGAGAGTGTAAACGAGAGCAGGACAATGGAGAGCCCAACAAATAAAAGAAATAACGGAATGAGGGAGGAGGGGGTCTGCAATTCCGGCTAATGTAATGGTTGATGGCACTCGAGCTCAACAGCACATCAAATTATAGTCCTCATCCTCTCTGTGTTCCTGTTGTTGTGAGTTGGCTAGACTTGTTAAGGGCTGTCTCTGTGTTAGCTACACTTGTTAAAGCAACACTAAATAGTTTTTTAAACCTTAAAATAATGTTCCCAAAATCGTTTCAGTGGTTCATCAACTTGTAACTGGGTGAATGGCACTTCTGAATTTGCTTTGCCGCCCTTAATGAGCTATAACCACTCTAAGTAAGTTTGGAGGAGCTGGACATCTCTCTGTAGTTCGAATGAGAGACAATTCCACTTACAACCTGCAGGGCAACCAAAGACAAAAATTACTTAGTGTTGCTTTACGGGCTGTCTCTGTGTTAGTTAGATTTGTTAAGGGCCATCTCTGTGTTAACTAGACTGGTTCAGGGCTGTCTCTGTGTTAGCTAGACTTGTTAAAGGCTGTCTGTGTGTGTGTCTGAGTGACTCTGTGTGTTGAACCTGGAAGTGTGGACTGGAGATGCAGAGAGCGATCTGTTTGAACAGTTTCTCCTGCACACGCTGGAACTGGGTAGGCTCGATCACATCCAGGATCTCCTCCAGTTCGCCCAGCAGCATCACCTGAACCAACACAGAACACAACAGAACATTCTAGAACGCTCACACACCTCACCTGACTCATTCTGGAATTCTCTCACACCTGAACTACTAAGAGCAGATATGACGAATAATATGTTTTGACTTCTGGCAACAACAACAACTACAGCAGTTGCAAGTGCAAATTAGCACCACCCCATTAGCACCATCCCATTAGCACACCCGTCATACAGTAATATGGCACTTTAAAACTTGATAAAGGTGAAAGACAGGATTTCTATTCACACAGAAAAAATCCATAGCACTTATTTTTTTCCTCACAAAAATGTGTGTCCCAAAGGTTTCAACCCATGACAGCATGCAACATGACAACACCTTCAGAAACCTGTTTTACCACTGCAACACAACCATACTCCCCTACAAAGGCAAAGTATAGTAACTATGTGAATACAGAAACTGAGAAAAATGCCTTTAAAGTTGCCACACTGCTCAGTCAAACATATTGTAGGTATAATAGTGGTGATGCTTTTATGTACTTTCTTAATTGGAAGAAGCAAGAGACTTAGTCACAAGACAATGGAGGTGTTATAAAATCAACTTCCATTCTAAACTCTAAATGCAGATACTTTCTTTTTTGGCTTTGTAGGGCAGCATACACCACTGGAAGCCTGCTTTGCACTCACCTCCTTCTGTGTGCAGGTCTTTGGCCAGAACTTCAGCAGCCCCTCTATAATCTGAAGGGAGACACAGCCACAGTAGCACTGTCACTGTCATCATGGACATGATCGTCTCCAACAAACAACTGTATTACTGGACAGTGTCATGCAGATGCACGCTATTTGAGGAGTCCACGGGAAAAACAGAAATGGTCACAAAATGCAGAAACTGAGAAAATATAATTTATATATAATTTATGATTTTTTATTTGATTTTATGAGTAAATGCTATTTTAAAATCTAGCTCGATCTGCTTTTTTGAAAAAGCTGGGGTTTCAATGCAGCTAATGAAAGGGAAGTGACTCCTTTTGTGAGTTCCTGTGCACTCCCCATTTGTGTACTATAAGTGTACTCTGTATGTGCTAAGCATATGTGTGTGGAATCATGACACACCCTAGATGTCAAACATGCTTGTTTGGAGTGTGTATGGTCTGGGCAGGCTCTGTTAGAGGAAAAGACTCACATATTCTGTCACGGTGGCATCTTTCTCCATGAACTGCACCACACAGTAGGCCAGCTGAAACACAAACCAGTAGAGCGCTGTTTGGCCATGGGGGTGGATGTTTCAAACTGGCAGAGATTCAAAATGAATCAAGACATCTGGGATGAGGCCAAGACATCCGTCTACTTACTCCGCAGGGAGCTAAAGCTTTTACCGACTTCTTTATTAGGAAATAAGAAGCTGGGTTTGTTTCTCAGACAAATGCACAACAGCAATAACATCATGATGACTCAGGAGTTCTGGTGGTCTAACTTCCTGTTCTTACGTGTGTGTGTCTCATGGGTATATATAACTACAAAAACACAAACCAGGACGTTTTTGTCTGATGGCATTTTTGAAGAGTCATTTTGTTTTTCTCAAGCTACCCTGCCTGCTTGCCCGACGTGTGCACTCGGACAGTGTGCCAGCGCAGGTTACAGTTGCACCTATATGTTCCTTTAATGGGGCGGATCGGTGACAAGGCACTGGGGAGTCACATCTCACAGTTCCCTGCTGCTACCACTAGAGGGGGATCAGGAGCACACAACACTAGCAGCAGCAGCAGCATGGAGCCCAGAGGCTGGACGCAACACTCGCAGCATTCTGACCTCACAATCACACGCCACTCCTGATCCGACCAGCAGGCAGGCAGGCAGGCAGGCAGGCAGGCAGGCAGGCAGGCAGGCAGGCAGGGAGGGAGGGGGTTGGGCATGAAGGGTGTGACCCCGCTTTCAGGCAAACGGAGAAAACGAAACAGGTTTGAGCGCATCACACATGCCATTAGTGTCCTATCTCTCATCCCTCTTTCCTCTCCTCCTTCTCTCTCCCTTTCAGTGTGTCTCTCACTTTTAGTCTCTTCTCCCTCACATCTCTCTCTGTCTTTCTCTGTCTCTGCGTCGTACTCTACTGACACACACACACACACACACACACTCGCACTCATTGACTTTCATGCTGCCTGGCTTTTATAGTCTCTCTACCCCCCTCTCTCACTCCCTTGCTGAATTATGTATACAGTGAGAGGAACTGGAGGACAGAGATATGGAGGAATGTAGGGCACTTTGGCACAGAGTACTTTCGCCCTGCATCGAAAATGCTGTGACTGTCAGAAAGACACACACATACACACACAAACACACACACACACACACACACTCACACTGCACTGACTGTCATTTTCAGTCCCTTGTGTTTAGAGCAGACATGACAAAGGACTTCAAACACACAAGCATAACCACACACACACACACATACACACACTGACTAATCATGGATCACAGGGTTGCTGACCACATGGCTGGGCAGGTTGTGTGTGAGCCACACTGTCACCAGGCATTAGCCCAGCGCCCATCATGAGGAGCACTGACCCGACCCTACACAGACTCCCCGAAATCACTGTCTACACACACACACACAGACACACACACACACACACACACACACACACACACACACTGTACACACATACACACCTACACATACACACACGCACACACACACACATACACACGCACACCATTAAGGTGCGGTGAAATCATGCAGATAATGGGTCTTCATGCTGCTTCTTAATTGGGCGCTCAGTGCAGGCCATGACTGGTGGGATTGTTTTCCCACTAATTTTGGTGTGCTTGACTGATTCAGGGTTTTAACACTGCACGTCTTTATGGACATATGACTACACACTGCTACATTTACACCTACAACAGAACTCCTGCCTAACTTAAACCAAAAGCTGATAATGTCACAGACTTAATCACACACACACACACACAGAGACACACACAGACATAGACACACACACACACACACACACAAAGGAAAGGCAGGAGGAAGGAGGGTGGCCAGGGAGGGAGGTCAGAGTAAAAGCTGAGTTATGCTTCTGTGCTGACCCATGCCGATGGCCACACTGATGCTCCTGCACATCATGAACCTTTCAAAGTTCTACACAGGCTTGCACGTGTCACCCAGTATCACTAGACAATTGCGCACCAAAATGCTAAGGGGTACTTCTGAGTAATCCGTTGTGAAATTCGTTTCCTTCATCGGTTGTCTCCATTCCCAAGTGCATAGTGATTTGTACCAATTTGCAGTCCTTGTAGTGAAGCGAGGATGAATTTTATAAATGACTTTACTTCAACACTTTCCAACAGTCGTTCTTTATTGTCTATTGTAAAGTATATTTGGTTAGGACAGCTAAACGATAATGCTAAGAGGTAATAACACTATAACAAACCAGTGGACAACCAATAACAATGCATTTGACATGACATACATTTTGTTTATTTAATGAAGCTGGGTCCAGGTTAAAGCAGCACTATGCAACTTTTTTGAGTTAAATAATCATCTTCATAAGTTGGTAAATGCTTAAATGAGTCATTACCAGGTGAATGAAGACATTTTCAACCACCCCCGCAGAATACCACGCTTGCAATATCTGGGTGTCCGTCCCAGCACCCTCACACTCACAAAGTCTTAAATATCGTGAAAGCAGGATCACGTTAAATTCTGAAAAATCTGACTTTACTTACCTCAGTGCACATGACTACTTTCATATTCGCTGGTTACTCTAATCAGTTGAGTTAAAAACACATGCACAGGGTGAGGGGAAGGGAAAACGGTTCATTTTTACAAATGTCTATTTACTTGGAGACACTAGGAGGAGCTGTGTTAAGAAAAAGCACTTGCATAGTGCTGCTTTAAGTCTTATACAGGCAGTGGAGTTTCTCCTTTTGCTTCCTACCTGCAGGGCCAATCCCTGGAACAACTCTGACTCGTAAACCTTTATCTTTAAGCATAGTGTCAATTACCTCTCTATAATTGGGGGTACTAACTTTTACAAGGGGTACTAGGCTACTGTTTACATTTTACTTTAATTACATTATTATGTCAGCACCCCCCAACCTTGCTATTTTTGTCTCTTTGGGGGCATACTGGGTCTTGGTTGTGGGCTACCATACCTCACAGCACCCCTTGTATTTCAAACTATGTGTTCACAGAGGAAGGTTTTGGTAGGGTCACTCTACGGTTGGGGGAAAGTTAGGACAGTTTCAAAGGCTTTGAACTGGCAGACGGCCCTCACAGGAATACAGTATAGTAGCAAACAATGGGGTCTATTTTGAAGGCCCCAGTATTACGTTTTTTAAAGGTTCCCAAAATGTTTAGCAGAGTCTCCTGAGTGTTGCTCTGTGGTGGTGGTGCGGTTGCATTGTGGATTGGTGTCTTCGTAGTTTGTCCTATTTCCTCAACGCATTGTGGGCCGCAGAGGCTTCACGTGTTTGGCGAGCGCTCTGGAGGGTTTGACGGCGCTCTGAAGGTTCTGTTCTGTTTGTCAGCGCCGCGGAGTGACTGAGGAGGCTTTGTGAGACGAGCCTCACATGTCTGCCAGCTAGCGCAGCAGGGAACACGGAGACCCCATTCAAACAAATATACTCTTACTGTCACATGCCTGCATGGGTGTGTGTGATCGCACTCTCTCTCTCTCTGTCTGTCTCTCTCTCTCTCACACACACACACACACACATACACACACACATTTATGTGCCCACACATTCACACACTGTTACACCACTAGTTAACACCCAGGAAATACACACACACATTCTAACAAAGCTCACAAACATAAAACTCTGCAATTAGCTCAAAGCAAATGTGATTTCCCAGAGTACCAGTGTAATCACATTCCGTATGCTGAACGCCCCCCTGGTATGAAGTAATTCTCATTATTTAATTAACTGACCTGTGTTTTAAAATACCTAAAAGGAGCCTTAGCCAACACTAATGTTAGCTGTGAGATGATGTTAAAGTTTGGTACTTTCTACAGCTACTTATTTAATAATGTCGACTTTCTCTTCCCACACACTTACAATCTTAGCTTCAGTTATTGACATTTACACACATACTGTAATACATAAAGACATTACAGTGCTCCAGGTGTGAGCCTGTAAGTTTGTGTGTGCAGTGTAGGGTTAACTGGTGTTAACTTGTGACTAGTGACTCTTTTTCTGTGATTTATTTTCTGGTTTCTGTTTAGCACTTGAAGTTACAGTCTCTATATAATATATGGGTAGCACGTTATAATAACTACTTCCTAATGAGCATTCATTTTGAATTTCTTAATTCTTACTTAACACTTTTTCATCATTTGGTAACCATTGTGTTTACACTACTTGTCATCAGTAAATAATCTATAAACATATTTGACACACATCTGTCTGGATGTCGGTTGGCTATCTGTATGTATGCCTGACTGTTTGTGTTTATGCAATCTGCTATCTATCATTCAGCCTGCTGCCTTTCTGTCTGTCTGTCTGTCTTCTCTGTGGCTGTAACATTTGTAGATACGTTTATTAATGAGTTACCAATAGAAAATAGTGTAAAAGCAATGGTTACCAAATCATGAACAAAGTGTTAAGTAAGACTTAACAAATGGAAAATAAACACTTTAGGAAGTAGTTATTATAAAGTGCTACTGATATATGTGATACAAATCAAGCTTATTATTACTATTAAAGCTTATTGGTAAGAGGTGATCATTGATTAGTGATTGGTGACGGGTGAGCGGTTCTTGATGACTGACCTGTGCGTGAAAGACGGACAGAGAGCGGGCCTTGTGCAGCGGGATCAGCACTCGCACCAGGAACTGCTTATGCTCCGCCTTCAGGGGCAGGGCGAAACCATTGATGATGCTAGCGGGAGGGAGAGACATAGGAAGAGAGGTGGGTCAAACCATCACAGCTGAGGTGAGATATTGAAACTGTCAAAGCTGTTCAATGAAGCAGAAGTGCACTACACAGATAAACACCAACATAGTATATACACACACACACACACACATTTACATGCACATAAAAACACACACATACACCAAAAAAAAAAACACAACACAAAAACACACAAACACATACACACACAAAAAAACAGAGAGAATCTTCTGCTATTAGGCACATGAATCCACAGAATTCCATCTTATTTTGTCTCTCATAATCCAATTACACACACACACACACACACACACACACACACACACACACACACACACACACACACACACACAGTTTCTAAGTCTCCTTGGTGCAGCTTTCCCACATCCTCTCTACTCGTCATCCTCATCCCCCCTCCCTCTGATCTCTCTCTCTCTCTCTCTCTCTCTCTCTCTCTCTCTCTCTGCAGAGAAGGGTGAAGCTAGATGTGTGGGTGGCACTAAAAATACAACCAGCATAAATCA
>CM050214.1:17135206-17137706 GCA_027475355.1 Coilia nasus
GGTAAACAGGTGCAGAGATGTCTGTCCTCAGCATCTTTTTGCCTTGATTCAGTTACTGTTCTTTTTGCACACCCAAAGACTTAATTGTTTGGAGTTGAGCACATCCACCTCTCTAGGTCGCACTGTTGGTGCCAGAACACCATGGGTGCGTGGCTCTGGTGAGGGCAGGAACACAACACACATTCCTCAGCAATGTCACAGTCCTGTTTTGCTCCTGTGCTACATAAAAAGGTGACTGAAATGAGTCCTTAGAAACTCCATTTTAAAAATGAAAAAAAAAAAAAAAAAAAAGTTTGATTTCCGTAGCCTTACATGGGCTATTTAGATGAACGAGGGCAAGATTTCCTCCCTGTCTCTAGTTCTTACAATACCTCCGTAGTCTAGACATACAAGGACTGAGTCAGGTGACTACACCTATTGGTGTGACGACCGCCCTGTGCCCCGGCAGATCTGACTTAAAATCTCAACCCTGTTCCTGTCCTTTTTTATGTTGCGGTGTGGACCGAGCCAGCCGTAACTGTGTCTAGATGTGCAGCGATGGAGTTAGATGGAGCACAAGTGCTGGTGTTAGTGTAGTTGCAGGAGTGTCCAGATGGACAGTGACTGTGACAGGTGTACTACAAGTGTTGTTGTACCTGCAGGTGTGTCTAGACACACTGTAACAGGTGGGTTACAGGTGTTGGTGTACCTATAGGTGTATTACTATGGCCTAATAGTTAGGGAACTTGTCTTAAGATCAGAAGGTTGCAGGTTCAATTCCCGTACTAGCTCAATGTAATGTAATTTCACAGGTGGTGGTGTACTTAGACACACAGTGACTATGACAGGTGTATTTGGACACGATGACGGCCACAGGCGAACTGCGAGTGTTATTGTATCTGCAGGTGTGTATAGACAGACAGCGACACATGTATTAGAGCTGCTAGTGTA
The DNA here is from genome assembly GCA_027475355.1 of Coilia nasus. Lineage (NCBI taxonomy): Eukaryota > Metazoa > Chordata > Actinopteri > Clupeiformes > Engraulidae > Coilia > Coilia nasus. Next base: position 17,136,137 of record CM050214.1, read on the forward strand.
CCTACAGTATAGGTAGATTTAGACATACAGTGACTGGGTAACACTTTATTTTACGGTCACCTTTACAGTGTATTTACATGTAACATTATATATTTACACTAACCCTAATCCTAATCCTAACCCTAACTCTAAGGTAGAGTGTAAATACATTAGTTATGTCATTACACACTTTGTTACACTGTACTTTATGATGTAGATAGACTGTAACAGGGAGTGTAAAATAAAGTGTAACCCAGGGACTGTGACAGGTGTATTGCAGGTGTGCGTGTACCTGCAGGTGTGGCCAGGCGGCCTCCAGGGTGGGCTCGTCCTCCTCGGGGTCGTACTCTGCGTTCTCGCTGGGCGGCAGCGTACGGAAGATGTTCACCGAGATCTGAGGACGAACGACAAGAGGAGTCAGAGAAGTCACACACACACATGCAAACACACACACACACACACACACACACACACACACACACACACACACACACACACACACACACCCATGTCATAGTGAACTGCTACAACCTGGGGTCACTGCTCAGCTTGTGAACTGACATTTAAACCTAAAACAGCCTAAGGCTGCTCGATTATGGAAAAAATCAGAATCACGATTATTTGGGCCAAAACTGAAATCACAATTATTCAAACGATTATTTTGTTTTCCTCAGTAACATGCTTCATTTATTGAAAATGTATTCAAAAACATTTCGAAAAAACATTCTTGTACCTTCAGATTTTCCCTAATACCTTTCTTCGTAAACAAGTCTCCTTTGATGTCTAGCGATGTAAAAATGTCTAATGTATACATCTTATGTACAGTATAAACAGTAGAAAATAATTAGGACAAAAACATTGTTGCCCTCGATTTTATTTGTTTTGAGATCGTTTGGCCCTGAAATCGTTATCACGATTAGAATTCGATTAATTGAGCAGCCCTACCTGGAGTCACTGTTCAACTTGTGGACTGGCATTTAAACCTAAAACAGCCCTCACTTCTTTCTTTGGTAGCCCCCTGAGCAGCAGTACTCAGGACCAGGGCACCGTGGGGTAGAGGAAACACACTTCCAATAGTAGAGGAGACGGAGGACACTGATTATCCCTGTTGAGTCTCAACAATTATTAATGGCCTTCTCTCCCTCTCCTGTGTCTTCTGCCGCCCTTGCTCTATGGCTTCCTGTCAGCTCTTCACTTCTTTCGTTTTTCAGTTCTCTCTTAGATGTCGTTTTTTTTTTTGTTTCATCTCCTGCCCCTGCTGTAACTTCCCTTTCTCCAAGTACTGTCTGTACTTCTGCATGCCTCTTTACTGCATTTTTAATTATTCATCTTTTCCTCTCCCCCTCTGTCTTAGCCTGGCTATCACACCAAGCTCGTAGACAGAGCTTGGTCTGGCAAACCTCCCATAGACAGGACGTTTTCAGAGGTGGGATCAACGGGTGTCAAATGCCTCTGTGAACTACTGGACAGAGCTACAACCAATCAGACCACTTATTCCGATGACATATGCGTAGTGTTCATTTTTCATTGGTTCCTGATTTTTCCGGACCAGGAAGAACTAAGAATAGGCAGGTTGGCCAGACTGACTTGA
>CM050214.1:17142706-17145206 GCA_027475355.1 Coilia nasus
CTGGACTTTTGAGTGACACAGCACAAACACTGAACTAAGTGTGATAAAGTAATCAATAAAATCATCAAGGGTACAGTTAAGTTTTCCAAAAATGCCTTCAAATCCAATGAAACCTGTTAACCGGTCTAAGAAAACATGATAAGGCTCTGGTTTTATGCTTGTGCTTATCTGGTCCCAGGAATGTGATGTTAGATTAGCTGTTTCCAGGCGTGCCATGGTAGCTAATCTGCTTTTACAGTTGTGATGGTAGTTAATCTGGGTCTATGGTTGTGATGGTAGCTAATCTGGTATATGGTTGTGATGGTAGGTAATCTGATTCTATGGTTGTGATGGTAGCTAAACTCTTTCCAGGCATGTGGTGCTAGGTTATCTGCTTGTACGCTTGTGGTCTGGTTCTTGTGATGCTAGCATATCTGATTTTAGCTGTGATGCTGGGTAATGTCCTTCTGTGCTAGGTATCCAACACCACACCCTTACGCAGTCAAATACACCAGTGGAGACTGTGAGACTATGTGAGCAGTGAGTGCCTTCCACTGTGACTGCAGTGCATGTCATGGTGAGAGAGAGAGAGAGAGAGAGAGAGAGAGAGAGAGAGAGAGATAAGGGGTGTGTGCGCGTGTGTGTGTCTGTAAGAGACAGAAAGTGTGTGTGTGTGTGTGTGTGTGTGTGTGTGTGTGTGTGCAAAGGTGTGTATGTGTAAAGGTGTGTGTGTGTAAATGAGAAAGAGAGAAGGTGTGTGTGTGTGTGTGTGTGTGTGTGTGTGTGTGTAAAGGTGTGTGTGTGTGTGTGTGTGTGTGTGTGTGTGTATTGTAGAACTATACACAATACCACCGCTGCTACTAATTTAGGAATGTAACCATGGGTAGGCATCACACCTTCTTCCTGAGCGCTGTAAAATGTGCAGACTAGTAAATGCATAGTGGGCAAAGGAGGGCTCTCGGGCACCGCTAACAAGCTTATGCAGGGTTTTGCTATTTCTGTCCCCTCTACCCAATAAAAAAGTACAAAGAGTGAAAAACACAAGCCCCATATACATCTTTGACTTCATATACCAGCAGAACTGTATAAGCGCTCAATTATTCATCCCCATTTTAGTAACAGGAAGGCTGCATTCTGCCGACGAGGGTGCTGGGTGTGGGAGTGTACTGTAAGCCTGGATTATGGCAAGAATGAGTCACCCATCATTGAGTTTTTTAAATGGGGGGAACACAACAGTAATGAAACAAATGACATGTCATCCTGTCCTTCTGCTCAGCATTGTCATCCTGTCCCCACGCCTTGGCAGAGAGAATATTTTTAATTGGGGCCGTGCGATATTAGGAAGCTGCAGTGACATGGCCGACAGAGGACGAGTGCGATATGACTTGCGATAAATACAGGAATCCTTTAAAACTCAGTAAAGTCAAAACGATATTTAGTTTGGTAACATGAAATGTTATAAAATATATCAGAAAACTGTGTGAACAAGCTCTAAAATCAGTTTTTATTCATTGTGGAGTAATGCAGTTTAACAGCTTTTTGCCGCTTTCGTTGTTGTATGCAGGATGGGACCAAAAGCCATCCTGCTTACATCGTGAGGTCATGTTTAGCACAGTAGAGCACTGCATGGGCTGTGCCTCCGCCCAGTGTGACGACCCCATACAGCATCCAAGCAGATACAATACCGCCTATTTTTTCATCACTTTGAGACCTAACTTTACATTCATATTCACTCAAAAAAACAAGGTAATTAGTAACAACTCTTTCATTGGTACAGGGAACTTAAAGACATTTCATGGCTTGTTAATACTGCAATATTTTCAATATATTGTGCAGCTCTCCTTTCAGGGCCATGCCTTCTCTAGTCTGTGGCTGCCTGTAGTGACATTTCCATCCAACTTTTTCACACGAACTTTGATAAAAAGGGGGAGGAAATTCTGAGTCAAAGTGCCTAAAATAATATTCATATTATACTCATGGTCTGATAAGAAATCAATTTGTCGGAGGGGAGCGGATTACCTCCTCATTCAGATGGAGTATAATGCAACTACGTTTAGTATAAATGAGGTCATTTGAATAAAGTTCTATCAGTTGCAAATTTCATTGGGCATTTCTGCTATAGTTGCCTTGACAACCTTACAGTTTGATCCAACAGTTGTTCACATTTCCTCCTTTTGATTATGTGCGTGGTCTATGTGTTAGACATCACTTCCTCAAGCACAAACTGAATATTTTAGGTGTATTTTCACAAACATAGAAAAAATATGCAAATGCATTGGATGAAAAACCAAGATTGTATCTCACAGATCTGTCTGTCTTACCCCTTGGTGTGTTTTACTCCATTGTAGTTTGTCCTCCCGTTATCCAAGCTTCTCTAAATCCTGCACCTGTGTCTGTCTCACGCCTCTCCACTTCTCAGTTCTCCATCAGTTGCCCCTGACTACCCCTGCCGCCCCCATTTCACCCTCTTTCCTTTCCACCCTCCTTCTATTTCATCCCTCTGTCTATGTCATTTCATCTC
>CM050214.1:17147706-17170206 GCA_027475355.1 Coilia nasus
ACACACAAACACAAAACAGTCTTTCTTTCTCCGACAGACTCTGACTTTCTTTCTCCGACACAGACTCTCAAATGCATACAAAGAGTTTAAAGCAGTTTTTCTTTTCCTCCAATTACCCTCTGTTAATGTGGCAAATCAACACACACACATACACACACACACACACACTCTCTCTCACACTCAATCTTTCTCACACACACACAAACACACACACTGAGGGTTCAGTTTAGATGACAAATTGAGGTCAAGCCTGTCAGTCTTCTCTGAGCTGTGCTTGAGTACCTTGCCAGGGATGTGAGTGTTGAGGTGAATATTTTAAACTTGACACTCTTCTGACTACAATACAATGTCATGCAGCTTCTTGTGCAAATTGTATGCTTAACCAACACTTCCAATGCGCATAATAACATCTTTGGAAAGACACATACTGTCATAAACAATGACTGTGTATAAAGCGCATGTGATAGACTTAAATGACACCATGAAATCATGACAGATGGTGGCATCAGACCATCAATGTACAACTTAGCGGATTTCACCAGATCAATGCCACATTTGCATTATGGCGAGATTAGTGTTTGGTTGCGCGGCACGGGGCAACGGCCTACTGCAGGGCTCAGTCTGAGACACCTACCTTTGAGGAGGGGTAGCGGCGTAAGCTCCACCTGGGAACTCTGGTATCTGAACTGGGAGGAGCTGTGAGAGCGCCGCTGCCGGGCCCGGCGCATGGAGCGCCGCGGAAAGCCATCGATCTTCTCGGCATTTGGAACAGAGAAGCCGGTCGTAGGCGACGTGGGGCTGGACGGCGGAAGTTTGGTGCTCTCCATGTTCACTTATCAGGAACTGGGTTGAGTATGCTTTAAATGGCCGTTTTTTCTCGTAGATGGACAATCTGTAGGATATATTAATGCCAGTTAAAATTTCATTCAGGCCTCTTAACACAATTGGTACGAACTTAATAGAAAGTTCAGTTTGACACAGACTATTACAGAAAGATAAATGCAATATTTCTCAGTTTGCGAGCTTGAAGCCAGATGTAACATTAAGTTAATTGGTTAGGCATCAGATAGGCTAGTTCGGGACACGTGGGGCCCATTCGTTCGGCTGCCCTTGTCTCGGCTCGGAGCCCATACAAGCTACTGGTATTTTGTTCTTGACAAAAATGCACACCCTGCACAATACACACCTGGGAAGATACGTCGTGCAGAATCCACATGAAAACTGATCACTTTATAGCCTATCCCCCAGATCCATAATATAGGCGAAAGTTTATACGCTTAGGAGACAAGTGTAGCCCAGTCCTGCTGTCCGGTTTATTAGGGCAAATGCATCAATATTTCACCGACAGGCGGATCTCTTGCTTAAACTGCACTCTGCTGCTAAACCTTATTTAAAACTCTCGCTCTTTCCGGAGGTTGAGCATTTCTAGAGGTCTGTTGAATGGTAGCCGTATCGCCCGTCTTAGCAGCGGGTGAATTGTGATCTCATACCATGATTCCTGCCATCTCTTCACCGATGGTGTCTTGTCGACAGAATATGTAATTGGTTATGCCCAAAAGAAAAATAGCCCGGAGCGTGTAGAAACTGGAATAAAATGATGCCACTTTCCTCCGCAGAGAATGAACTCTAGCTTGATTTTACGTGCCGCAGTGATGTGAAGAATATCCGGAGGAATAAATCCATTTTCGTTCAATCTCTATCTTCCATTTAAGTACACCGCTCTAGAGGACCACCCTTTCGTGTATCATCCGCACTCCGTTGACAAGTGTAGCGTACGTAGCTCTGTCATCCAGCTGTTTGCGTTCTATTCACATCCCTCCCTAAAACGAGCCTTCATCAGCCGGCCGCTCCATCTCATTCACCCAGGAAAAACGCGATCATTTAATTCCATTTTCCCTTTTGTATCAGTTGTTTTGAAAAATTATCGGCTATCTGACTCGCCTAACTAGCTACCTTATGCAGGACGCTTATATAAATATGATTTATTTTTTTTTGACGCATATAGGGTGTCGTCATTCTGGATGCGTCTCTCCTCCCCTCTCCTTCTCCCTGGTGGGAACGGTGAGCGTTGTTACGTGTGCGCAGCTTCGGCAGCGGCGCCGTGGTCAATTCCTCGGTGAATTTGCTGAAAATGGCAAATGCATTGTGTGGTACTGCGCAAAGGAACAACATCTGATAGCCAAGCCACAGCGTAGGCCAGCGTTCTTCAGATGTAGCTAAGATAGCCCGCGACCTACACAATAAATGGGCGCACCGGCTAACATTTAAAGGCTAAATTAATAAAACAGACGAACTTAAATGAATAGAATAGTAAATAAAATAGACAAAGACCTTGCTAAAAGCATAGTGACAACATAAGTTTGTGGTTGAGTCGCCGTCACGTGTCTTAATTAAAGTGTAAGGCAAAAACTTGCAGTCAGTGATGCCTGTATCTATTTTTGATGTCTTAATCTGCCTTGGTCAAATAATCCTGTTTGATTACTTTCCTACATCATAAGTCATACTCCCAAAAAAAGACGCTCAGGGCATCTTTGTGGCAAATAGCCAACCACCTTTGGTTCCCTCCCAAGTACATCAATCTCTCCTGTGCTTCTGGTCCACATGCATCCGACAGTGCTTAAGAAATGTCTGTTTCTGCTTAGAAATTGAGACAATACAGCTTATTCTTGCTGTAAACACAGCTGTAGGATACAGTGCACCTGTACACATCCATGTCCCTGATAGTTCATTATAAGAACACAATCTGAGTTGTTTCAGTCTGAGCGTATAGCTCCCTCTTGTGGCTAAGGCTAAATATACCCAGTTAGAGGAAGACAAATGCCATGAGGTAATGCTAGCTTTGGGTGGACATGCTGTACATTTTAATGCAACTCAAATCAGAAGTGGAAACCTTTACAGAATAAAAAGATCAAACCAGCTTTTTTTAGAAGCCGTTTCAGTACTCAGGTAGACAGTGTAGTCTAGCTCTGCAGTCATGTGCTCTCTCATCAGCTTAACAGTTCTGTAAGAGAGCCAAGCCCAGGTCATGCTGCACCCTGTCCATCGTTGGGACGAGTCCCTGACCAGAAAAGCACAGCACTGCAGATGCCCCCCTTGACAGCCACTTGAAGCACACCAGACAAGCACATACTGGCAGCTTGTGTTACTACTGTTGACAGTGGAGAACATCCTGTGTACCTGCAAAATATTTCTTTAACTGGCTTTATTGATGGCCATAATAACAGTTTATTACACTGCAAGATTTCATCAGAGGGTTTACAAGGACTACCAAAATCCCCTACAACTCTTGTTCCTGTGGTACATACTGCAGATAGTCATTGAGAATGAAGGAATGCAAGCAAATGTTATCAAATACAGTTTTATTGCTTTTTTCCCCAGTGACACACATCAACATGCACTCATCTCCACAAAATAAACAAGAAAAAATAAGTTTAATAGCACGGGATCTAATAAACTAAAATAAAATAAGTAATAAACTACACAATGCCACCACAGCAGGGCATGACAGTGACTTGTAAACTATGCAAATTTTGAGCAGGATGCAAATACATTTTTCTGTAACAGGACAGTTCATGATGTGTCTATGAACCTCATTTCCATAGACAGTGCCATTTGCATGCATGCCAAGTACTCTTTGGTGTGGTGGAAGAGCAGCTGAGTGTCATTTGTAGTCGTGTAGGCATGACAAGAGGTAAATAACTAGTACCAGGCTGGCAGTTTCACATGGTACATCACACTTGTAAATATACAGTAATGTGCAAAAGTTTTAGGCAGGTGTGAAAAAAATGCTGTCAACTAGGAATGCCTTCAGAAATGGAAGTGTTAATCATGTGTACCCCTGTGTGTGTACACTTTGTGTGCACCTGCCTAAAACTTGTCAAAAACAACGTATGCCCATCAAGTCCTTTCAACCTCATGGGTGGTTTCACAGTAAACATGTGGATGGCTAAAAAGATACAGTACTGTGCAAAGATTTAGGCAGGTGCTTTCAAACCAGCATCAATTCACACAAAGGGGGGCACACAAAGTCAGGGATTTTGTAGGATTATAGTCAGGTGTATGATCAACCAATTACACCAAATTGGTTGTATATGTCAGGAAGCCTACATCCACAGAGGATCTGTGATTAGTTCTTCAAGATGTTTGGCGCAAGCTACCAGCCAAGTTCCTTCAACAACTCTATGCAAGTATACCTAGAAGAATTGATGCTCTTTTGAAGGCAAAGGGTGGTCACACCAAATATTGATTTGATTTAGGTTTCTCTTTTGTTCAGTCACTGCATTTTGTTAATTGAACATAAATTATTAACACTTCCATTTTTGAAGGCATTCCGAGTTGACAGCATTTTTTTCACACCTGCCTAAACCTTTTGCACATTACTGTATGTCTATATGTTCATGTGTATATATCTAAATGTTTATATCCTTCTTTTAACATTAAGTACTTGTACATTTTCCATCACCATTTTCCATTTCTATAGCCTTAGTACTTGATTTTTTGCCCGTTTCATTTTAACTTTATCTTATGTAATGTTATCTGTAATGGACCTGCACCAAGACTAGTTCCTCGTCTGTTGTACAAACTTGGCAATTAACATGCTTCTGAATCTGTTCCTGGTCGACTACAGGACATGACCGGAATCTGTATATGGGCTTTACTATGCATACTGTGTACTGCATGCATGCACTATGCATACATGTGGCACTTCACCTCTTAGTGTGGTCAAGGCCTGCTGTCTGCACGTTTGTATTATCAGTGATTACTCTATCTGTACTTGTTCTGGTATCTGTATGTCAGTACTGAACGTCTTGTCCTATTGTAATACTATGTACGTACACTATTCAAGGGGCTTTGCCATTTCGTATTTCCATATACTTGTACATGTTGGACAAAAAAAAAAACAATTAAGTTGACTTTACTATGTTGTTGTTAGTGAGGCTAAGAACATAGTGTGTCTAAGAACATCCAGATGAGTTACCTATGTTGGACTTCAGAGGCCTTGGTTACGCCAAACATCAAGACTTCAGAGGCCTTGGTTACGCCAACATCAGGACATCAGAGGACAGTGCTGGCAAAGAGAGACAGCAGTGGTGGGAGGACAGGGAGAGGCACAAGCAGAGAGAAAACTAAAAGCAGAAACAGCCAGACAGCCTAGTAAACACAGATTTACATAAATACAGAGTTGTGCTAACCAGCTGCTGTTCAGTAAGCCCGCAGCTACAAGTTCTGCTTCAGACCACGGTGACCCCAGTTAGAGGAAAACTCAAGCCACCCATATACAAAACAACAACTATAAGATATACATGTATAGATATATATATCTTTTTCATGTTTTTTTTGTTTTTTTTTAAAGAAGGCTAACAGGTGCAGAAATGGCTTGTTTTGGAGGGAGGCGTGCTGTTTTTTTGTACAGTACGGCTGTTGCTTGCAAATGTTTCCTGTTCTGAACCTGACTGGAGCTGTAGCCCTGAGAGTACGTCAGTGGCCGTCTATCCAGCCCTGACCTGGCAAGGCCAGCATCTGACAAATACCATCATTTAAGCCCTCTTTCAACTACTTATATTGACAGACCTGGGTATGTTAACTCATGATAAATCTCCAAATAGAAGAGAGTTCACTGGGATAGCAGACTTACTCAGTTTCTAGAATAGCCCCAATTTGAGCAAAATGTCTTTAGAAAAACTGCAGCCTATTCCAAGCACATTGTTTAGTGACAAATCAGGGGCGAAAACCTAAAAGAAAAGCGTTGTGAGTGTTGTGTCCCTAGCAAAACAAAGCAATTGGACTATTCTATTATGAGCTTCACTCCTTTCAGTTAACTCACCACGGTTTGCAACTACAGTGGACTTGGAACAATGCCATGCACCCAATGCACCCCAGGTCACCCAAAAATTAAACGAAGATGAGTTCTTCCACAGCTAGTACATGCAAGATGTCGTCTTTACATGAATTATATACCCAAACATTAATTTTATTACTACAAATGACAGATTTTGCCTCAGTTCTGCAAACTGTTACCACATAAGTATATTATTAACATATCACCTGATGAGTTAAAAGGCATGGGGGAACACAGCAGAGACAGTGTTCATACTCTAGGCTGTGTGTGAAATGGAAACCTGAGAGCTCTATCCCACATGCAGGCCATGCTAGTACAGTAGCTTTGTACTGCACAAGCTCATTTTCATACACTACTGAAAAGAGGGCACACTGTGTCTTTACATACTCAAATCACAGCTGCTACTGCTTGACTCCTAACTCGGGATTTAACTCGGGTACAACAAAAAGGTGAATATTAGATTTTTAAGGCTGACCTTTTGTTGATATTTTATAAACAACATTTTGGTATACTTTGGTATACTGGGGATGTTTCAAACCCACTCTACTCCACAACTGTGTACATTTCAAACTCTTCTGTTGATGTGATCATTGGGACTTTAAATACTTACCCTGCACTGCTCTCTTCTGGCTTTCCGGGCAAGGGTGCAAGGCGGACGTTTGCCTAGTTCTGTTATAGCAGTGTTTGTGGTGGCGAGGGTCGGTGAGGGCCTTTGTTCTTCCCTCCCTTTGGAGAGCTTGCATGTGGGGATGTGGGAGGAGACGTTTGAAGGCGGAGAGGTGTGCCAGAGGCTTTGAGACACACACACACACACAGAAATGCACACACACACAACAGTGGGTGTGATTGTCTGGCAGGCTTTACACTCCTGTGCTTCCGTATTGCATGCAGATAATCAGCCTGATACATCAGTGGATAAGCTGTGCTTCTCAGGCGTGCTTGGTGTGATGTGGCCGTAAAAACCGCTACCGCATTTAACCCCTACTGAGCACTCGTCTGCAGTGTCTTGTAGTACATAAATGTATTACAAATTGTAGACATATAACCAAAAAATGTACACTGAAAAGTATAACAACGAAAAATGAGTGGCAAATACTGCTCAATTTCTAGATCTCTTTTGGCATAAAAGTCTAAATAGAACTGTAGTGTGCATGCATTTTACCAGAATTGATTTAACAGCAATTGTATGTTCTGTAAACTCTGTATGAATACTGTTTACCCTAGTTCAAATGCAATTTCTGAAAATAGCGTTTTTGTGTTACGTAAGGTATTACCGCTTTTCAATTTTATGTTTAACATTACTGACCTAAAATTCATACAAACACAGTTGGTGTGAGTGTGTGTGTGTGTGTGAGTAGCAGTGCAGTTTTCTGGTGTACCAGGAGGATCGAAGGCAATACTTTGGTACAGGAGTGTACAGAGGAGTCTGTGGTCCGGCGTGGCGTGTGCTTGCCCGCACGCATAACTAGCAGCAGGAGAAAAGGAGCACGGAGCGGCAGCAGTGGCGGAGAAAATGTAGTTTTATTTGGGGCACTCAGAGAAACATTGGCGGAAAACACAAAAAAAAGAAGTTTTTAAAAAAACTTATAGAATTTTTCTTTGTTTGTTTTTCTTGTTTCTTTTTCAAAGCAAGTTAACAGACGAACAAAATGTGTTTAAATAATTTGACGGCTATTAGCCCCGAAATGGACAAAAACAAATAACCTGAAGGTGAGGGAAGCCCACAGATAGCAGAGGCTTTGTGTTACAAAACTGAAATTAACAGTTCTCTTACCCGTAAAAATCCGCAAATGGAAAGCGAAATGATTTACTTGATTAATTTTCCTGTGTCCTCTTGTTTTTGTTATATTACTTACAACTTCAAAGGAACATTTTTTGTTTCACTGCAGCAACAACTGACTGAAGCATCTATCACGTGTTATTTTCGTAGACACAAGCAGACAAACATCAATTCAGTTATAATAGCTCCTAATAACAGACAGATGAGTCTGTGTCTAGCTGGGGTGCTGTCAGTAATAGTATTCGTCCTGATCGAAGCGAGCGGCGCTGGCGTAGCGCTGGTATGGCGGGCCCGATCGGGCGAGGGCGACCGGGGCGGGTGGCGGCGGTGGCACAGGTCGGCGTGCGGGTGGCATGGGCGGGCCGTGCAGGGCTCGCAGAGGGCTGCGGTCTCGGTAAAGATGGTGCGCGGGAGGGGGCGGGGGAAGGAGGCGGCGCTCGAGGGGGGGCTCGTAGGGACTGAGGGGGGGCCGGCTGAGAGGGGGGCGGCGCAGTGGCCTGTCCAGACCGTTGCGGTCGTGGAGGGGTGGCGGTGGCGGAGGTGGAAGGTCGTACGGGTCGTGCTCGTAGGCGGAGCGGGGGGGCCTCAGGCGCATGGGGTGGGGCGGGGGGAGGTGAGGGGGGCGAAGGCGAGCGGGTGGGGGCGGGAGCGGGTGGTTTAGGGGACGACTCCTCAGGGGTGGGTAGGCGGAGCGCATGGGGTTTCCTGGCGGAGGTGGGTACGGCCGGGGCGGAAAGGGGGGGCCTGGGAACTGGTCTGGGGCCTGTTTGCCCGGGTTCGTGTGTGAGAGGGAGACGAAAATCGTCTGTCCCTCCAGCTTGGAGTGGTTGAGCTTCTGGATGGCCTCCATGGCCTCCTTGTGCCGCTGCATGTGCACGAAGGCGTACTTCTTCAGCACGTCGCACTCTAGCACCTTGCCGTACTCCTGGAAGAGCTCACGGATCTTCAGAGCCGTCACGCCCTCGGGGATGTTACCCACGTGGATCTTGGTGGCGTTGCGCACCCTAGTGGTGGCAAACTGCACCGTCATGTTGAAACCGTTGAGTCGGTGCTTGTTGAGCTCGGCTACGGCCTTCTTAGCATCCTCCTCCTCGCTCATGTGCACGAACCCATAGTTGGAGATGATGTCGCAGTCAACCACGGTGCCATATTTCTCAAAGAGCTCTCGCAACTCCTCTTCTTTGGTGGAGGTATTCAAGTTTCCCACAAACACTTTCACCATTGTAGACGTACAGCGTGCAGTCCACTGGTTTGTTCACACATACACACCACTCTGGTAGCGCTGAAACAGGTTTGCCTCGACCAGCAACAAAGGCTGCAACCTGAAAAATAAATGAATAACATCAGACATACAGTTACAAAAGGAGAACTACAAAAGAAGAACATACATTTACAAACTTCTACCAATACCCCATTAATATCAGAATTTCGTCTGCTTATATCATATTATCGATAGAAGAAAGATAAATATGTCCTTGTATCAGCAAAATTGTAACACATTTACACAACCACAGACTGTGGACACAACATCAAAGATAAAACGCTGACAGCTTTTCATGTGAGAAGGCGGGAAAGATAACACGTTATGTGGCACAGGATTCTTATTATTGTAATTCTTTAACTCTCCCTCTTAACATACTTTCATGGGAAACAAAAGGATATAACCTTGTGTTCTGTTTCACAGAAACTCTTAACTGGGTGTGCTGGCATATTTTAATGCACGTTCCACACCGAAACTGACATCTCAGGTTTAATGCAAAACCGTACTGAATTCACTTGCTGGCTGACAAGACAGCTAGCAGAAAGTTCCAATAACAGCCTACGCACAACAATAACACAACAATGCACACCACTCTGTAAGCTCCGATCCAACAATGACAGGAAGATAGTAACTGGGAGTCCGTAAAACGGGTATGAACAGGATTACTTTCATTTTCAGTTCTTGGTAACAACCCAACGCCCAATAAATTCGCATACATTCTATCTATGCTCTTTACCGATTTCAGATACCGCTTACCACGATTCAACTGCAATCAAAGCCCAATGTTTGTGTCACCAGGGTAACACTACACCTGGCCAGCTGGTACGCTTATATTATGGTTAATTTTACCCTGTGGCAACTTAGCTGTGTAGCAACAACACTAACTGAAAGTGTGAACCGTCATGTTACAAGGCCTTCAAGAAATGTAATGCTGATCTTTCTTAAGACAGCCTGATAATAATTTACTTGTCAACTACACAAAACCTGCCTAAACAAAGCAAACTAACGGGGACCACGGCTGATGTTGTTCCTGACAATGGTAACTGGGGAAATTCAGAATGTTACAACGCAACAAGAGAAGAAAAACTGTTTCACTGCCCGAAATAAATATAACACTATTTCACCTTGATTCTGTAAAAAGTGGGGTTGAATAGCAATTTACTTCCCAAATTTGTCGCCGCCACTTCTAGTTAACTCCCTATTTAGTTGTTGGTCAGAGGCTAACGTTGTAGCCAGGTAGCATGCAAAACAAGCTACCATTATCTCAGAATTGTAAACTCAGGGAAACCCTGATAGGATATGCTATAACGATTTTTTTGCAGAATGTCTTCCTCGTGTTTGTACATACCGAATACCCAAAATGTAATCAATTTAAAGTCAAGACAGACGACAAGACTGTACCTTGGATGTGCTTCGAAGGTCTAAAGGAAGGAAATGACTAGCCTTTGGCTTGACCGAAAATGAGCTTCCTATCCAGACTGCTGTGTGCTACTGCCCCCTACAATAATGGAGGGAAGGCAACAGAACAAACAGCACAGGTCTATGCTGTCTATACTATACTGAAATATGCAAGTGAATGCCAAGGAAGAAGCCAGATTGTGTTCTTTTTCATGAATAAATCCAAAATAATTGTCCCCATGCTTTCATTCATTTATTGCCAATTTAAAAGTCAGTATCCCATATTGGGCAGAATGAGAGTAACAGACCAGATACCATCGGACACACTGGATGATAACCCTATATAATATGTTTTGGTCAACACTGTAACTTGTGCACTAGCATTTCAGTGTCAACTCCAACCAAAAATCAGTGTTATGGACTATGATTCACGACAGGGTGTGTAGTGAACTAACTTTGTAAACACAACATTGATCTCCCAATGTAATCATGTCTTAAAACAACTATAATCTTACCCGAATACAATTGCAGTCCCAAAGACTACTCGCAGCATCTCTTGTGCAGTGTCTCCCTCTCCCACCCCTCGTTTGGTTGTTTTGGCAGAGGACATCCATCACAGAGATTGCATTGGCGTCCCTGTGTCTAGTGAGTCTTCTGCATTAATGAACCTTGTATACTAAAAAAAAGACAGACAGCAACAGCTGAGCTCTGTCTGAACCCTAGCTCTTCTACTGCAAATTTAAAATGTCTGTGTGTGTCTGACCTAGCATCCATCACACTGTTGTGTAAATGTCAGACTAAGGTTTCTTGGTTTAAAAAAAGGTTGATGCCACTCTCTACCTTGGTCCAGTCTTCCTTTTGAGTGCAAATTCAGAGCTCTGCCACTCTTACAAAGAAGGCCTTAAGCAGGGCTTGGTATTAAATGGGTCATCCTGGAAGACCTGGAAGACAGCTTTGTGTGTGTCTGTGAGTGTTTCAGTCAAAAGGTGGAAAGACGAAAGAATTGAGGCAATACTCACCCACAACAGAAGTCATTCAAATGTATTTATTCATATAATATTATTAATAGTAATGATAATAATCATTATCATTATTTTCTCCAGAGAAAGGCAACGAAACTCACTCCAGTGCAGCACATAAACTCCACCCAGCAACTCGTAATTACATTACAGTTCAACAATAATTAATCGATTGGCCCTTAATTAGAATCTCTGATATATGACCCCTGCTGTTGGAAAAGAAGTACAGAGAGAAAAATAAAGACAGTGAGGACAAAATGAAACTAAACAAACTGGTTTGGATTGTGGTGGAGCGAGTCCAGGTGTGAGCGGAGTGGTGTGTTCCGTATAGTCTCTTGTCTCCAAAGCAAGACTGGGGACGGTGAGGCAAAGACAGGAGAGGTTGCTCCACCAATCAGCGAAGAGGATCAGCTAACGCTGCCATTGGCTGGATGAGGAACCAGTGGGAGCGTGATGTGCAGTCATTTTGTTTTGTTTGTTTTTAAAAAGGGCTCTGTGAGAGACACTGTTCAGCCTGTCTCTCTCTGGTGTCGGCCATGACAGGGGCGTCTACATTCAGGGTGTCAAGCTGCAGACGGAGCACTAAGACAGACGCTCGCAGACGTCAAGAGATCCACACCAGGGGTTCTCAAGTTAGACAGCACTTCCTTCCCCACCACTGTGCCCTGGCAGGTATGGAGTGCATATGCAAAGGTCCAGGTGAATGTCAGCACATGTTGTGATAGTTTTGTTCTTTTTTTTTCTTTTTTTTTTACAAAAGAAAAAGCAGACAGCACTTTTTGACAAAAGTTCCTGTTTGGATGTGTCTTGAAGGACATAACATAATGCAAACAACAATCAGCACTGTATTTTCTCTGAATAGAGAATCATTGTAAAGTCCAGCCAAAAAATAAAATAAAAACATTGAACCAAAACTGCCATAAACAAAACTGACCAGTGAACATCAAAAGAATAGACAGGAGTAGACAGCTAACCCAAACCGGAGGGGGAAGAGGGAGAGAGAGAGAGAAAGAGAGAGAAATGAACACTTTCCCCAAAAGAAAATAAAGCGATCATTTTAAAATGTCTATACACACACACATCCTCTTTCAGCATTGTCTTTCCAGCTCCTGTCCATCTATATGCAGTGCACTGCTCTCACACAAACCTCTTGCTGCGGCTGATGATGTCAATTATGCCAGGACAAAGTTCCACTTGTCTCATCTTCTGTTCTCCTCGGGTCTACCCTGTTCTCTCCCACTTCTTCTTTTCTTTTCTGAGAAAACGAAACAATCTTTACGTTGGAGGGGGGATGGTGTGCCCACCCCCCACTCCTCCTCCGGCCCTCCCCCTCACAGCTTGAGCTCGTTGGCGATCTTGGAGTAGATGCGCTTGAAGGCGACGGAGGTGCCGGCGACGCGTTTGAAGCGCACGCCATTGAGCGAGAGGCGTGGCAGCTTGCACACCTCCATCTCCCACTGGACGAAGTCTTCGCGCAGCGGGTTGCCGCTGATGCACTGCAGCAGGAAGCTCTCGCGCGACTCGTACTCGCAGTTGTTGGCGTCCAGGACCTTGCGGATCTCCTTCATCATCTCCGCGGGCTCCATGGACGAGGTGGTCTTCATGTTCCAGGTGAAGCGCAGCGAGCGCGGCTTGTCCCGGCTGGCGTTGAAGCCGGTCGGGGAGGCCACTCCGGTGCCCGGAGAGCGCTGCAGCGAGTCCCTGTTCTCATCGCCCGATGAGCCCAGGGTGACGCCCTTCTCGATCTTATCCGCCGTGCTCAGCATGGGCCTGAGAGAGGGAGAGACAAAGGGAGGGAGAGAGAAAGGGAGGGAGAGAGAAAGGGAGGGAGAGAGAAAGAGCGAGAAATATAGAGTTTGTGAAGAATGTGAGGGAAAGAAAAGAATTGAGGGAAAGAAAAGAATGAAACGAAAAAAAGAAAAAAATAAGTGACATGAGATGTGAGTGTCATATTGGAAAACATGATGGCCAGGGGGAGAGGCAGAGAGATGAGAGGTAATCAACAGCAGAGGCTAAGAGAAGGCTTTGGGCTTCAGTAACAAAGGTGTGACGAGGTTTTGCTCATGGCAAGGATTTTACAATAGTGCTATATTATATGTACAGCTTGTGGTTAGAATACATATCCCTGATGCCATCTCTTTGCCTCTTCTCTCTTTCTCTCACACACACATATATATTTAAAAAACAAATACGATGAATAACTACCATACGTGCAACATGAACATAACAATGGGGCATCTTTACGATACAAAGCTACAATGCAGTCAAATTTCAATGGCTGAAAACATCTTGTGACACAAAGAAATCAACTAGGCTAAGCATGTAAAAGTGTAAGCTGATTGTGCAGCTCATTATTATGTGCAGATTAGTGAAGTTAATACAAACTTAGGCGTGAATGTGCAAGTGCGATTTTTCCCATGAATTGGGCGGCATCTTACATTTCACAGTGAATACATCATTGATTCATTAACTTCATTTGTAACTGAGTGACAAAACCTATCAAGACTCTAAATCATCCTGACCAATCAGCAAATCCCAAATAAGTGGTGTCTACTGATTACATGATTGGCGGCTTCAATTTTTGTTGCTCTGTGTTTTATTGGTTGTGTTCATTAGTGGACGGGTTTTCTCACCTGCAGGCCTCATCTTGCCCCTCGCCCTCATAGGGGTTCCTCAAAGAAAACCAGTACAAGTTTAGTGTTCCCATCGACCTCTCCTCACACTCACTTACTTCCTCAGTCAGGTTAGTCATTCTGACCACCAGCACCACAGAAGCACCTCAAGATTCCATTACCAGTTCTAGAATGCCTGTTTGCTTGCTTAACATTCCATTGTAGAATCTCAGAGAGTGCTACAGTTCTCAGTAGTGGTTAAACATGAGAGTGTCATCTGCTGTCACAACTTACATTGTGCAGCGATCTACAGGTAATGCCTACATTTGCTAAATGTGAAAGTGTACCTACATGTGTACCATATTATTAACTGTATGTTGGAGTAAGGTTAACCTTACGGCAACTGTAAGGTGACCAAAGCAGTGTTTTAAACCATATAAAAACCTGCACTGAATACTGAATGTTGTGTGTAGATGTGTGTTAAGCTGTCTCTCTTAAACTGAGAATGGAAGTTGGACCCGTGTGGCAAATCCCACTGTGTTAATGCCCCTCCACCAGCATAAGCAAAATAAACAGCAATACAAATACACTTTCCGCCCCCAAAATGTACCTTCCTGTCCACCAGGTCTGCATAGCCAGAGGACACACACATATACACACACACACTTGCTTTCTCACATTGCCAGATATGGACTACAGGCCGTGGAGTCCTACAACATGAAGGCCTGGCTAGGGTTCAGCTTGTTCATATGGAATATGCAGCTTCACCACTAGGGGTCGCCTGAGCATCTTACTGCAGAAGGTCCTGGACACATATTATGCTACTCTGAATGGTGTAAAATGCCAACCTAGATGGTAGTAGCCTAATGCTCGGATTTGGGCACAAACCAATCCAAGCTGCTGGATTAAGCTGCTGGCACTGGTATGAAAGAAAGCAACTAGCAACTGGAGTGGCTATGGGATGGCTAACAGCATTAGCTTGGACAAAAAAAAGGTTGGCTACCATTACCCTGGCCTCAAAATCGGTGTGTGGGTAGCATTAGCATGGCCTCAGAGAAAAAAGGGTAAAGCTAGTTGGTCAGAGAGCATTAGCCTGACCTAACTGAGACAGGAGTAGCCAGCATTAGCTTAGCTTAAAGGGGCAGGGGCTAAGAAAGAAGGGGGGGGGCAACTATCCTGCCTTACGAATGAGGTGGCTAGCATAGGTCTAGCCTAGCAGAAGGCAGTCAACATCAACACAGCTGGGAGGAGCAGCCTGAAGCCAAACCTTTTTCACACCCCATACCCACTGACAGGTCACTCACCTATCATCCATTATTACAGCTCACCCTCAGACCTTACTAAGAATACTCATTATTCAGAAATCCTGTATTCTCTCTCTATGGGTACATGATGTGATGTAATGTACTGTACTGTATGGAATGCACTGTAATCTTTTTAGTACATCATCTCCAAACAGACTTGATTCTCGTTACGACATCACCTGTAAAATAATCACCCTTTACACACAATACACCACCCCTCCAGACACACCTACATCTTCACAATCTCTTCCCTAGCCCCTTAATCTACACAGACACAGCACTTAACCGAGTGCATGTGGAGGTCAATTTAAAGGTAGGCTCACATACTGCCAAACTGGGCATCATCTACAGTCCTTCCCCCTCGGGTGGTTCAGTGTGCGTGTGTGGTGCCATTGTCGTAACTGCATTGTAGAGCTTAGGATCCCGTAGGCGGTTCGGACCACCAGCGGATGAGTTGGCGCGGGCGATGGGTGACAGGCAGGAGGGTAGGTGGGCACAAGACATTGGGCACATATGCTGAGCACAAGCAGACACCCTTGTGGAACGTACCACGAGGGCACACACCCACACATACACACACACACACACACACACTCTCTCTCTCATACTCAACACACACTCACACAGATGACATGGCGGCAGCAGCATCTGCGCCGGGCATAGCTGCGGGCACAAGGACGAGGATGTGAGTACGGGCGCGTCCAGTACTGATGGGCGAGCGCGGGTGAGTAAGTGAGTGGGTGGGTGGGCGAGCGAGCGAGCGAGCTTGCCGGCAGGGTTAGTTGAGGACCGACAGTCACATGATGTCAAAAATGAAGAGACCCATCATGAAACATGTGAGCAGCCGAGATCGCAGCAGGCCCCCGGCACGGATTCGGGCTGGCATCGGGCCAGCACCGGGCCAGGCCAACCACGCTCTGGGCTGCGGACCCAGGACATCGAACGAATGGCAGACGAGAAAGAAAAAGGGGAAGGCATACAGACGAGAAGATCTTAAAGTAAAAGGAAAAGAAAATATTCCAGGATGGTGATGGTTGTTATTGCCTACCTTCTGGCGAACCTGAACGAGAGATTTCTACAAGGAGGGAGGAAGAGAGAAACAAAAAGGGAAAAAAAAGAAAACGTATGTACACAAACGTGCGTAAAAACCATAGCAAATTAGTTATTAGGATGATGCAAGTCTTCTGTGACACACACTGATAAATTACAGGACTTAACCACAAGGAGATTCCATGAGGTACACGTCACTGTGTGAGTGAGTGCGTGTGTGTGTTTTATGTATGTGTGTACATATGTTTGTGTGTATATATATATTTAGGGTATTGTGTAAGTACATACAATCGGGTGTGAATATGTCAACATGGGTTTGTATGGACATACTGTTAGCAGGCAAACCTTGAGATGAGTTTGGGTCATTAACAGTGAATGAAGTTAGCTGTGAAAGTTATTTTTATGTAGCTGTATCTGTATATGTGTGTGTGTGTCTGAGAGTGAGTGTCTGTGGGTGAATACAGTAGGTTAACTTCTGAGAGGATAGCAGGCCACCTCTGAAGTGAATCTGGCTTGGATCTGGCTCAGATTAATGTCTGGGGGAGCAGAGATCTGCTGAGGGATCACAGGCCAGAGTTTGCACTGCTGCCCTCTAGAGGGTGGGAGTGTAGTTAGGGTGGTGCAGGTTAGGTCTGTGTTGGACAGGGCTGATCCCTGAGACACTCACTCACACGCAGGCACGCAGGCACACAAACACACAAACCAACAGAAAAACACACACATACTGCACATACATGATCAACGTCTACAACACAAACAAATCTGGGAACTCAATTAATTCAGCTTTATTAAACTCAGTCAGATGACTCAGAAAAGTCAGATGAGTGAGGGTATGATAGAAGATATTAACACATCTAATTTCAAAACACACACACACACACACACACACACGCGCAGCCTGCCAAGCACCAACCCACACTGAGCTGGCTTTTTAAAGCAGCAACTCTTCGACACTCAGCTGCTATGGCGACCACATGCAGCCACCCAAGCACGCACACATGCAGACACACTTCTCACTTCACTCTCCTACCCACCCACACAAACACACACGCTCACACACACGTGCAAGCATAGCTACACCATGTTAGAATTCAAATACAAACACCCACACAGTTTAGCTGCTCACCTGCGCACAAACTTGTTGGTGAACTTGCTGAAGAGGCCGGAGGTGGGGGGTCGTCCTCCGTGGGGCTGGTTGTTGCCCTGCATGAGGGACGGGGAGCCCTGGGTGGCGGTGTAGGCGGCTGGGTACTGGTCCCGCGTCGCCCTCTTCTGGCCCGCGTGGAAGGTGCTGCGACTGGTCACCCCCCTGTTGAAGTTGGTACTGTCCATCGCCGAGGAGCTGCTGTGGATGTTGTGGGCGGAGGGAGACGCCACTGACAGTCTCTGGGGGGTGGTGCTACTGTTGGGAACAAGGAATTACCCATGAGATCAAAAAAACTAAAATACAGGTC
Source organism: Coilia nasus (assembly GCA_027475355.1). Lineage (NCBI taxonomy): Eukaryota > Metazoa > Chordata > Actinopteri > Clupeiformes > Engraulidae > Coilia > Coilia nasus. Next base: position 17,165,424 of record CM050214.1, read on the forward strand.
TTAGGATCTTCCTGTTTGACAAGCATTAGAGTATGCACTACAACCCAAACTTGGAAAATGACCCCGGTAAATCTGAGCTGTGGTGGTAAGGTTTTATTGCAAACGAGTATCAGATGCAATGTGCCATGTAGAAGTGTCGATGTCTGGCTCAGGCGCCAAACCTCTTCATTCGGAAACGCCACACCACCAACAGCACATTAAGGTAAAACACACTGTCTACAACCCAGTCAGAGGCAGAACAGAAGACACGCAAGAGAAGCGCTAGTGAAAATAAAATTAAATATAATGCCATCAGGGTTAGCACTGGCAAATTGCATTACATCACATTACATATAGCTGACGCTCTTATCTAGAACGACGTACAATTATTTAGGTGCAGAGTACAGTCGCAATGTGGGCTGGCATGCCTTGCCTAAAAGACACTTCGGCCATGGATGAGGGTGCAGGAGAGCAGTAGTTTTTTACTCCGCCACCCACATTCTTACTACTGGTACAAGATTCTGCGACCTTTCAGAACTTGCGAACCTCCGATCCCAAGACCAACTCCGCGGCCCCACAAAATACCAAAGATAAGTGCCAGTCACATTTGGCACCTTTATTACTGGGCTGCCTGACACTGACCAGCACAGACAAACAGTGTCACTCTCTTGCTTATGCAAGAGTGGCTGGCATCATTAGGGTTCAGGAAACAGGACACCTTGCGGTCTGTATTCCATAAGGGTGAGGTTCAGTGTTCGACACACTCTTCTCTCCAGTTCTCTAACACCGTATCCTAGCCTCATGCTACGTGACCAACTGAATCTGGCAGTCTTTGTGCACACTAAATCTGTTAAATTTGCCTTTTTGTTAGATTCCATCCATTCATACTGTAACAATATCTCCTCATTTCAACTACTTGACAACCCCACATGGAATCTTTTTAAGGCAAGAGACAAAAATAAAAATAGAACCACGGCGACTGACAAAAGTTTGCTTAAACTATTGCATTACCACAATACCGTGACGCACAGCAAGCAGTTAGGACATTCTAATAGAAAAATAAGGTAATCAAACTGGTCAAGGACGACCGAAATGACGATGTTGTAGTACGTCCGGCTAGCTTGATACCTAGAAGCTACTACTGTAACGGTCAAGTACTGTGTAGAATAGAGTGCCTACTAAGGATTCGGATGCAGGGAGTGTGTCACTGTTGCACGGTAGGTTGGATGCAGTTAGGGCGTGGAGCAACAGTGTGAGCCAGCGGTGCAGTCCGAAGGGGTGTAGAAGAGGGAAGGAAGTGCGCTGCTGAACAGTGGTATCTGCCCAGGCACATAACTTGGAAAGCGCCGTAATCCTCGCACATCATGCGTTACGAATCCATGCCGCTGCCCCGACAACCGTAACCGAGGCCACGACCTCGTCTGGCACACGCGTGGGCGGGCGCGGCCCGCGGAACCTGCTCGGGACAGGCCCGCTGCTCTGGGCCGTGCCAGCTCCCCGCTGCGGCGCTGCGTGGGCGGTCGTCCCGGGCCGTGCCAGGGCAGAAACTTCCCCTGGAGTACTGAGTAACTTCCCCTGCCCAGGCCTACTGATCCACAGTCAACACAGGAGCCGGCCCCGCCAGGCTGGCTCGGAGCCTCGGCTGCTACGAGGCCAAAATAAACCCTGCACCGAACACCACAGCTGGGGTGTTTTTAAGAGCTCCGGCGCGTCCTCTCATCAGCCGTAAACCACACAACACAGCCAGCCACACAGGCCAAAGTATGAGTGGGAGAGTTGACTGGGAGGTGAGCTTACTGGGAGGTGAGCTGAGGATGCAGACTACACACACTACACACACACACACACACATACACACACACAAACACACACACACAGGGCAAGGGCCAGAACATCAGATGACAGGCTAGATAGTCAGGTCTGCCTAATGGATAAGGTATTAGAGGACAGATTAGTGAAATAGACTCTTTTGGTGTCTCTGTGTATGCGTATGAGGCTAGGACTGCATATGCATGTTTGCCCTTCTGTGTTCAGACATGTACAAGTATTTGTGTATCAGTGAGCTTCTGTGCGAGTGTAGATATCAGATCAGTGTGTATTTACAGGCAATGTGTGTATGTGCAGGTTTTGTGTGCATACGTATGTTTGTTTGTGTCAGTGTGTGTGTTTGTGTGTGTGTTTGTGTGTGGTGGATGAGTCAGACTTTCTGTGCGCAGTGTGGTGCAATGGGTCCTAAGAGGGACTTCAAAAGCAGAAGGCCGAATGCGGCAAAATCACACACACACACACACACACACACACACACACACACACAGAAAGAGAAAGAGAACGATGTGAATGCTAAAGAGAAAGAAAGAGAAGGGGAAGAGGACAGAGCAGAAAAGAGGGGAGAGGGGCTGAGATAACAGACAAAAGAAGCAGAAGACAGAAAGAGAAAACAGGATCCATCATCAGGGCCATAGCAGCTACCTCCGTTAGGATAAGTAGTGTTTGTGTGTGTGTGTGTACGGTACAGCATGCAGTAAAAGGCTGACTCCTCAGAGACAAACCCAGGCCACCACTGCACCTCATGAGTGCAGTACATCACATTTAGCAGACGCATATATCCACAGCAACGTCCAAAAGAGGAGCAACCCTCAGGCTGCAAACACTGTTGAGGGTTTAGCAGTTAGAGCTAAGCTTTGAAAATAACAAAGTGGGGTAGAATATAACAACATAGCATAAACAAAATAGCATTCAACAGCATAAGAGTAGTTAATAAGGTCAGACATCCAAGAGGTTTAACCTCCCCCCAAAAAACAAAAAATCGAAATGATGAGTCAACGTCACATTTAGTTGCGGTACTCCATATGAGGGGAAGTGGTGTGTGTGTGTGTGTATCAATCCTTATTCCTTCAGATTCTCCAATACTCTAACGCACACAAAGGAACAGCATGGTGCATTTCAGTCTGACTGCTCGTTTCTCTCTCTCTCTCTCTCTCTCTCACACACACACACACACACACAAACACACCTGCCTATTCCACTGCCAAGCACTTTTACACAAACATTAATCTAGCACTCTCTTTGCTTTGGCTGCAGACTCTGTTGTTTTTTTGTGTGTGTGTGTGTGTGTGTGTTGCCATAACGCTTGTGCTTTTGTTTGTGTGTGACAGGATTGGTTTGTCACTGCTTGGTTTGGCTTGGTTTCAGCTACTTGGACTGTCTGTGGCATACAGATTTGAGCATGTGTTGGTGCATGTGAGTGTGTTAGTCAGTGATTTACCTCTGCCATGAAGTCCCTGCAGAGGTTTCACTCTGTGTATGTTTATGGGACTTACCTGATCCTCAGTACCTGCATGTGTGTGTGTGTGTGTGTGTATGTGTGCATATGCATATGCATGCATAAGTGTGTATGTCTGTGTGCATATGTATGCATGTGTGTGTATAAATGTGTGTGTGTGTGTGTGTGTGTGTGTGTGTGTGGACTTGCCTGGGGCGCGGTGGTGCGTGCGTGTCAGGGGGGCTGGGGCTGGGGTGGGCGGAGGTGGACAGGGACTTGTTGTGTCGGGGGCGGGACGAGGAGGAGGAGGAGGAGCTGGAGGAGGAGGCGGAGGCGGAGGAGAGCACGGCGGCTGCGGAGGCAGTGGAGGCCCGGGACCCCGGGGTGGTCAGGCTAGGGGAGGCCGTGGGGTCGGGGGAGGGGGGGAGGAGGTGGGGTGTACAGGGAGGAGGAGAGGAAGAGGAAGATACCCCAGAGGGAAGAGGACGGATCCCAGAGGAGAGGGGGCGGGGGAGGGGTGGGAGTGGGGTTAGAGGCAGCGATTTACAGGATGAAAGGCCAGAAGACACCAAGGCAGAAAGAGAGGGGACACGTCATGATTCTCAGGTCAGGAGGACACACAACAGTGGACTGCAGAACACACACAGGCACACACACAAACACATCTATTCCAACACAGTTAACTCACCCCCTGAAAGACAAACAGACACAGCAATGTACACACAGACATAGACAGACACACACACAAACTTATTCCCACACAATTACCACACCACAGAAATGACAAATACAAACACTGTAACATTCACTCACTCACACACATCAAAGCACCTACTTAGTACTGATGCAGCCCTGCAGTGGGAAAACTGCTCCTTATTAGACTCTATAGGGACACAGCTTTGCTCCGGTTGCTCAAGAGCGCTCTGTTTTCCCAATACACAGCAACATCAGCACTCCATAAATAAACACACAAACACAGGCGCTCATAGTCAAACCATCACACACACAAAAAACACTCAGACTTAGACACACACATCCCATCATAGCTGGATCAAAAAACAGATGTTAATCACAACAGATTGGAAATGTTAACATTGATGAAATGACGGCACATGGATCTTCCAACACCATAAGCAGCATTAGCAAGAGTTTAACCATCAGAAAGCCTTCACAGACTGGGCGGGGGTAAAACGGCAAGCCCAGAGGGTGTGTGCGTGCGTGTGTGTGTGCGTGTGTGGGTATGATGTTTCTGGTGGGTCTGACCGTCTTTTACATGGCACCGTAAGTTGATACCTGGTCATGTGATTTGATACGCATGGGAACCCCAGACGATTTGTGTGTTTGTGAACTTGTGTACAGTCTGGTCTCTCACATGACATTCTGACATCATCTTTCCCCTACTCATTACCTGGTCAGGTATTTTGACTGGAAATGACATCCATGTGCTATGATGATGAAGAGGCCTCACAAGCAACTGCAACACCACTAATGCACCACTTTGTGTTGAGTCTTCACTCAAATGAAATTATGCATTAAACTACA
>CM050214.1:17175206-17195206 GCA_027475355.1 Coilia nasus
AGGCAACTCCACACACCTGAGGTAGTCAAACACACCTGAGGTATGCGGTAGCCCAAAAAAACACCTGAGATGCAGTGGAGTGGAGTTTGGGGTTTTACACCCCCTTCTAGAAGCGTGATGTTTGACCCCACGCGCCAACCCTGCTGCACTGTGGCGGTGCTGACCTGTCCCATTTTGGTAGGGTTTGTGTGTGTGTGTGTGTGTGTGTGGCAGTGCTGACCTGTCCCATGTTGGTAGGGTTAGGGTTTGTGTGTGTGTGTGTGTGTGTGTGTGTGTGTGTGTGTGTGTGTGTGTGTGTGTGGCAATGCTGACCTGTCCTCTTGGGGTCCTTGTAGTCGGGCTGCGGCTCCACGTAGGGCTTGAGCTCGTCCTCGTCGTGACCCACATTCATCCAGCGGTCCTTCATGATCTGCTGCTCGGGGCCAACGGAGGAGAGGAGAGAGGGGAGGAGAGGAGAGGAGAGGAGGAGAGGGGAGAAGAGGAGAGGAGAGGAGGAGAGGGGAGAAGAGGAGAGGAGAGGAGGAGAGGGGAGAAGAGGAGAGAGGGGAGGAGAGGAGAGAGGAGAGGAGAGGAGAGGAGGAGGAGAGGAGAGGAGAGGAGGAGAGGAGAGGAGAGGAGGGGAGGGAAGGAGAGGAGAGGAGGGAAAGGGGGAAAGGAGAGGAAAAGAGAGATGACAGAAAAGGAGAGGAGAGGAGGAACGAGGAGAGGACAAAGGAGGAGTGAAGAAGAGGAGAGGAGAGGAATAGAGAGGAGAGAAACAGAGAGGATAGGAGGGGAGATGAAAGTAGAGGAGAGAAGGGGAGAGGAGAGAGGAGGATAGGAAGGGAGAGGGGAGGAGAAGAAAGGACCGGAGTGGGGAGGAGAGGAGAGGAAAGAAGAGTATAGGAGGGAGAGGAAAGTAGAGCAGAGAAGGGGAGGGGAGAGGAGAGGAGAGGAGAGGAGAGGAGAGGAGAGGAGAGCAAAGAGAAGGTAAAAAAAGAGGAGAGCGGTTGAGGAGAGGAGGATTAATATGATTGCATGAATAAAGTAGATAAGAAGGGAGAGGTGGAATGGGTGAAGAAGGAAGGAAAGAGAGAAACAAGAGGATTAGTTAATTACTTAGGGAGGATACTGAATGGCGTGTGTGTGGTGTGTGTCTGGTTGGGTATATGTGTGTGGCGGTAGTAGGTGTGTGGTGTGTGTGTGTGTGTGTCTGAAAATGACTGTGTCTGTTCCCACCTCCAAGCTGCCTCTTTTGGTCGGGTTGAGAATGAGGAACTTCTTCAGGAGGTTCTCACAGTCTGTGGACATGTAGAATGGGATCCGGTACTTTCCCCGTAGAACCCGCTCACGCAGCTCCCTACACACACACACACACACACACACACACACACACACACACACACCACACACACACACACACACACACACAGAAACACAGAAACACAGAAACAGAAAGTAGTTCAGTGTTCCCCTGCAGGAAAAAAAGCCTATGTACACTGGCTGAATGCTGAATTCTTTACAGCTGTCTTTTTCTGGCGAACCACTACAATTCCAAATCACTCAGTCATCCACATGACTATTACACATTAGCATACACATACCATCACCACCACCCACTAAACAGCCAGCCAAACAAGCAAAACACACACACACGCACATGGACAGCCACACACTTGCATAGTTATACACCCATGGACAGTCACACACCTACAACACAGTGATACATACACAGTCTCTCTCTCTCTCTCCTCTCTCTCTCACTCTCTCTCTCTCTCTCTCTCTCTCTCTCTCTCTCTCTCTCTCTCCTCTCTCTCTCTCTCTCTCTCTCTCTCTCCTCTCTCTCTCTCTCTCTCTCTCTCTCTCTCTCTCTCTCACTCTCTCTCTCTCTCTCACACAATGATACATACATGGACACTGTCAAATACAGTAATATACACACAGCTACACACACACGGACACAGTTACACACACCGTCATACAAACACTGACACAGTCACACGAGCACACAAGTCATACATGTTATACAGACAGTCTCCGTCTATCTTTCTCACACCCCCTGCCTCCACTTCTCACCTTTAGGACCCCACCCCACCCCAAAACAAAGACACACACATATTCACACACACACACTTACACATATTTACACATGCACACGTACACTCACACACACACCCACATCTGACCTTTAGGTTCTGACTGTCGAAGGGCAGTGAGCCGCTGACGAGGGTGTAGAGGATGACCCTCAGACTGTCTCCGTCTATCTTTCTTACACCCCCCTGTCTCCACTTTGACCTTTAGCCCCCCCCCCCCCCCCCCCCAAAAAAACAACACACACACACACACGCACACACACACCCACATCTGACCTTTAGGTTCTGTCCATCGAAGGGCAGTGAGCCGCTGACGAGGGTGTAGAGGATGACCCCCAAGGCTCCAGACGTCCACCTCAGGCCCGTCGTACTTCTTGCCCTGGAACAGCTCGGGAGCGGCGTAGGGGGGCGACCCGCAGAACGTGTCCAGCTTGCTGCCCAGGGTGAACTTGTTGCTGAAGCCAAAGTCGGCGATCTTGATGTTCATATCGGCGTCCAGGAGCAGGTTCTCAGCCTGAGGGAGAGGTCAAAGTGCAAAGGGTCAAGGAGGCAACCAGAGAGAGGACTGATCACACGGTGGTTCAAAGCAGAACTGAGGAACAAACAAATACACACACACACAAACACACACACATACAAATGATTACGGGGTATGTAACCTCTGAACTCACACACAGACACATATAGGCACGCACTGATACAGATCTCAGTTTGCAAAAACAGGAACCACAAGTTACACCTCTGTCCACAAACAAAATATGTGATATCAGTGTGTGATGAAACAGAGACAAACAAATAAATGCACGCACACAGAAATAATTATAAACATGTGACCCCTGTGCACAAACGAAACACACACTTATTTATAAACACAAACACGCTCACACTAGCACAAACACAGGCATCAAAACCCTGTCCGGGTCACATTTCAGTAAAGCTACAGTTTCTGCAAAAAGGTACTATGACCAATTTCTGTATGCTAATAATTATTTGAATGTCATTTTTGAAGACTGCAGTGTAAAATCTTTCTCTAGTTTCATGAGCGTCACTAGTGCAGACAGCAGCATTTGCATTTTCCACAATGTCTGTCTGCATGCTGTCCCGCTAGCCAGCGTCTCAAATGTCCCCAGTGTTGGCTGAGCCACCAGCCCAAGGGACCAGTGCACGCGACCAGAACAGAAGAGCATATTAATTCAGCATAGTAATTTACAGATGGCAGGGATTACTGTTCATACAGTTAGTGTTCCCTTCAAGTATGAGCATTTGTGTGTCGGAATTTGATGGAAATAACGCTATTGCTTTGGCTAATGATGCTAGCTATCATTAGGTTAGAGCAACACGTGGTGCTTAACCATCGTGAAATCTCACAGATTTCTCAGTGTGAACTGTGGCTGGGCAGTGGTGGCCTAGAGGTTAAGATATCGGACCTATGATCGCAGGATTGCAGTTTCGAATCCCGGGACGCCAGTAGTGCCACTGAGGTACCCTGAGCATGGTACCGTCCCCACGGACAGCTACCTGGGTGCCGTTGTCATGGCTACCCTGCTCACATGTGTGATGGGTTAAATGCAGAGGTGAATTTCATTGTGTGCACTGTGTGTGCTGTGATGTGTCGTGTGATCACAATGACAAAAATGGGACTTCCAGTTTCATATACAGTGATCCCCCACTATATTGCGATTCACCTTTCACGGTTCTGTTATACAGCAGATTTGTTTATTAATATATGCATGCTATGCCACTAAATATATGCATGCTATGTCACTGCATACTAAAGAAAAGTTTGCCAAAAAAATATTCTCATGATAACAATCCTGTAAGATATAAATACTGATTCAGATTTAGTAAATATATTAAAACAGCATGTGGGAGGGGTATTTTAAAGCTTAAACTACAAAATAGAAAATTTTCTACATGGTCTCGCTATATCGCGGATTTGCACCTACCGCGGGGGGTTCTGGAACGTAACTAGCACGATAGAATGAGAATCACTCTATACATGTCTGACACCAGCAAACAATTCAAAGACCAGCATACATACACATTTGACACCAGCATACATGTCAAAGACCAGCAAACATGTATGCCCAAGCCAATGCTACTTAGGAGATTGGAACTTTGCTACACTTAGGCTGTGAGTGTGTATCGTGTATTGTGTGTGTGTATTGTGTGTGTGTGTGTGTGTGTGTGTGTGTATTGTATGTGTGTGTGTGTGTGTGTAGTGTGTGTGTTCGGTGTAAAATGAGCCCCTGCTAGAGCTGCAGACACTGGCCCGGATCAGAACCAATCACCACCTGGTGGCCAGACTCGGGCAGCAGACACGGGGACATATCAAAGCCACATCAACACCATGTCAGAGAACCATATTATCAGGTGTCAGAGAGACAGTAGACAGTTACAGCTACACATTCTTCCCTCAAAACCACACTAAGACATAATCTCAAACGAACACAGACACGAAGGGCCTGATGAGCTAAGTAAGAAAAACAAACAGCACCAGATCAAACCTGAGCAGTAGGCTACTGAGAGAGGGACCACAAATAACTAACCCATTTTATCCATGTCATCCAGGTCTACCTAAACTAATCATGTAGGCAGGAAGTACTGAGTAAGGGACTGAGATTCACTAATTGTATTGAATCATTTCTTGTCAAATCGCAGGTCTCCTTGACAAGCCTGAACTTTTACTACTCTCGTTTTAATAAATCACTTTTTGGAATAAGATGTGGCACAGTGCCTAAATACTGTGATCCCTGTGTACTCTCTTGTAGGGAAGGAAGTAGTGAGAGGGGGACTAGGGACTGAGCTTGATCCATTTGCTTGTTGTAATCTTGTACATACTGTAGGAAGCACTAAGAGAAGGACTGAGATGGATTCATCCACCTCTGGCCCAGTCTGAGGTGTCCTTATTGCGCTTTTTGTAAGAGGGTGGGCGTATGGTGCACTAGTATGCAAATGTGTTCCTGGCAGCGTTTGTATGTGAGCGGGAGTGAGATTGCATAGTTGGGTAATATCCATGTCAGCGCCTCAGGGGGTTTTAACTGTCAAAGGGGAAACTGAAAAAGCCACCAGAAGACTTTGGAAAAAACCAAACAGGCCGCTCCCTCTCAATCCTGTCACGATACTTAGACAGGGAGAGGGAGAGAGAGAGAGAGACAGAGAAATAGGTCACTTGACGTCACCGTGCACAGGAGTTTATTCAAGTTTGAAGGCATGATTGTTTACACACACACACACACACACACACACACACACACACACACACACACACACACACACACACACACACACACACACACACACACACACAATCAAATAAACAAACAATGCCCAAACACATGGCTAACCCTAAGACAGACACTGCTTTAGATTGATGATTTACGAAAAACAAACTTTTCAAAAACATTGTTTAGTTTTATTTACACTCTGACACCCTAGGAGGGAAGTAATCCAAGCACCGAGCCAGGACAATGGCCGATTGTGGGTCTCAGCCAGGTAGCTCAGGGCTGTGGTACATCGAGACCAGGAAGTGATGTGTTCTAGGATTAAATGCCATTGGGCAAGTTTGTGTGTATGTGTGTGTGTGTGTGTGTGTGTGTGTGTGCGTGTGTGTGTGTGTACTGGGGAGTTGGGGGGGGTGGGGTTTATAGCCTTGTTTGAAGTGTTCCGGAACAGTCCGTAAACAAATCACTAGCTACTGATTGGAGCACTGTGATTGGCACTGCTGGGGTAAGCACTAACACTCACACACACTGCACTTTGCATCAGCAGGTTTTCTTTGTCAGTGCCTGGGACGAATCAGCCTCCGTAGACATCCCAGGTCCAGAAAGTAAGGCCCCGTTTACACATAAGCTGTAAAAATGCATATTTGCATATGCGGTTGCACCCATCACTTACACATAAACGAAGGTTTCAGTCACTGAAAACGGCTACTTTTGAAAACTCCGGCCAAAGTGGAGATTTCTGAAAACTATGTTTTTATGCCTGCATTCAAATTCAAATTCAAAGCTGAGTTTTAGGTTCTCAAACATCACACAACAATTGCTGTAAGCAGTATTGTAGGGTGTGTTTGTATGACTACTGTTAGCAGTATTGTAGGGTGTGTGTTTGCTGTTAGCAGTATTGTAGGGTGTGTGTGTGTGATTGCCGTTAGCAGTATTGTAGGGTGTGTGTGTGTGTGTGTGTGATTGCTGTTAGCAGTATTGTAGGGTGTGTGTGTGTGTGTGATTGCTGTTAGCAGTATTGTAGGGTGTGTGTGTTTGTGTGATTGCTGTTAGCAGTATTGTAGGGTGTGTGTGTATGTGATTGCTGTTAGCAGTATTGTAGGGTGTGTGTGTGTGTGATTGCTGTTAGCAGTATTGTAGGGTGTGTGTGTGTATGTGATTGCTGTTAGCAGTATTGTAGGGTGTGTGTGTGTGTGATTGCTGTTAGCAATATTGTAGTGTGTGTGTGTGTGTGTGTGTGTGTGTGTGTGTGTGTGTGTGTGATTGCTGTTAGCAGTATTGTAGGGTGTGTGTGTGTGTGTGATTGCTGTTAGCAGTATTGTAGGGTGTGTGTGTTTGTGTGATTGCTGTTAGCAGTATTGTAGGGTGTGTGTGTATGTGATTGCTGTTAGCAGTATTGTAGGGTGTGTGTGTGTGTGATTGCTGTTAGCAGTATTGTAGGGTGTGTGTGTGTATGTGATTGCTGTTAGCAGTATTGTAGGGTGTGTGTGTGTGTGATTGCTGTTAGCAATATTGTAGGGCGTGTGTGTGTGATTGCTGTTAGCAGTATTGTAGGGTGTGTGTGTGTATGTGATTGCTGTTAGCAGTATTGTAGGGTGTGTGTGTGTGTGATTGCTGTTAGCAGTATTGTAGTGTGTGTGTGTGTGTGTGTGTGTGTGTGTGTGTGTGTGTATGGGATTGCTGTTAGCAGTATTGTAGGGTGTGTGTGTGAGTGGTGTTTTTCTGTGCCATGCCTTTGGAGAACCACCCTTCAGAGGGTCTGGTGGGGTCGAAGGGGACACAGGCGGCAGGAACAGGTTTAAAAAAAAGCACATGACAGGAGACAGGACATCACATGACAGGAAGCAGGAAGTCACCCCATTTTTCCTCATGATGTCATTTTCATTTCCTGAGCTGGTTTTGCCCTTCGGCAGCCATCAATATCCCCTCACTAAGCCCCATGATACACACACATGCATATAGCGGTCTCTCCCACATCTGTAAACACACACACACACACACACACACACACACACCGTCTCTCACATATACACACACAATCATGGACACAGTAGTACAGACGTGTATACAATTACACACACACACACACACACACACACACACACACACACACACGTACAACCACTATCACAAGCAAATGCACACACCAGTGCCATCACATTCAACCACACACCCACACACATCCTTGCACCAAACCGTTTTCCTTACCTTCAGGTCTCTGTGTACGATGCACTTCTGGTGGCAGTACTGCACAGCCGAAACGATCTGTGGGGCAAAAACAACAAGGGCAAAGAGCTGCAGCTTAACTCTCTAACTCAGTCCAGCAACTCAGCCAGTTTTCACACAGTGTTGGTAATTACCCTGACAAAACACTTGCTTTAATTCGGCCCAGAACCTGAGCAGAGGGGCTGTGGCTACTGTGTCTTACGGTCAAACGGGCAAAGGGGTGAGCCTGGAGTGGAAAGATCGATACAGACACAGGAGGCGGCGTTACTGCCTCGTTAGTCAAGGCTCAGATTACTGCCTGTGGGACAGATGTGGCCCTGATGCGGCTGTAATCTGGGCCGCACCCGCTGCTCACAGAACACACACAGCTGTCAGGGTTAGAGCTGTGCGATATGGGAAAAAATGAATATCCCGATACATTTTCTCCATTTCACGATATACGATATATATCTCGATATTTTGAAATATCCTTTATAGGACCCTATGAAATCACACTTTTACTTTTTACTGTTATCACTACAATCCCGGCCGATTACATACCAGATTTTCATAGTGATTAACCACAACTGAGTTGAAATAAGACTGTGCTTTATTTGAAAAAAAAAAAAAAAAAAACAAAGTGCAAAAACAATCTTCAAAATTACAGCAAAGTGATAAATGCAAACAGAGCTGCCCAGAAACCAAAACCAAAAAGTGCAAACTCAAGTAGAAATCCTGAGAGACAAGTGCTTTCATGAAATTACTTTTAAAAATATAGAGGTAGATCTCCCAGAAAATGACGTGTGTGGCATTAACTACAACGACACACATTTAGCCTTGTGTGTGTGCGCGTGTGTATGTGTGAGAGAGAGAGAGAAAGAGAGAGAGAGAGAGAGAGAGAGAGATCTGCACAACATATTTCTACCTGCACAATTTTCAACTGTACTGGGCTGATTTAGGGGTTTTAGCAGGTGTGCATGCTGTTCGGAGTTTGACGGACTCTGCATACTCTGCCGGGTAGGTTTTGGGGTGGTGAAACATGTTTATGGTGCTGCTGCCTTTCGTCGGGACAGTTTTTTTGCACACTTTGCATATTGGGGTTACCTGCTCCACGTTCCCGATATCCATAAAACTTCCGGATTACTGATCCCTTATTGCCTCGTTTAGGAACAAGCTGTTTGTCCGCTTCCATGTTCTATTACATTAGGTAGGTATACTGTACGACAGCTAGTGTTCGCGCTGCCTGCAAACCGAAAGAAATTACAAAATGAAGTTCCCTCCGTTCCGCACCTAGATGTCGCGCGGGATTGGTTGGTGAGTGTTTGACGAGAGTGTGCGTTTTTTTTAACCCCTCACTCGCGTTACTGCCTGAGGGAAAAGGAGAAAGCCACCAGAACGTTTTAAACATGAAAGCAAGACGAGTCTCGGCTGCTGCTTGAAAAAAAAAACAGATGACCATAAAATACTCGATACATACGATATAATACTTTTGTGTATCTCACAAATCTATTTCGGAGATAATTTCGTATATTCGATATATCGCACAGCCCTAGTCAGGGTTGCTGAGAGGAAACCGATGCCTGTCCAAACAATATAAAACAAACCAAGAGACACACACACACACACACACACACACACACATAGGTGTGTGCACTTACACACACAGAAGTACACACACACTAACACACTCGCAAAAGTACGCACACATGAGCACACACATACACATGCGCACACACTCACACAGTAATAAGCAACCACTGAGACAGTTTTGGTCTAACCTGTCGGAACTTGGCACGGGCCTCTTTTTCTTTCATTCTTCCATGGGCAACAAGGTAATCAAACACTTCTCCTGCAGACAGACACAATGAGAGAGAGAGAGGGTGAGAAAGGGATGGGAGAAATAGAGAGAGTGAGAGAGAGAGAAATTCACACAAGAAACACCAGGAAATGGAGAAAGGAAAAAAAAAGAATAAAAAAAAAAGAGGTTTCATCTACAAGTGTACCTAGAAACTATTCTCTGTAACCATAGAAACAGCAGCTAGGCAATCTCCACAGCAGGTGCGCTGTGTGGCTGATTAGGTGACCAGGAGACCACATACACTGCAGCCTCACACAGGGGCCAGAGTGACAGTCTGGCAGCACAATACAGTTATACACTTTGGCACAGGGTCACGCTATGGGACAGTTATACTATGGCACAGGGTCACGCTATGGTACAGGGTCATGCTATGGGCCAGTTATACACTATGGCACAGGGTCACTCTATGGGACAGTTATACAGTATGGCAAAGGCTCACACTATGGGCCAGTTATACACTGTGGCACAAGGTCACGCTATGGGACAGTTATACACTTTGGCACAGGGTCACGCTAGTGTCAGAGGTCAAAGGCCATGGCACAGATAGGAGACCATATGCACCACCTGAATGATGGTGAATGGTAATAATAATAGTAATAATAATAATATAATAATAATAAAAACATTTATAATTAATAGTACAGTATAGTACAATAATTAATAATTATTATAATAAGACACATAGCACTATTATAATAATATATTTATTATTACTGTTATTATCATCATCATCATTATTTATATAGCACTTTTCATACAAACTGTAGCTCAAAGTGATGTACACAGGAAGAAAGTTATGAGACATGAATTATAATGATGATGATGAGCAGAATAGACTCAAAGAAGATGAGGAAGAGTGTCCACTTACCTCCACTGGCGTACTCCATGATCAGGTAGAGTGTCCTCTCTGTCTCAATCACCTCAAATAACTTCACTGCAACCCAGACAGAGGAGATGGCTTAACACAGTTCATGTTAACACACTGAACACAACACAGTCAACCCACATCACATCATTGTAATTATGCTACGGTTCTGAGCAGGAGTTGCACTCAGGGGCCTGTGTCAGCTCTAAAGCATACTGATTTGATTGTATTCATTTTGAAAGGAACAGTGTACAATAAAACATTAACCTTGTGGAAAAAATACACTATACCAGATTTTAGCAAACATCCTTCTCTCCAAGAGTGAAGGATCAAAAAACACCACACACTGATCACAGTCAAACTAATTTTTTATTTATGTGGAGCGAACAACCTGTTCCACTAAGCGCTTCATCAGGTTCGCTCAGTGCTTCTTTCCACGTGTGTGTGTGTGTGTGTGTGTGTGTGTGTGTGTGATGACTGCCCTGCCTCACTGACATGGCCTGCCTCACGTGTGTATACGATGGCTGCATTAGGGTATATTGTGTGGCGCCTGCACACCACACAAGCTGTTCATCCAGAGGTGTGATACAGCATTGCTTCTACCGGCCCTGCACCTTCTTTACGTTCATCTTACCATTTGCCCCTCACCTCACGCGTGACTAACAGGCTCCATGCTGGAACTCTGCATCACATGCAGCAGTAGCACACTTCAAACTGCACAAGATATGCATCTCTCCCAAGCAGTGTAAATGCTCTAACCTTAACACTGGCGGGAAAATAAATACCAACAGGTCAGGCAGCAGTCATGCGGACACACACACACACACACACACACACACACACACACACACACACAGGCCTAAGGCACTGGTAGCACAGCCATTAAACAGAGAATGCAGGTAGGCTACTAAAGAGTTCGTCGACAGGTAATGCAGCCGCCACACACACATATACTCCAACACACACACACACACACACACACACACACACACACACACACACACACACACACACACACACACACAGTGTGACGCAAGCCCGGCGTAAGCCTCTGTCCCCGTGCCCTGTCGGGTATGCGACCTGAGCAGAGGGAAGTATGAGAGGCATTACTAAGCCCTTGAAAACTGCTGGTGGGAATCTGACATTTAAATGAGGATTTATGAATTGCTGCCTCTTAATCTGCGTCTTGTTTTTTTTTTTTGCACCACTTCAGCAGAGGAAGGAAACCTGGCGTTTCAGGCCGGGCGGCTTTTTGAGAGGCGCAGGAAGTCGGCGGACAAACTCACCGATGTTCGGGTGGTTCAGCTGCTTCATGATCCGAACCTCTCGGAAAAGCTGCGGATTGACCGGACACACAGACAGAAATTTACACACACGCACGCACGCACGCGCGCACGCGCACACACGCACGCACGCACGCGCACACACGCACACACGCGCGCACACACACACACACACACACACACACACACACACACACACGGCCAAGGGAAGAAGTGGCATATAAATATAGATATAGAGATACACCAGCATAGTGGGCAGTTTTGGGTCAAAAAAAAAACATCAGTCGTGTGTGTGTGTGTGTGTGTGTGTGTGTGTGTGTTGAGTATTGTTTAATGACAGCATGTAAGCATATGTGTGGAAAGGTTGGTGGGACTGAGAAAAGAGGATTGACCAAGACAAAAATTTACACACACACACACGAACATACGGCCAAACAAGAAGTGGCATATAAATATACATGCAGGGTCAAATACACTAGTGGGCAGTTGGGGCTAAAAAAAAATACATCTGTGGTGTGTGTGTGTGTGTGTGTGTGTGTGTGTGTGTGTGTGTTTGTGTGTGTCTGTGTCTGTATCTGTGTGAGAGAGAGTATTGTTTACTGACAGCATGTGTGTGGGAAGGTTGGTGGGACTCAGAAAAGAGGTCAATATCTATCTATGTGCATGCGTGTGTTTGTCTGTGGGTATATAAGTACTGACTGACACAACAAAAACTGTAGGAAATAGTTCAGACTAATTTCCTCTAATTACCTTTCCGACTCCACAGACCCCTCTCCCACACACACACACACACGTTCCCCTCCCACAATCCCCCTCTCTCTCCCTCTTTCTTTCTTCATCTCTCTCTCTCTTCCATCTCAGCTTGGTTACTGATGGCCTGTCTTGTCTGTAGTTAACTGCAAGAGGGGGAGGGCGGGCGGACGAGTCAGTGAATGACCTTACAGTGCCACAGGCGTTTTAGGAAGTTAAACAAAAGGGATCCACATCCTCCTCAGACTGGGACAGAGATCAGAGAGATAAGGAGGAAAAAGAAAGAAAGCAGAGGAAAAACAGAGATCCCGCTGACAGTGTAACACCGTGTCCAAGCTGCAAGCAATGCAATCCAATGTGTGTGACAAAATCAGTTTCATTACTCTATTTTCTGCTGGACTGTCCTAACTGAAGGAGACACAAAGTAGTGTGACAACGTGATGCCACGCGACTTCTTTACAGCCTTTTTTTCACTCGGTCCGTTTCTATTTCAGCTGTGTCACGTTGACATGGACTTGGGAACACACAGGTACACATCTAAAGAGTCTAACGGATTTAATGTGGACATAAAACATTCAGTGTGACGCGATAGTCGGACAGTCACTTGCAGTTAGGACACCGTGTAAAGATATAGGAGTGTCCACATGAAACCCTTTGACAAGCTTACATTAAAGTCATTCATTTCTGTCTGTGCATGCATATGTGTGTGTGTGTGTGTGTGTGTGTGTGTGTGTGTGTGTGTGTGTGTGTGTGTGTGTGTGTGTGTGTGTGTGTGTGTGTGTGTGTGTGTGTGTGCGCGTTCATGGGCTACCTTTTGCAGGCTAGAGGAGTTGAGTTGTGTCTTATCTATGATCTTCACAGCCACCTGCAGGGAGGGAAACAGAGAGAGGAAGGAGGCTTTACGTAAGACTAATACACTGGGCTGGACACACACACACACACACCCACACACACAAAAGAAGATCACATACACAATTGCAAGACAACATGTGTACCAGCACAGAGACACACACACACACACACACAGCACAGATATAGACACAACATACTTGTACAAGCAAATGGCATACACAGCTCTAACACACACAATAACATACACAAATGTGTTTTCGCTCCTTCAGACACACATGCACTCAAACAGTGTACATGAGGGCTGGAGAAGATTCATAACGAAAGAAAAGAAAAAAGAACAATAAGGGGTGAGAGGTTGAAAAGAGCAAGTCAAAACAAGAAAGAAGAGAGACAGATTGCTACAACACACACTGGAAAGAGCGAGGGGGTAGGCAGAGTGAGAGAAATAGAAAGAAAGAGAGAGAGAAAGGAATAGAGAGACTGATTAAGACCAAAATAAAAGAGGGATAAGATGAAGCAGATAGAGAGAGAGAGAGAGAGAGAGAGAGAGAGAGAGAGAGAGAGAGAGAGAGAGAGAGAGAGAGAGAGAGAGAGAGAGAGAGAAAGAGGAAAGAGAGCAGAAAAGACATGGTAGAGAGACAGAAATATGGAGGGGAGAGGGGAAGGGATGTGACATTTACAGAGGACGCTATGTAAAATACATATATCAGACAGAGAAAGGCATGAAATTAACAGGCTCCATGCAGTGCAGAGAGACCAAAAAGGAGAGAGATTGAAACAGAAAGGGGAATAAAAATGAAAGAAAAAACACAGAAAGCGTGAGAGAGAGGAAGAGGATAAAGAGAAAGAGACAGAGAGGAGAGGAGAGATGCATCGGAGCAGTCAGCTGGAAATGGGTCAGCGATGAGTAACCTTATCAAAAGTGGCTATTTCGTAATGGTGGAATTAACAGCATCTAATTAAGGTGCTCCATGAGCAAAGATGCGAGGGCCAGCGTCTGTAAGTGGGTCACTTGTTCTCACATTAGCCGTTCAAATGCAGAAATAAAACAACTCTAAAATTATCACTTCAAATGCAGAAATATGACATTACCAAATTATGCCCTTAAACACAGAAGTACAACATTGCTAAATTATACACAAGAAGTAAAACCTCTCTAACTGTGTCTTGTCTTCCCTTGAAGTACTGGATGACAGAGCAGAAATGCTTTCTTGGAATGTTAATACCTTAAAAAAAAGGCTTACACACACACACACTAATGAAAGCCTGTGTAAAGGACAGACATTTTTCACCTAAGGAAATGTTATGCAAATTCTGCACTTGACTGCCGTGAGTTCCTGTAGAGTTCGGTTAAAACAAGTACCCTGCTTATAGGTAACAAGGCACTTGTGTGCTGGTTACATTTCATCATGGAAAGAGACACACGCGTGCATGTCTGTTTGGCTGAAACATATTACACATATACACACACGCACACACACACACACACACACACACACACAAGGCCTTTAACAGCCTCTGAGAATGGTGTTGTGATATAAATCAGCCTCTGTCTCTCTCACACACACACACACACACACACACACACAATATGCATGTGTGGACATGCTGGCGTGCCCTCACCTCCTTCCCTGTGGGTTCGTGCCGGGCCAGCTTGACCTTGGCGAAGTTGCCCTTGCCGATGGTCTTGATGAGGCGGTAATGCCCAACGTGGGGCAGCTCATGATCCAGCGGAGTCGACATAGACTTCCTGTTCCGCGACGAGTTGGAGCTCCCCTTAGAGTCCCCGTGGGACTGAGAGAGAAAGAAAGAAAGAAAGAAAGAAAGAAAGAAAGAAAGAAAGAAAGAAAGAAAGAAAGAAAGAAAGAAAGAAAGAAAGAAAGAAAGAAAGAAAGAAATCACTCATTTACTCTACAGTAAAAAAACAGAAACCTGTAAAATCAAAAATACCATTTCATATAAAATCCAAGTGAACACAAAAAACTCCACCTAGAGAGAAGCTGAATGTAGCTGTGAAGTGGCACAGAAAAATATGGGAAGCTAAATAGGGAGAGCTTAGGGAATCAGTCAGAGGTAGTTAGCATTTTTGCACTTCTTTAGTATAGGCCTTTGCTCCCAGTGCTACTTTAGCATATGCAGACTGTGCCACTTTAGCACTGGCAGACTGTGCTACTTTAGCATTAGCTGACTATGCTACTTTAGCATTAGCCACTAGTGCGCTAGTCCAACTGAGTGGGCACTGGAGAGTATCCATATGCAGCTATCAGACCATACAGCTCATGCCAGCACTACCCCTCTCTCTCTCTCTCCCTCTGAGTTTTACCTCAGATGCCCTACCCTTTCCTCACACACACAAACAAACACGCCAACTTCACACACCACTTCTTTTCTCTGTCCATATTACTCTCTCTTCACTTTAAAACACCTGCATTCTTTTGCTTCTCTCTCTCCATCTTCCCTCCTGCTCCTTCTATCTCCACTGATGTTTGCCAACAAACAGCAAATGGAACGCGGCCTTGTAAAGAACAAACTGTGTAGGTGTGTGTGTGTGTGTGTGTGGCAGGATGAGAAAACGTCATGATAGAGAGAGATAGAGGGAAGAAACACACAGTGAAGCGGTGACAGCCCAGCAACTCTGCACACAAACAAACTACACTTAGCGAAGAACAACACCGAAGTCTCACTGGAGCCACTGTCAGGGAGATTAGTCAGAGAGAGATAGACAGAGAGAGAGACAGAGAGAGAGAGACATAAAGAGAGAGAGTGAGGGGGGGGCACTGAACAAAAGTCTTTTTTTTCTATTTCAGAAAAAAAACAGTTTAAGTGCCAGGGTTGTGCTCGGGTCTTTTCTAACTTTTTAATTTCCTCTCCTCTCCCCATCTCCCCCCCCTCCTCTTTCCTCTGTCCATTGTGGAGCACTGCCGTGACTGTCGTCCTCTATCCTCTCCTCTCCTCTCCTCTCCGTGCTCCAGGACAGGCCGTGAGGGTGCCTGCCTGCCTGTTCCCCTGGCGAGGTGAGCTCATGTGGAGGTGTAGACAGACAGGCCACTGTGCGTGCCAGAATGGCACCGATGAACCCATTAGCTCCCTGGGCACACACGCACCACCACTACACGCGCCCGGCCACAACGCAGCCAATCACATCGCTCTGACCGGCGGAAGGGCTGAATAATGGCCATTTTTTTCATGAGCTGTGAAAGGTCTTAAGACGTTGTTTACTGATAGGAGGAGGGGAATCTGCCATATAAACACACACACGCACATAGCCTACACACACACACACACACACACACACGCAAACAGCCTACATACACACACACACACACAAAAATAGACAGAGCTCAACACTGGCTGCTTTCAGATTTACCAGATTAAGTTCAGCATATTCAGTGCCCTGGAACAATTGAGAGGAACACAATGTGAAAATGAATGATTGACTGACTGACTGAATGAATGAGGTGGTTCACTCTGCCTGAGATATGGCTACACCCCCTCCTGCACCAACCCAACAGCCTGCTCTCTGAGAGAGGCATTCACTCAAATAGTGATGAGCTGTACACCATGACTACAGCTCCTTTGCTCAGCGTGTGTGCGTCTGTGTGTGTGTGTGTGTGTGTGGTGAGGTGTACAATGAGAGCCTGCCTGGAGATCACCCACTCCACACTTACACTGACAGCTCTGACTCAGTCAGGGACAACAAGGAGGCCTGGTGCTGGAGCAAAACAAAAGACAGAAGGGCCTTACTGTGAGAGCACCAGGAACCGTGACTGGGCAGTGTGGGCCCGCTGGTCCGTACCCGCGCGCGCACACACACACACACACACGCACCCACACCCACACACACACACACACACACACACGCACGGACACACTCAGGCCAAGGCCAGAAACAGACTGTTAGGAACAACAAGAAGCTACGCTAACAGGCTAGCTGAATCGTGATTTATTTTCCTCTGTCAGCCAGAGAGGAGAAAAGTGGCAATTTACCGTCCAGGCAACGGATTTCGCTTGCCAAAATATGCTGTAAAAGACACATTTCTAGCAACAGTTTTTCCTGGAAACTCTTTTTTTTTGTTGAATGAAACTTGAGCTAAAAATTGTCCTCTACGAAGAGCGAGCAGCTATGCTGAATCGTGATGTATTTCCCTCGTATTCTCACTGTGTCTTTGGACACAAGAGGCTACACTTAGAAGCTAGCTAAATTGTGATGTATCTCACTGTCTTTCACCTGTGCGTTACACAGGATAAGATGCCTTTACTGTCACTATACAGTATGCTGTACACACACACACACAGACCTATTGGCCAAGGGATCTGTGTTTGTTTGTTCAGATTAATTTTCAATTAAAGCAAAAGCGCCTTAGTGCCTGACTAGCAGTGCTGCCACCCTGGCCATGATCTCTGCCTGCTTAACCTTACTACACTTTGTGTGTCTGTGTGTGTGTGTGTGTGTGTGTGTGTGTGTACATGTTTGTCACTACATGTGAATGATTAAGACTGATTGTGCATGTGGATGCATGCGTGTGTGCATACGTGTGTGTGTGCATGCATGCCTGATGTGATGCAAAAATGGTCTGCCTTGAGTGAGAGAGCGAACTGTAAAATCACACACACACACACACACACAAAGGTGGGAGTCAGAAACTAACTCCAGATACGATACTCCTGACAAGTTGTCCACCATGATAACAATGGCATTGTTATACGGCATTAACATAACTTGATTTGTACTACATTCATTCAGCAGCTCATCTATTAGGCTACAAGTCATGAAGTCTGTGTAACTGAATAATAAAGAATAGGCTACCCTGGAAAAATAAACAAGAATCAGGAACTGTGTGTCTGCATTCTGCAACAGAGTCTGCCATTTTCTCTCTTGAGTTTCCTCCTCCTCATCTCAGGTTTACTGTCCTTCATTTGATACACACCCCCACAGGGGAGCATCAAGTAGCAGCTCTGGCATGTCAAAATATATGTTCAGAGTGGGTGTATGATTTAAAAAGCACAGGCCTAGTAATAATACCAACAAATGGTAGAAACACAATGAGTTCATACAGCTGCATGGTCCCATTTTAGATGGAAGTGTACCAGCACAGTGTAATCCGAGTATTTCGTGATACTGCGCATTGTTAAATCGATATCTTTTCCCACCTCTAAAGGACACACACACAAACAGACTATACTACACACACACACACACACACTCTCTGTCGGGTCTGACCTTCACTGTTGTAAGTGCCACTCAAATCCCCACAACCCTGCCACACACACACATTCACATTTCATCTGGCAGAGCTCTGAATGATCAGTGCCAAATCTCAAGCACTGACACACACACAGACACACACACACAGACACACACACACACACATACTGATCTGACACACATACTGTCTGTGGGGTTGAGCGAATGGGAGGACGGATATGGGAACTGGAAAATTAGTTGGAACAAGTTTGCCAAGGAGACAGGTAGAGCCTGTTCACCCCTGCATTTAAACACTAGCATGGCAGAGTGCCTACAAATGCTTGTTAGGCCTGATTCACACCGACTTGAGCGTGTACAGCACGTAGCTGTGTACAATATGTGTGTATAGTGACAGAATATGCTCAGATCATGCGCGTGGTGTGAATAGTCTAATATGTTAACATGCACTCTAAACGAATACGGACAGAAAACGTCACACGCTGTATACGCAGAGTGTTTGGTGTGAATCAGGCCTCAGTGTGAAAGTGTGTGAGAGTTTTTGTATGTGTGTGTGTGTAGGACTATATGAAGCTTGCGTGTGTGTAGGGCTGTGTGAAACTGTCTGTGTGTGCACGTGCATATGTGTGTATGGGTGTGTGTGTTTGTAGGCGAGTACGTTTGTGTGTATGGTCGATATAGATATAGTGGTGGCTGGTAGTATTTTGGAAGTTCATGTTTGAGGTGACAGTATTTCAGGCAGTCACCCGATGAAGCACAAACACACACACACACTGCAATCAGTGTTTCAGGCAGTGCAACTGCAATCAGTATTTGAGGCAGTTACCTGATAAAGCATAAACACACACACACACACACACAGAAGTGCAACGAGAGCGCTTATGTAAGAGGGCATGTTTGTGAACGAGACTGTGAAATTACTGAAGATGACTACTACACATGAGCTCACTGCTTACTCATCCAGTTGTCAGACCCCTACGTGTTAGTTTGAATATGTGTGTGTGAAACTAAGAATTATTGCAATATGAGAGAAATGACGTCATCTGGATGATTTGTATTACTGTAATGTGTCTTCCATGTGTTACTGTGTGTGGGTGTGTGTTTGTGTGTGAGTGTGGCTTATGGGTGTGTAAAGATTGCACCACTCCTGATTTTCAAACATCACACTGACGAGCACAGACCACGTCACACAGATCTGTGCTCTTCCTGTAAAAACAAGAAGCTGTCAATTAAGCAGAGTTTATTACTCTTCCAGCCTCTCAGTCTACGCTTCTTCCCGTTCATCTCTTCCTCCACTTCTTTCCATCCTCCCACCTCTTTCTCCGCCCCCCTCACACTCTATGGCTTCCTCTGTTCCTTCCCATCTTTCTCTCACCCTTTGTGCCCATTTTCGATTCTTTCTCTTTACCTGTATTTTTCTTTAGCGTGTCTGCTTTAACCCTCTCCTTCAGTTTCCACCATGTAATCCATCTCTTTCTTCTCATCTTCCCTCCTACGTCTTCACCCCTTCTTTATCTTTATCAATGCCTTCATATCCATCTTCTGTCCCACATCTTTATTTCTTCTTTATCTTCGTCTACCCTTTCTAACTTTCTCTTCTGTCGTGCTCTACCTCTCGTGAGGTTGTCAGCGGTTGTCAGAGGTTAGCACCTATTCCCCCTCAACCCTGCCAGTTAGCCATAGGTAAA